>JAODUO010000127.1:415000-427500 GCA_025642075.2 Ridgeia piscesae
ACGAACGAACGAACGAACGAACGAACGAACGAACGAACGAACGAACGAACGAACGAACGAACGAACGAACGAACGAACGAACGAACGAACGAACGAACGAACGAACGAACGAACGAACGAACGAACGAAACGAACGATACAACGAACGAACGAACGAACAACGAACGAACAAATTTACGAACGAACGACACACGAGACGAACGAACGAACGAACGAACGAACGAACGAACGAACGAACGAACGAACGAACGAACGAACGAACGAACGAACGAACGAACGAACGAACGAACGAACGAACGCGAACGAACGAACGAACGAACGAACGAACGAACGAACGAACCGAACGAACGCGAACGAACGAACGAACGAACGAACGAACGAACGAACGAACGAACGAACGAACGACGAACGAACGAACGAACGAACGAACGAACGAACGAACGAACGAACGAACGAACGAACGAACGAACGAACGAACGAACGAACGAACGAACGAACGAACGAACAAACCCAACGAACGAACAGAACGAACGAACGAACAACGAACGAACGAACGAACGAACGAAAAACGACGAACTAACGAACGAACGAACGAACGAACGAACGAACGAACGAACGAACGAACGAACGAACGAACGAACGAACAAAGAACGAACGAACGAACGAACGAACGAACGAACGAACGAACAACGAACGAACGAACGAACGACAACGAACGAACGACAACGAACAACAAACAACGAACAACGAACAAACACAACAACGACGAACGCGAACGAAAACAGACGAACGAACGGAACGAACGAACGACGAACACGAACGAACGAACGAACGAACGAACGAACGAACGAACGAACGAACGAACGAACGAACGAACGAACAGACAGCAATCGATTACATATTAGTCAGAACGAACGAACGAACGAACGAACGAACGAACGAACGAACGAACGAACGAACGAACGAACGAACGAACGAACGAACGAACGAACGAACGAACGAACGAACGAACGAACGAACGAACGAACGAACGAACGACGAACGAACGAACAGAGACAAACAAGAACGAACGAACGACGAATGCAGAAGAGACGACGAACGAACGAACGAACGAACGAACGAACGAACGAACGAACGAACGAACGAACGAACGAACGAACGAACGAACGAACGAACGAACGAACGAACGAACGAACGAACGAACGAGAACGACGAACGAACGAACGAACGAACGAACGAACGAACGAACGAACGAACGAACGAACGAACGAACGAACGAACGAACGAACGAACGAACGAACGAACGAACGAACGACGAACAACGAACGAACGAACGAACGAACGAACGAACGAACGAACGAACGAACGAACGAACGAACGAACGAACGAACGAACGAACGAACGAACGAACGAACGAACGAACGAACGAACGAACGAACGAACGAACGAGCGAGCGAGCGAGCGAAGCGAACGAGCGAACGAGCGAACGAACGAACGAACGAAATAACGAACGAATGAACGACGCACACACACACAAACACAACACACACACACACAAACACACACACACACACACACACACAAACACACACACACACACACACACACACACACACACACACACACACACACACACACACACACACACACACACACACACACACACACACACACACACACACACACACACACACACACACACACACACACACACACACACACACACATGAAAACTCCAAAACATCCTAGCATGTGGCTCTGTCTTCTGTTTCGAGTTCTCGTTGTAGTAGAAATGTCCGGATCCACACTTTCACACCACCTCTGCGTAGACAATACCTTCTTCAGTAACTTAGTTCAATCGCAGCGTACTTCAGTTTCACCAGACATTACCTTTGGCGCACTAAGTGCGCCAAAGGTAATGTCGCTGCTCGGGTACTAGACATCCTCCGTCATCACTCACTCAAGGTCGGAACACTCAGATAGTCGCGCTAGTGTGCTCGCCCACGATACCATACCAATTTAAGGACAGTTCGCGAGAAAATCGTCAATCAAAATGGACGCGCTTTTTACATGTACTGGGTCGACATGTAGGGCACTGCATACGTTAGCTGCTGCAATATATAATAGTTTAAGTTCGTGTCCAAGTTTCTTTAACATTTAGTGGAAATAATTGTGTAGTGCTGATCGTCCTGTCACGCGTTAATTTCCAGCGGTTCGTTATTGTTGCAATACACACGTGCATAAGTGAATAGGTCAAGTTATTGTCCCGTTTCTTCGATTCAAAGCAAATAGTTGTGTGACATTAAGTTGACATATAGGTCTGCAGATGTCGCCGTATTGTCCCATAAATTCCAACTTTACGTTGCTCATTGTAGGGCTGTGTTTAATTGTCCTTTTTTCGGCGATGATATACCATCTATTCTTACCAGTTGCTTGCACAGGTTGATAGCAACAGTAGTTATTGTCCCATTTCTTTGCTTGGGAATGGTCTAGCGACACCAAACGTCTGTATGTATCACGTGCTATTTGTTCCCATAAATTCATGCTGTTTGTCGTTCATTACATACTCTGTTTGATTGTCTCAATCCAGTACCCGCGGATATTTATGATTGCAACATGCGTGTGGTTACTCCACAAAACCACAGACGCCTCATTCTAAGACTAATTCTTTTGCCCTAAGGTCATAGTTGTCAGTTGTAAAATAAACTTGGTTATGCCCTTTGATGCCTTGGCGCACCACACATTCTGTCAGCCTTTTAGTAGGGTTACCACAATAGTTTAGTTGCGTTCTGTGTTCTCTGTCGAATG
The DNA here is from genome assembly GCA_025642075.2 of Ridgeia piscesae. Taxonomy (NCBI): domain Eukaryota; kingdom Metazoa; phylum Annelida; class Polychaeta; order Sabellida; family Siboglinidae; genus Ridgeia; species Ridgeia piscesae. The sequence continues at coordinate 417,809 of JAODUO010000127.1, forward strand.
TGATGTGCATCTGCTATCAACCCCCACCCAATTATAATTACCGAGCGTGAAAGTATTGGAAGATTAACATCCAAAACACAATTACCGAGCGTGAAAATATTGGAAGATTAACATCCAAACACAATTACCGAGCGTGAAAGTATTGGAAGATTAACATCCAAAACACAATTACCGAGCGTGAAAATATTGGAAGATTAATATCCAAATACAATTACCGAGCGTGAAAGTATTGGAAGATTAACATCCAAACACAATTACCGAGCGTGAAAGTGCGACTGGTGTGTTGCTATTCTCCTCGTGGAATCCCTGTCGTCAGGAGGACAGTGGCCATGGATTATATTAGTTGCCTTTTATCTTCTTCTTGTCTTTCCTCGCTTTTCTCTCATTCTGTTCTCTATCAACAGTCTACAATTTCCTCTATGTTGTGCTCTTGTGTTCCGTTTCTCTCCCACCCTTTCAGGTCTCACTTCATGCAAGTCCTCCCATCGAGGTCAATCAAGCTCTTCCTCGCTTATAGGCCATACATGTATGCCGGAGTAACACAAAAGCAGAGTCTCTTTCTTTTGAGGTTATGCGATATGCGGCTATTTCCAATCACCGCTTCGATTTCCCCCGAAGCCTTTGCCCCTGCTGTATCCACTGAGAATGTTGGTGCCTGAATTGCCATTCCCGCATATTGCTCCACCCCGGTATACAAAATATTGTCTCTGGTTGGCTTCTTTTTATTGAAATCAGATAACGCTTTCCGCATTAAAAGAGCTTTGTTAATTCATGCAATTGTTCTTAAATACCATCAGGTGGACCAAATCTCGACTTATACCAGACTCGACTTATATAAGCTGGGTTTTTGAGAAACTGATCAACATTTTACGACAAGCATACGTAAAGTTACGCCTCAATTTAAATTGGCCCAATGAAAAATTTAATTGTGGCGTAGTAATACATTTGTACTCACACGCAGTGCGCCGCCGTGACGACCCAGCGTTTGTTGATGATGGTTCCGCCGCAGAAGTTAAACCCCACGAAGTTGACGGCCACATGCCACGGCCACGAGAACGGCACCGTCTCGAAGCCACCGATGATACGAACGCTGGGAGGCAGGGGGAGCTCTCCAGGTCTCAGGGGCAGAGTCCCCGGGGGAAGGATGCCCCTCTGCCCCGTTGTTTCCGCTCGACCCCGGCACGAACGGCTCGATGCGGGGAACACCAAAAGGGACCTACACCCGGGAGAGGGAGATGATGATGACGACGGTGATGAATGTAATAATAGCAATGTTTTATTGCAGACACACACAGTTCATGCGTAAACAGAATAAAAAAAAAAAATAAAGATAATAAATAAATAAATAAAATACAAATATATAGGCAAACATGAAATAAAAATTACATGGTTAAAGCAACACACACACACACACACTCACACAAACAAACAAACAAACAAACACACAAAAACAAACAAACAACAAACAACACAAACAACACAAACAACACACGCACACACACACACACGCACACGCACACACACACACACACGCACACATACACACACACACACACACACATATATATATATATATATATATATATATATATATATATATATATATATATTATGTGTTCCACTCTAAATATTACACAATCAATATAATCATTTAATTAGTATAAATACGATATTATGATTACGTAGATACTTGCTGTAATCTAGTACAATTATTTTAAAAAATTGCGATGACATTAATGCATTTGCCATAGTATGTATTCATGGTTATCGGGGAACACCGCAGTAGCATCTATTTCGGTAGATGCTACTAAATCATAGTTTAGACGTGGAATTTGCTGGATGTATGTTAGCCTTTGTTGTAATTTGGACCTGGGTTACAAAATCTTCTACACGAAATGTGTATAATTGTGTCAGCGACCCTGATTAGGCAATCGCGTTCGTTTACGATTACTTGCGAATTTGTTTAACAACGTACACACACATGCTCTCGGAATAAAATGTTCGGATTGTATCGAGTTCAGATTAGCGGGGTTTAGGAAACAGTACACGTACGGTCTTCCGGATCAACAAGGGTGTATCTGATTATGAAGCCAGCTCCTCTTTTCCTGCCCGGGAACGTGCGGAAGGTCACGTAGGCACCATTTGTGTCCGAGTAGATGGCAGTATTGTCATTTCCAATCTTGTTTTTCCTTTTCCGACCACACACAGTAGCCAGGTGGTAGCCGGCGTGACCACTGCCCGCGTAGTTGAATAGTTCCAGCCCATCCGGACACCGGATGTCAGCGAACAACACGACCATGCGCACTATCTAGTGCGCAACACCGGAAGCAATGAGTGAATATCATACAAGTCATTTGGTAGGAACCGAATGTGAGCACACACATGCACGCATTAACAGTTTCTTGCACATACAAGCGCAACGACATAACACAACACTCCACTTAACACACACATTCGCGCGCAAATACACATGCACACCCAGCACGCACGCATGCACCCACGCATGCATCTTCGCACACAAATTATTTTATTATCACACGACGCAACCCATATCCCGGACGCGAGAACTGCATAGGTCACGTTGATAACTAGTGATAAATGATTGACTAAATGATGATGAAATAAATGGATATAATGACAAATGAGAACACCAGTATTGAATTTAATTAAAAAGAACATGTAAAAATCACCAATTCAACTTGGTTGCTTATCGGCAAAGGAAGGGATACCATTTTTGAAGCACATAGCAAAATGGCAGATAGTATTGGGAAGATCGCATGATGTTGAAATAATTGAAAGGATATCATGCTAATTTACTTTATGACGCTTATCGGTGGAAACAAGCAGAATAGTACGTGCCTGTTCCTCACGATTGTTTGACAAACAACATTTGCCAGATGTCGCATGAAAATCAAATTTATGATGTTTGAATTTTATCTCACGGTTTTTGTTTTAATTCATAACGTATTTATCGATCAGACGTCATCTCGTTTGTATTCGATACGAGAAAGCTGGATAACAAAGGAAGGTGTGTGGTCACTGTGGACTTTTGGCGACCCAACTAACATGTCATAGGCATAGGTTAAGGACAAGACAAATTTCAAGAACGTAATTCAAGATGAATCAAATGACATAAAACGTAGCGGTAGGAAAAACCAATAGCACACAACTGTCGCAAACCATGCGCAGATAAAGAACAATTTATGGCTTTTGTTCCGGGATCGGGTTGGCATTCCCAGGTCAGCGCACGTTGCCGATTTGTGTTATCTTTCGAAGTCGTAGATAACATTGGCCATGTGACTAAACACACACCGGAAGTCACCAATCGTTGCTTTATCATCACAAACGAATATTTGATTAAGGTTATTGAATAATCGCACTACTTGCACGCGAATGAAATAGTGACATATACCCGGCACCATGTGAATATAAGTATGGTGTGCAATGTAATGTTGGCCGATATCGCATATGCATTACGAGGATCTCGCATTCGTCTTCGAGATGACATCTGCATTGAAACAGCCACGTTCGCGAGACGACAAAGGGGGAACATAGGTCTGCTTTCTCCGCTGGCGTGCACTGATTTATGTCGGATGGCACAGCCGATGTGCATCATTCATGTGGAGTAGGATTCGTGTATCTGTTTCTTCATGAGTGCATGGAGCAAGCCAGGATACGTCTCGGGGTTGAGTACACAGCACATCAGTGTGATATGTGCTAATGACTTGTTTATCGGTGGCAACTATATTATGTTGTCGAAACAACTATATTATGTTGTCGTCAATTAGGAGAAATTCGTGCTAGTTACCAGGAATTGAGTTAGGTTCTACGCGTCGGCGGATACATTTCCCTGGCCGTTTTCGTGTCTCAGCCTTCAAGTATCTGCGAGATTTTCACCCCACACAGCATCTAGTCTACTCACATGTTGCAGTTGTGATGCAGTGTACGGCAGGAACACTTTGGTCGCGTAATAAGATAATGTATTTGCAAAACCCTTCAATATTAAGATGAGTCCCGGCAAAAGCGATGCCATGATATCCAGAGTATATTTCACGTTCATACAACAAGATCGACAGGGCCTGCCAAGACAATCCTGCAGGGCACAGTGCAAGGAGGGAGAAGACGAGGCAGACAGAAAAAGAGATGGGAGGACAACATCCCGGAATGGACGGGCATGACACTGGGCGCCGCCATGAGGAAGGCTGAGAGGCGAGAGGAATGGAGGGAGCTGGTTGCTGGTCCACTAAGATTACGGGATAGGTGAAGGTGAACCATGCATTGGGTATGGTATTAGGCCTCTTGTGTGATCATGTTCCCAGCATTTAGTTTCGCAAGAAGGGCACGGTTATCTTCTTGGAGGTATCTGTATTTTCCTCAATGTGAGATTTCCTCTTCTCTGCTCGCTGAAGTTTTTCTTGTTGAATTGCAATCCTGATATTTAGCTTTGTGTTGCCATAAAGTTGCCCCAATGCCCACACGATCATCTCAAGTTTACAGGTTGATTGTGGTAAGCAACCAACCCTGTCGAAACCCATGCTATTATCAGTGACTTTCTTGTAACCTACCCCCTCTGTGTCACATTTTGAATAAGCAGGGCAGCGAAGCACCTCCGGTGTCTCCTCTTGACGCAGAACGGATTTGTTCCAATTTATCGTCAGACATTGTACATTGGATGTCCCGAGGCCAGGCTAGGCCATTCAAATATTATGACAATTACACTCTTCTGGTGAAAAAAGTTCTATAGAAGGCTGTCATAACTCTACGGATTACATACAGTGCACTATATTCTGAAGATACCTATTTGGGTTATTGTTAATACACTCGACATTTATAATAATCTAGAGGATCACATATTCAAAACGAAGCGCGGCTTCCTCTATTGTTGGTCATGTGACATCCTCGCAGCCACATGATCAGCTGCTAAACCTCGTACCGATCTAACATACATGATATCAATATGTGCTACAATCAATGTGTGCTATTAAAATTATTGGAAGTAATAAGATGAAATCAAAGGCCTGAATTCGTTTAAACGGCCGTCATTTTATAAAATTGCGAATATGAAATTCGACGAAGGTCAAATACAAAATATTTCACAACACAGAAATCGGCTGTCCACTTATCTATCTGTGACAACAACATTTCATGTAGTTCATGATATATAGAAACTTTAGTTTTGGCAGCCGCCATCTTTAAAAATGGCGGATGTGGATGTCAGAGAAGGTCAAATGTAACACATTTGAAATCATTGACGCAGAAAACCTATGTTTTGGTTCCACAATGACTGCTCTACGTTGCACAGGTTTTTAGACACAACAAAATATCTTTTCGACGGCCATCTTGAAACTGCCAACCCCCTCCAGGGCGAAATCTGAGGTGACCCTATATCCAAATATTGTTATAATTATATACTCTAAGTGTGTGCCAAATTTAATGCTTGTATGACAAAGCGCACAATTCGGCCATGTTTTGTCACATATCGGCTGGGCTAGAAGAACAGCGCATTGTATCGATGACCGCTGGGGTCACATAGTTCTAATAAATTAACGTGTCAGTCAAAGCATAAATACACACGAATACAAAAGACGACATCTCATAAAAACGTATGTCGCCGAGAATACATTTTGCACGTTAACAATGACTCAGTGAGACCAGTAAACCCGTCGCTCACAATGACAACGAGACCATTTCGGGTGCCAGCTACTTCAGGTTGATGAATGATGCGTTGTCTCTGACTTGGCACATGTTTAACCTTCACCCCGAAATTAGCCACTGTTTTGTAGGTTTTGTTGCCTATGACAGAACTATGTATTTCTGGGGCTTTATCAACGCGGCGCCATTATTAACACGTGCAAAATATTTCGTTTTTACTTAATACGTACATAATAAAGATGTTCAGATCATTCATTCATACTAATGGTTTGAAAACTCTCTTTTTCATGGAATAATTTAATAAGTATCGCAAGAAGCTCGACAGCAACCAAACAATGAATTTGACTTCGTTTTCGGCTCGTGTATCAGTACGATTATTAGTGTAAGTTACGGTTTTTAAAGAGGCACAGTTAATACTGTAGAGGTTGATCACCTTACCTTGTTAGGAGGACTTCTTATTATCCAAGCACAGTTGACATTTTTTGGATAATGGGCCCGTCTCGTGTAACCCGGGGAAATAATCTTCCCAGAACGGCCAGACAGAATGACGCGGTGCCTGCATGCTGAAAGAAAAATTGCCGAGAGTTTTCACTTCGTCAAACCGAGCCAGGCTGCTCTTCGTAATTAAACACAATGTTCACAAGACTTTATAGTGCCTCTGGTACGGTTTTAGTTATGCTGTCTTTGTTTATATTCAAAAAGACAAAAAATAAAGTAATAAATGTGATAATTTGTTTGCAAATTAGGTGTTATATTGTAGACACGTTTTCAATTTACGCCAGGCATTGATAACGAGTAGAAGAAATTAGATATGACGTCAGCTAGGGACAGTACGTACTACGTACACTGTTAACGTCCACGTAAGTTGTTTTGGCGCGTCACGAGCATAAAACCTAACTGGGAGATCACAAAGAATGATGACACGCATTTTTGAATACGTCTGTTCTACCAGTGGAGCCTGTCAATTGTAACTCAGTGAATGCATTTTATATAGCTAAAAATTACCTTTTTAAAGAAATAAGACTTGCACTGATCGTGTCATAAGCACTTTAATAATAAGAAATATGTTTAAGGCTTGCAAGCTATCAACTTGTGTTAATACAGAAACAGTGTTGGCAATTGGGAAGTTACGCCCTTACTTGTGTACACACCATTCCAAAATATAAACACAGGTAAACGCAACTGTTACACATTTAAGATTGGCGACGGTAAACGGAACGTCCTCGTTCCTGACCACCTGGTTTCTGCGATAAAATCCAAAAGCGGGTCTAAGTACAACTCATTCAAAATATTTCTTATTATCAATTCCAATACAGTTTCAACAAACGAACAAACGATCTGTCTTTACATAACACAACGCCACAGTTACGACGTTGCATTGTTCGTTCTGCAATGGAGCGATTAAAAGGTACGGTAATTAGCAACAATGTCTCGACGTCGATAGTTTTGGAAGTTCCATCCTAGCCGGAACGAGCTATTAGAATTACACAAAAACTAATACATATTGCTCTTCAAATTGCATCAATGCCAATCGTGGCAGACACGTCTGTATTGTGTTGAAAAAGATCAACTCTAAACCTGCTGCGCGAAACCATGTGTCATAATGCTACGTGAACAGCCTTGTAACGTATGTTTAATGTGACTCACTCTATCATATGTGTAACACAAACTGATGTATCCGATCATGGATATCGTTTTGGTTGAAGAAGTATCGGTTTTCGTAAAATGAAAACATGCTGCCAATCAATAATATATATATATATATATATATATATATATATATATATATATATATATATATATATATATATATGACTTAATTTATACATTAATAACTAAATACTTTACAGTTATTATATATATATATATATATATATATATATATATATATATATATATATATATATATATATATATATATATATATATTCATATTAGTGTAACTATATACGCTGAAAGGAGGCACATGCAGCAGTTCGTAATTTCTGGGTCGCGTCATAAAATTCGCCAACCGAGCTACCGAGTCACCGAGCCATTCTGGGTGGTTCCCAGGTACTCATTTATTGTGCCGCTTGCTTGACCCTGGTATACGATAGACGAGTAAATTACGCCAACGTTGCATGAATATAACGCCGTGTGATATAGCATCTCTTGGCATTTAAAATTCCTGCGACGCAGCGTAACATTTTCGTTTCAAATGCGTGTGGTATGACCAAGTAGTGTCTCTCTGATGTCTCCAAGTACGCCTCAGAGTGCATTCTGAACGAAACTGTGTACTGTGTGGATAAATATCGTTCTAATCAACACATACTGCTACGATATGTCATCTACCGGATTGTCTGGTTCTTCAAAATCACCAGTTATGAATGAAGTTAGCATGATACCCTTCAAACATTCCTAAAATCGTGCGATCATCCAGGCTTATCTTCATTAGCTTTCCTGATAATTCCCTTTCTGTGCAAAGAAGATGTCGTTGGGTACTTCCCTTGTTCTTCAGCATGGACTTTTAGACAGTATTGTTATTTATGTTGCGTTACGTTAAATGTATTTGACCTATTTGACCTAGTGACTTAAAGGTGTCTCATTGACTTACAGGCTTATAAGCGAACTATACTGTTAGCTGGCCTCCTGGACGTCATAATCGGCCACTTCTCGCTATCTAGAGCACACCAGTCTGTTGCATATCAGACAAGTGTTGTGTCTAACGTAATCACTCCACCTCTTTGTCCATCTTCCTCTTTTACTCTTAAATGTATTTATACTATCAAAATTTATTTCAGTACATATCTCAAGTTCAGTGTCTATTGACAAAGGTCGCCATGCCAGTCGTATGTCAGGAATTTATGTCGCAACTACAAAAGCTGAAGAGTGTCTGGTTTCTAGTGAACGCGCCATAAATAAAATCCGCATGTTTGTGTATATATATATATATATATATATATATATATATATATATATATATATATATATATATATATATATATATATAAACATGCTTATGGAAGAAAACGTAATAACGTCATACCTCGCTTTGCCACTTTTTCCAAGGAATACATTTGTCGTCGTGCCTACGAAGAATATATAAATTAATAAATAATACGTGTCATCAATTAACAACGTTGACAGTGGATGATTAGTGATACGAATGTCGTCTTTGTTAGTCAATATAAACTACACTATTGTTTACAATCTTGTTACAACTCCGTTGTATTTAACACTACAAGTCTATCTGCCTGCCCTACGGGATATATAAGGTTCTAAATTAATACTGTCGGGAAATGTTTTTGTCTACAATAAAATTATACTATCGCGTTAAAATAGAAATTGAATATATATATATATATATATATATATATATATATATATATATATATATATATATATATATATATATATATATATATATATATATATATATATATATATATATGTGCGTTGATGACCTTTATAGGTGCAAAAACATGTAGGAAAAATTCAGTTATCAGTTAAAAGACTAGCATCGTAGTATTAATTTATTCTCATACTATTTGTGTTTACCCTGCGAACAGTAGTGTTGTATATTAAACGTTATATTTTTCATTTTGAATAAATGAGTAACAACAATACTACTACATAATTACCTTGGTATTGTATTTATCATAATTACTTTGTAAATATAGGAAACGCAATTAGAAATCCTCCAACTAACAAATTCTTACCGATTTTCCTTGAATTCCTGCAGCTACCAGTCTGTCTCGCAAATTACCCCGCAAATTACGCCTTGCACTGGAAAACGAATAAACATATCATACCCATCTGATTGATATATTGTGCAGTTAATGTACATTTTGAGGGGCTACACACATAAAGACTTTGAAGGCGGTTTCCTGAAGTGTTCGTATCTGAAATTTCACAAACAAAAGACTGTCTCCCGAAGTGTTCTTTTCTGACACATTGCTTACACACATACGGCGTTTCGTAGCAATACACGCCTTCACAACGATACATTGCAAGTTACACATAACATCCCCGAGTTGATCGGTGAATAATTAACGTAGCTG
>JAODUO010000127.1:437500-492500 GCA_025642075.2 Ridgeia piscesae
TCTGTCTGTCTGTCTGTCTGTCTGTCTGTCTGTCTCTGTCCTGTCTCTGTGTCTGTCGTCTGTGTCTGTGTCTGTGTCTGTGTCTGTGTCTGTGTCTGTGTCTGTGTCTGTGTCTGTGTCTGTGTCTGTGTCTTGTTGTCTTTGTCTGTGTCTGTGTATCTGTGTCTGTGTCTGTGTCTGTGTCTGTGTCTGTGTCTGTGTCTGTGTCTGTGTCTGTGTCTGTGTCTGTGTCTGTGTCTGTGTCTGTGTCTGTGTCTGTGTCTGTGTCTCTCTGTTCTCTCTTGCTCTCTGTCTCTGTCTCTGTCTCTGTCTCTCTGTCTCTGTCTCTGTCTCTGTCTCTGTCTCTGTCTCTGTCTCTGTCTCTCTCTGCTCTGTCTCTGTCTCTGTCTCTTTCTCTGTTTCTGTCTCTGTCTCTGTCTCTGTCTCTGTCTCTGTCTCTGTCTCTGTCTCTGTCTCTGTCTCTGTCTCTGTCTCTGTCTCTGTCTCTGTCTCTGTCTCTGTCTCTGTCTCTGTCTCTGTCTCTGTCTCTGTCTCTGTCTCTGTCTGTCTGTCTGTCTGTCTGTCTGTCTGTCTGTCTGTCTGTCTGTCTGTCTGTCTGTCTGTCTGTCTGTCTGTCTGTCTGTCTGTCTGTCTGTCTGTCTGTCTGTCTGTCTGTCTGTCTGTCTGTCTGTCTGTCTGTCTGTCTGTCTGTCTGTCTTCTCTCTCTCTCTCAATGGGCCGTTGTGTGGTGGCTGCTCCGGCACCAGAGTATACGGTTCGTAACCACGTCTTCTTGAGTGTCGATGTTGGTCTGACAATTCTTCATACATACTCACGTAATACATATACAACCTGCCCTTCATACTCTCCCCGGCATAGTTATCACTCCACAGGACATATATTATGTCAAGTGATCACGCGAACCCATAATACGTCCGTAAAAGATAAATGTCATTCTCTGTATAACTCGATAGAGTCGGTACCCAACCCTTGGGACAGCTCATGTCGCTTTAGACTTTACTCCGTGGGATGGGAGCCCTGTTCAAACAAACACTACCTCAGTGTCTCCTTGAACCACCACGCCGCGCTACAATCAGTAAGCAAACCTTGCAACGTAACTTTGCTGCGGTGATCGAGCATAACAGTTGGTTGATAAATTTGGCGAAGTGACAGAGGAAATGGCAAGAGTTGTGTGGACCCTATATAATATTGGTTTCAAAAAAATAACGAAACTATGTTGCGGCAAAGTCGCTACCCGTGATCTTCGCAAAATATATCCGTTTCACACCAGTACCATCATCACCTACTGTAGCAATGCCCATGGAAACGCGTGGGACTTTGCTTACACCAGTACATTGCACTGCCTGTAGCACTGACGCAACCAGCCACCATCGAGCCACTCCTGTATAGTAATAAATAATAGTAAATAACCGTGTATCTTCTACTATGTCATATGATGCCAGCAGCGTTGCAATAATTGATCAATCACAACAGTATTTTTTGCCTGAGTCATAAACCACTTCTCCGGTCGCTTTCGCCGTTACAATGTTTTCTACAACTATCACTCAACGGCTATCACTCGTAAGGTGCTAAGACCTAATTTGCCTACTTAGTAGGCGCGTGAAAATGTCGAGGTCTTCAACTGAACCATCACTCTTATTCGTACAGCGATAGTTGTAGTGTCAGTAATGACCGCGGTTGTGAAAGAAACATGACACATAATGTAATGAAAAGTATATGTGGTTTGACATATTAGTGTGTAACATAGGCATATAGCCTTTTCCAGTTACATCGTGCACTTTACGTGTTCTCTACAGGGAGCCCTAGATTGTAGTCAGTTCACGTACGCTGATTGAATGCAACCCCCACTGTCAGTCTCAATCGAAGCGTAAACGAGACGTTCGTACGCTTGTTTATACGACAGGGAATTATTCTGGTATCTGTAACTTCGGACAAAGACAGAGCAATTGCTGTTTCTGTCGGGAATTCCCAGGATGGATGACATAGCCCACAGGAGTCAAGTTGAGAAACCCACACATAATCAACCATCTATTACTTGTCTATAACTAAGGGACAACCGACGCACCATCACTGATTGCACAACTGATGTCCTACTGTTTGGTGATAAAGGTTTTCTTTGTCCGGGCTATTTTTAGTGCGTGGTAAAATGTGGAATGATTGTCAGCGCTTACGGAATGTGCAATAAATACTGCTGCTGACGAACGAATAAATAACACTTCTTGGAATGTGCTTCATCTTCGTGTTAAATCTCTTGAACATAAATTATTACGCAACTCCGTCGTCATTTAAGCCACACGCTCTCTCCCTCGTTCGCCCACTCACCCACTCACCCACTCACCGTTTTCCACCGCCCACATATGAACATTAATCGACACATAACAAAAGCATAGGAGAGGAGACTATGGTAATTAAAATTATTGAGAGGCGCCTCAGTCTTCTATGTAAGTTGTTGCTCACAGATTAGTTTCCGGATATCGCCAGTGTGCGGTCCAGAGTGGAGGTGCAATATCTCGAGATCCAGGGTAGAAGTGCAGTTATCTCCCACGCATCGATCAGGAGGACGTTCTAGAGTTCACGGTGCACTCGACCACTTGTGTCATATTTGAGGCTCTTCCACTAACGAAGTTAAGATGTGCTCGCATCATTATCAGATATGAAGATGTGCCCGTAACAACTTTATTCATGTCCTCCAACAATCTCTGCGAACATGCATTTTCGGTGTTGTTCTGCATCAAGAACACATTTTGTGCTAGATGAATATCTCCAAATCTTTCTCTCAAATTAATTTTCCCGAGCTGAAGTCTAAGTTTAATTTGACAACGGAACCATATCACTTGAATTTGGCGTGACTGCATGACATTTCTAGGTTGTTTAGAAGATGTGTGCTTACCTCATAGCAAAGAGGTGTGTTTTCGTTGTATAGTTTCGTCTATAATTGTATTATAATTATGCTAAAATTATGGGAGTACTCCTACTCCGGTCGGTTCAGGCCTCAAGGGGTATGCCAAAAGAAAAACATTGGAACCCCCCATTACGCATATTGTCATGGCGACCACATTCTCTTAACTATGCTACACTGTTGATGTATGATTATGTTTACAAGTAAATAATTGGCTGACTGGAATTGAGACATTGTCAAAGAGATCCAGGTATGTAGGTTACCGCTGTGAAGATAACTGTGTCAGTATTGCCCGTCAGCCAAACTTTTTGTTGAGACTCTAAAAAGAATACGCGTTGTAGTTATGGTGTCACTATGGTTAATACTCCACAGTTCTTTGCATTTGATGTACGTAAGTGTGCGTGTGCGTATGCGAGTGCGTGAATAGTGTGGGTGTGAACGGGTGATTGTGGGCGTACGAACGTACGCACGCACTAAACAACGTGCGTGTGTGCGTGTGCGTGTGCGTGTGCGTGTGCGTGTGCGTGTGCGTGTGCGTGTGCGTGTGCGTGTGCGTGTGCGTGTGTGTATTAGGCCAAGGGCTTTAGAGTCTAGGCGGAGATTTTGACAAACTCATGGGCGTCCGAAAAGGTGGCATTTGTCATCCTGGATCAGGTCCTAATTTTTTTATTATAATCGGCAATCAAACTATATATATATATATATATATATATATATATATATATATATATATATATATATATTAACTGTTTGATATTTATATATTATGTATGTATATATATATATTATATATATATATATATATATGTATATATATATATATATATATATATATATATATATATATATATATATATATATATCATAACTTATAGATTCACTATCAATTTATATAATGAACACTTGACTAAAACAAATGTATACATTTTGCTTATATACACAGCATTGGGTCAGAATGCATACTGTACATATTGTCTGCCTAATGTCAACATATATGGACCTCAGAGTCACATGTACTTGCTGTATGTGCTGTGTTGAGTCTGGAATAAAGTTATTGAATGAATTGAATGAATATATATATATATATATATATATATATATATATATATATATATATATATATATATATATATATTACTTTAGCTTCATATTTCATGTTTTATTTTTTATAATGCGTTTAATTGAATAAACAATATAATTATATTAATATGCCACAATTTTTTTTATAAACATGTTGTTGGCAGAACTCATCAGGGCCAAATATAGCTGACGTCCGGAAAACAACCAGTTTACTCTCACCTGGCAAATGGTCTGAATAGAGACTATCCTACATAGATAAACATTTATAAACATACTGGCCTGTCCTTTATTGAAAAATTCACTGCACTTGTTGCATGCCATATGTTGCCACGTGGTCTACAAAAGTGATCCACCAGGAGATAAAGAACGCCTGTATTGAGTCTCTGTACAAAATAAAGGACAACCGTTCGTCAATCATGCGACAATCAACGTTGGATCTCCCGGTTGTCCATTCCTGGAAAGACGCTGGAAAGACCTTAGGCGCAGCTGCCTATATTTCTCCAAGTCAAACCAAGAAAGCCAGAGTGGCAGCATCGAAAGTCGGCTTAGCGTAAATGTTCTGAAAAAGACTGACTAGTTCACTCAGACATTATAAAATCATAACGTTGTAGCCACATTATATACATATTATAGTCAGTTAATAGAACCTTGTCAAATGCTGGAAATAACTAGAACAAAAAAACAATCACGCCATAACGTCGCGTGATACACAAACGGTGGCGTCGTGTCGCGATGTTAATAATTTCTACGGCCAATACAATCCGTTATAGGGCGCCACTGATGCTTTTTAAAACATAATAGCGACTTTAACCAAACAGTCGAAACAAACATGTATTAGTGCATGCGCACGAATTAACATATAAGGTTGTTGGAAAATATGAGCATAAATAGTACTGCATAATTTAATAACATTAATAAAAGATTTCCCCAACATCATGACGTCAGAAGGGATACCCTCGTCCAAGATGGCGGCTGTAAACATGCTGAATTTCAACGTTGGAATTTTGGGACATGTTGACAGCGGAAAAACCGCTCTTGCTAAAGCAGTTAGCACTGTCGCTAGTACAGCGAGTTTTGATAAAAATCCACAAAGTCAAGAAAGAGGGATAACGCTGGATCTGGGGTTTTCTTCGTTCTGCGTGGACATCCCAGAGCATCTTAAACGTGACGACGACAAGCTGGAAACCTTGCAGTTCACATTCGTAGACTGCCCAGGCCACGCGTCGCTGATCAAGACGGTAATAGGAGGTAATGCGATATTGTCAGTGGCAGTCACGACTGTATATGCTTAGGTCCGTGCGTGCATGTGGGCGTTTAATAAACGTCAAAAGAAGTGTCACTGTCACTGTCAAACTCAAGTGTTGCTGTCGTGTGTTGTGTGGCTTTTCTTTCATGTTCCGCCTAGCCTCAACTAGCTGAGGATACAGGCGGAAGGACACAGCAGGGAAACAGGAAAGAAATATAAATTTGGGGCGCACAGCTTATCTAGACCAGTCTACTATTATAAGATAGGGATCTATTATTCAGGGTTCCTGATTACCCTGCAGCCTGGGCTCCAAAAGTCCAGTAGCATGGTGCATTATGCAATACATACATCCTAACCTAACCCTGACCCATAACCTAATCCTCACCCTAACCCTAACCATAACACAAGCCCCTGTTTAGTGCATGTAAACAGTAATTTAGTGAGTAATACGAACAAAGGTACTAGTTATGTATAAAACTGGAATACTTATAGACGTTGTGTCCAAGTCACTTAGTCCCAAATAGTGTGGACGTTATGTACCAAAAACAATATACTAAGTAACATTAAAAATATGTAATGGATTTGAAATGTTCTACAAAGAGTACCAGCATTAGTACTAATATATCAACAGATTTACGTTCAGACTAAATTGCAAAAATAACATAACAATTTCATAATAAATTTATGACATAATATCATCTGGGACATATGTGACTTGGGACATAAAGTTCATAGGCCAGTCTGGATATTGTTCTTAAATACATCCAGGCTGTTTTTATTATTTCCAATAAATTGAGGTAGGGATTTCCAATCCAAAGTCTGTGGTACTTGGCAAAAAGAATACAAGTGGCAATACATCTGAAATGAGGGAACATAAGATCACACACACACCTGGGTTGGGTCCAAATACACATTTTTGGGTCAAATACAAATACAACTCAGCCAAATCAAATACAAATACATTGCATTTCTAGATTTCAATACAAATACAAACTTTCAATACAAATACACTGCCATTTTTGATTCAAATACGATTATAATACATTGCCATTAAACAACTTGGATTCAAATACGATTCAAATATGTGGACCTTGTTTCCATTATAGTTCAAGTGTATCACAGTGGATGGAATTTTGTCTGACTTGATTGACTGCTGTAGACTAATTGACAGGCAGGTTTACTAGACTGTCCTTATCTGTACTAGGGGGTAGCTCTTCCCCTGCACTGGAGGAAACCTGGGTTGCTTTGTCTTAGCCCAGGATGTTTACACAGCAGGGCAATTTTATATTGGAAGCCCAGACTGCTAAAAATTAAACTTGTTGAAATAGTGTAAAAGTTGTACCACTGATGTAAAACATGAAAAATTATGTAAAATTCAGGCCCAAGAAAAAAATGATGCTGTCCGTTCAACTTTTTTTTAATTACGCTTCTAATGGAGTGAATTCTTAGCAATCAAACTAATGGAAAAACAAGGGCCAACAGAAAACCAGTTCATATTGTATGTATTCAAAATTCAGAAAGTATCTTGTACTGCATAAGCCATATTTTCATATGGGTAGTCACACATTTTCATGTATTTATTATGTAATTCCATTACCGAAAAAGTACATAAAGTTTTCCTGAGAGCTAACACTTCTAGTGATTAAAATTAACAGTTACTTGAAATTCACTTATTAGATACACCCACAAATAGGTGAGATTATACAATTTGTGTGTGTCTTTTCTCATCTTGTGGGAATCGTGGTAATGGAATTACATTTTGGTAATGGAATTACAGTAACAGAATTACCTGTTTTTTCTCTCTTGCACTATAGATCATATAAGTAACTACTAATGGGAGCTAGGTACGTTAGAGGTCAGCACAGGCACTGGGACAATGTTTCAGTTAAATATGAGTGGAATCTTTGTAAAATACTTATGAAAACCGTCTATGGATTAAGAAAAATTTACCATTTGTAGCATGTACCATCTGTAACATGTGATGCTACACAGAATGGCAGCAGTGATCCATATAAATCTACAAGATAGGCCAGATTATCTATCAAAGACCAGTTGCAGAATGTTTTCTTGGACTTTCAAAGAAATTCTACACAGTATTTCTTTTCCACATCACAACTTTATTGTCCAAGACTATGACTCCAAATGTTCTCTGAAGTGATATCATGATCGCATCCAATGAGTTTACCAAAGTTGCTGCCAGGACCTGTCAGAATATTTTACATAGATGCACCAACTAAGCCATGGTTGAATTAAAAATGATAACTTCAATAACTGCTTTTGACTGATCTTGAATTAAATGTGAAATACGTACTGTGTGTACAATTATTGGCCAGTACAATTGTTTTTTAGTAGAACATGAAGTCATGGTGTTCTGTAATGTTGCAGAAAAGAAAGAATGAAAATAAATTATTATTTTATGTTTTATTCCAAAAATAGTCAGACTCGTAATTCCATTACCGAAACATGTAATTCCGTTACCGACCAAAACCTGTTCACTATAAAAGAACGGTGTGTATATCATGAGTAAAATTCTATCCAATACTAAGTCATGTTATATGTGTATCTATTAATGCTAGCTGTCGGCCCTGGTAGATTGCAGATTTCAGACGATATGTCATGACATTTATTAAAAATTAATGTTCACATTTTATGTGCAATTCCGTTACCAAAATTAAAACAGCCATAATTTCATAATTATTTTTTAGTAGAACATGAAGCTACTTATATGTAGTAGTATGTACTTCAAACCATGCTTAAGTTTCTTTTCTAGGCACATGCTGAATGGGAAAATATAACCATTATAAACAAAAAAATGTAAATTCTGTTACCATGCAGCAGGTGACACCATGATTCTTTGAAGCACCTTCCCTTTAGGACTGTAGATAAGCTTCACTGGCTTCCCATTCATTCATTGCATCAGTGCTAATGTTTGACCTGGGTGACTGTAGACCAATTTTCTCAGACCTGCCTGCCCATAGTTGACAGGCGTAAAAAACATTCTGTCTAGACTCCTGAGCCAGTTTATGTCAGGCAGTGCTTTACCTTTGTTGGTAAAATGGTAATTTTTATGTGTTTGCAAATACATATCAAATGCAAACAGGCACCCTTTTGTGATTTTTAATTAAAAAAAATACAAAATAATTTGGTATACAAATACGTATTTGAACCCAACCCTGACACACACGCACAGAGGCATGCATGCACACACATGCATGCACGCACACACACACACATTTTTTACACTGTGACACAAACAATGTGTGTGTGTGCGGTGGTGGTGGTGGTGTGTGTGTGCGTGTGGTGCGTGTGAGTGCGTGCGGTGTGTGTGTGTGCGGTGTGCGTGCGTGCGATGTGTGTATGTGTGTGCGATGTGTGTGCGTGCGTGCGGTGTGTGTATGTGCGTGCGGTGTGTGTATGTGTGTGCGGTGTGCGTGCGTGCGATGTGTGTGTGGTGTGTGGGCGTGCGTGCGGTGTGTGTATGAGTGTTTGTGTGTGTGTGCATGCGGTTTGGTGTGTGTGCGTGCGGTGTGGTGTATGCGTGTGTGTCCATCCTCACAAGCCTGTGGTTGGTTCTGTTCTTGGCTTCTGGCAGTACCATTAGAACCCATGACTAGATGACCGGTGTTGTTTATTCAAATAATTCTACTCTTCTAGCTGTCATTACAATTTACACTTAGTACACATAGCTGAAATGAAAATGAGCCAAAGATATATGATAAACAATGTTTATTGGCTAAGCTTGACCTCTGTATTTCACCAGAGGATACTAAGAGAGATGTAATGAAAACTTTGAAAAACACCCTCTAGTGGGTGCTGATGAAGACCTTTGTATGTGTGTCTGTGTGCCATAGATATAAATAGAACACACCAGTAGAACAAACTGGCTCAGCCACTATTGATCATTAGACACATGATACTTTGAAGCCAACAGGGGCTGGTGACAGTCATACTACTGCAGGGCAGAAAGCCACTGCCTGTCTGACCTACATAGCGCTGCACCAAGTATTCTACATAATTATCACGTTATTTATTTACTGACATCAGTTAGCCAGTGTTGTTTAATTCTGTACAATGTGTTCAGACAGTCGCCTCACTATTATGCCTGCTTACACTTAGTGTATAGTACTGCCAGCTCATCTTCTTCAAGTAGTTTCTATTCTCCAGTGGACTTGAGAAGATCTGCCATTTTGTTTATTTGCTGCTGCTTCCGCCTAACTCTCTGAGTCAAGATCTTTATTTTCTTCTTTAATTTCTCCGTTTTCTCAACCATCTCTGGTGATAATGGCGGGTCTCGTGACATATAACTGTGTTCTACATTTACTCTTCTGACTATTTTCTCTGGAGATGGAGCATCTTGAACTTCCACAACAGGACTCACATGACTACTGCTTGCAGACGCTTCAACAGGTCGTGTCCTGGCCTTTCTGGGTGTGTGTGGCTTTGGCTGCAGGTGGGGAGGAAAATTGAAAATGGATGGAACTGCTGAATCATTCAGTCTCCTTCCGATCTTGTTTGGACGAACTACAAAGCAGTTCTCCTCGAAATGATCACTACAAAGATAGCTGTTTGATGTTGGTTTCCAGTCTTTTCTCCTAATGGCATGGATCCACCTCGCTCGGCATTCCGGTCTTTTCTTTTTGTCTGGGAATCTGCAGAAGGCAGTATCCATAATCAATAATTTTTGTCATAAATAGTATTGATCATATTGTAATTAGGCTTTTAGATTAATATAAAATGTGTCAATCACGCTACGACTATGCACAGTAATATTATTAAAAATCGGTTTGGTACATAATTAATCCAATATGTATTATTTTTGGTCAATTTGCATATGACTGTAATGTTTTAAAATTATTAATTTCTTAAATTAATGGCAATGGAACATGCTCGCAGAGACTATTACCTAAGCTGTATATTGTATAACTGAGATCCTCACCTGTGAAAAGATACTCCGGATCCTGGTTTCTGTCGGTTGGTACATTTGTACGCTACACAGGAAGTAACCATACTTGCTACAGGTGCTACTTCACAATGACTGTTGTAGCCAGCATGTCCCCAAATGGATTAACATTGCTCACACCAGTGTCAACCACCCAACTGTCCAGAGTATCCAGCCATCTGTGGGATATGAACCTCAGGCATAGATATAAATAGAACACACCAGTAGAACAAGATCTGTAGGCCACTATCAGTTGATACATGATACTTGGAAGTCAACATGGGCTGGTGGCAGTCATGCTACTGCAAGGCAGAGAGCCACTGCAGTCCCTGTATGTACATAGAGCCTGTAAGTGGGTCACACACAATACATGGCTAGACTCAGTGCAAGAGGTGATTGATGTATCCCAGGACTGGAGCTGATTGGGGACTGGACACAAGAATAATATTCTAATGATGGATGACAATTGTAGCTTCCAACTGATGAATACTAGCAAAATCAGGTGTTAAATATCTTGTGTTATACCTTTCTTATGTTAAATGTCTGATTTAATATTAAGTTTACCACATTAGACATATAGCGATTTACGTAGTGAAGATAATAAAAAAATGTTTAGGTCATATATGTCTTTTATGGGATTTGCGTTTTACATTGCTGTACGTTGTGGTTTCGATAAGCACTTATATCTGACAAGTTGTCTAAATGCACATAATCATAACACATGCATACGTTTGGCCCAAACAGGTTGTACTGCGCAAAAAATGGCACTCTTCATTATTAGTCAAGATCGCCAAACACAAGTATTTGCCGCCGGCAAAGTGTTCCACTGCTTCTGCTTCTAATAATCCTTCGGACAATATAACTGAAATACGTTATTTGGGAACAGTTCGATTATTACAAACAAAAACAAAACAAAGTCCTATATGTTAACATGGAAAATATGGATTTCCTGCCCCCAACTGCCCCCAGCCTAGTTTTCGCGCACGAGACTTACATGCTACATTATTTATTTACTGAATTTTTAAAAATTATGTACAGTGTGTTCACACAGTTGTCTCACTAATATGCCTGTCTGAAACAAATCAATAGAATATTGAGTGTCTCACTGTGTGAGGGGTGAGTACAGCTTAGTAATATTTAATTAATTTGTTGTTCCACCAGATCACAAATTGTTGAGGTGCTTTACGTTAAACAAAAATCAACCAACTGAAGTCCGTCCTCCAAAGACATTGGAGAGATCACCGAGAGCTACATAATTAATTACAATTTCACAGATTATAAACTAGAATTTGCAAAGTGGATGAGAGCATAGGAAAAACAACAACAAAACAGAGCTGCCAACATTACTAACAACAACAATAGTACATCAGTAGAGAAACTGAAATTCATCTACAAGAAATGAAACATTGAGACAGTCTCAATGCTCTATCTGGACAACGATATATATTGCCCATTCCTGAGGTAGAAAAATTATAATATTAAGATGGTCATCTAACTAATTATACTATGCCAATATTAATAACAATAAATAAATAAAATTAGGCAAACTACAACAAAATAGCAGGAATATAGCCGGTTTCCTTAAAATTAACACAGTTTCCCTTTTATGTCTCTCTAAACAGAATTAGTTTGGTCGTTTCATGATGGGATGATTGCATATTCCCAAGTGTGATAATTGGAGTGTGTTTTTTGGCATATGTCTTTGTTCTCATGTGCACTGCTAGGTATGCCCTGGTCCACTGCAGCTTCTGTGCAACGGGCCAGCTTGTCACTCTAGTCTAGAGGGAAAGATTAATGATCTAACTCTATGCTGTGTGCTGATGTGGGGTGAATTCATTCACCTTGTGTCAGGCTTTATGCAGGATAAAATTATTGCCAGTCACACATGTTTTGGTGGACCCGTGGATTTTAACTGTTAAGCCAGTTTACAAACTTAAATATGTCTGATGACCTGAAATGGACTACAAACACATGTGACACCATTTTCTATCACTTTCAAGGAATAACTAACAATATCTATGGTTTTGGAAGATCTTTTTTGCCCCTTCATTTTTTTACCCGTCCATCCATATTTCTACTCGTCCATATTAGTTTTTATCCGTCCAAATGATGGGTGGACGGGTCTCTACATAAAGCTATGCCTTATGTGCATGCGTCCCATGTGTATATTTCAATGATGGCATAATATTGTTATGAATGTGTATGGTTTGGCCTCTACAGTAGTGCCAAACTTTACTGCTTCCAACCATATGTTTAATAAAAAATAATTTACAATATATATGTCCCACATTAAAATTTGTTGTATCACAGTGTTGCATATGTCTTGTTCCAAATAACCCTTTAAAAAATCTTAGATATATATTGCTATATGAGAATCATTTAAATCAGATCGCAACATTAATTATGTCTTACGTTTTCTTGATTTGTACCAGTGAAAATGATACAATTCATTTATTATAATTAATAAGAAATTACACAGGAAATGTAGACACTAATATTATGTGTATTTTGTTTCAGGTGCCCAGGTCATTGATCTGATGTTGCTGGTGATAGATGTGACAAAAGGCATGCAGACGCAGACAGCTGAATGTCTAGTCATCGGCCAAATCACCTGCGAAAAGATGATTGTGGTCCTCAATAAAGTTGACCTGCTTTCAGATGTCAACCGACAAACCACAATTGAAAAGGTGGAGTGTAATGTTGTTTTACATTCCTTCAATGTATCTTCAGTAGTGTGCCTTGATTTCTGCTCCAAGTTGTGACTGTATCAGCCGTGAGAACAGTGCAAATACCCACCCCAATTTGAAGCCTGATACATGCATAGCTTTATGTAGAGACCCGTCCACCTGTCATTTGGACGGGTAAAAACGAATATGGACAGGTAGAAATATGGGTGGACGGGTAAACAAATTAAGGAGCAAAAAAAGATCTTCCAAAACCATAGATATTGTTAGTTATGCCTTGAAAGTGAGTGGAAAATAGTGTCACATGTGTGTTTGTAGTCCATTTCAGGTCAATATTTTAAAGTTAACATCCATGTGTCCACCAAAACATGTGTGACTGGCAATAATTTTATCCTGCATAAAGCCTTGGATACATGTAAAAAAAATCTGTGAATCGCAGTATAATGACTCGTTTGGTTTTGTGAATTTGAATATTTGCTTAAATGTCCTAAACAGGGCATGTGACACCAGCAGTGTGTGGCTGAAGTCACCCAAATTACCGTCACATGACCGGAGACCAATCACACTCTTGGATGGGTGATTTCTTTGGCTGGATTTTAATTCAGAGGGATCAACCAATCAGTGGTTTTGCTGGCTAGTACACGTACTGACAGACTTAGCTGCAGTGGCCAGACATGGGGGCAAATACATATGTATTTAATATTTTGTGATAGTTCAGGATGTTTACACAGAAAGTGACACAACATTTCTGTATTCAAATACAAATATGTATTTGGACCCAACCCTGATATATATAATATTATAATATATATATATATATATAATATAATATATAATATATAATATATAATATATAATATATAATATATAATATATAATATATAATATATAATATATAATATATAATATATAATGTAATGTAATGTAAATAATGTAATGTAATGTAAATAATGTAATGTAATGTAATGTAATGTAATGTAATGTAATGTAATGTAATGTAATGTAATGTAATGTAATGTAATGTAATAAAATATGTAATGTATTAACAATAAAATAAAATAAATAAAATAAAATAATATAATATATATATATATATAATATAATATAATATAATATAATATAATATAATATAATATAATATAATATAATATATAATATATTATATAATATAATATAATATAATATAATATAATATAATATAATATAATATAATATAATATAAAAATAATATAATTATAATAATATATACCGTTGTATTTTATAATATAATATATATAATTAATTATATAAATATATATATATATATAATATAATTAATAAATATATATATATATATATATATATATATATATATATAAATATATATATATATAAATATTATATAAAATAATATTATTATTTTAAGTCACTGTTTCAGATGACAAAGAGGATGTTGAAGACCCTTGAGAGCACCAGGTTTGCTGGTTGTCCAGTGGTCGCTGTCGCTGCAAAGCCAGGTGGGCCAGAGGTATAGCGAGTTTATTTATTAGTACATAATACATTACTACAGTACTCAACATTTTGTAAGCATAGTAGTCAAAATTATGTTCTGCTATAATTGGATTTTTTTCGTCCTTTTGTCAACTTTTTGATATTGTCATTTTCAAAGATAAAATATGTCCGACAATGGTACCCCGTACCTACTACTGTGCATATTGCTAGGGGTAGTAGTCACCATTTGTTAGCTGTGTCATGTACTTTGAGTTTACACCAATCTTTTATTTGCAATGCTATAACACAATTTACATTCAAGAAATGTCACTGTCCTCTTTGTTCATAGAGTTTGGTATAAAATTCTTCTGAATATGGGACTTTTTATATACACGGGAGGTTTTTTAATTTAATTTTAAGAATGCTGTGCATGTCAGTGAATCATTTACTTTCATTCTTTTTTTACCCAGGCGCCTGACTTGGAAGCCATCGGCATTGAACAGTTAGTGGACACCCTGAAGTCGTGTAGTTTCCTGCCAAAGCGAGACACAACTGGCGCCTTCACCTACGCTGTGGACCACTGCTTTCTGATCCGAGGGCAGGGGACAGTGATGACGGGGACGGTGCTGAGTGGGTCCGTCTCAGTAGGAGACGTAAGTATGTGTAAACTACATTGTGTCTATGGGTGGTCTTCTCCTTCGTCCAGGTTATACATAGGACATGGGAGGGGCAGTTTAAACAGTGCAGGGTCGTTATGATGTGGTGGTCAAATACATTTGTATTTGAAAGATAAAGTACTTTTTTTAGTGTATTAAAATACTTTTTTAGTATTTGTAATTGTATTTGATGTTTAGTAATTAAAGGTATTTGTATTTAAATACTTCCCTGAAGCTCTAGCCACTGTGCTACTACTGTGTCATACATGACCCAGTAATTCCAAACATCTGTGTCTAATATCATCCAAGCAGAGCTACCTGACTGTTGTATGGATTAGTTATGTTTATCCACATGTATACTGTTGTGTATCACGTGTATACTGTTGTGTATCCACATGTATACTGTTGTGTATCCACGTGTATACTGTTGTGTATCCACATGTATACTGTTGTGTATCCACATGTATACTGTTGTGTATCCACATGTATACTGTTGTGTATCCACGTGTATACTGTTGTGTATCCACGTGTATACTGTTGTGTATCCACGTGTATACTGTTGTTTATCCACATGTATACTGTTGTGTATCCACATGTATACTGTTGTTTATCCACATGTATACTGTTGTTTATCCACATGTATACTGTTGTTTATCCACATGTATACTGTTGTGTATCCACATGTATACTGTTGTTTATCCACATGTATACTGTTGTGTATCCACGTGTATACTGTTGTGTATCCACGTGTATACTGTTGTTTATCCACGTGTATACTGTTGTGTATCCACATGTATACTGTTGTTTATCCACATGTATACTGTTGTTTATCCACATGTATACTGTTGTTTATCCACATGTATACTGTTGTGTATCCACATGTATACTGTTGTTTATCCACATGTATACTGTTGTGTATCCACATGTATACTGTTGTGTATCCACATGTATACTGTTGTGTTTTCCACGTGTATACTGTTGTGTATCCACATGTATACTGTTGTGTATCCACATGTATACTGTTGTGTATCCACATGTATACTGTTGTGTATCCACATGTATACTGTTGTGTATCCACGTGTATACTGTTGTGTATCCACATGTATACTGTTGTGTATCCACATGTATACTGTTGTGTATCCACATGTATACTGTTGTGTATCCACGTGTATACTGTTGTGTATCCACATGTATACTGTTGTGTATCCACATGTATACTGTTGTGTATCCACGTGTATACTGTTGTGTATCCACATGTATACTGTTGTGTATCCACATGTATACTGTTGTGTTTTCCACATGTATACTGTTGTGTATCCCAAAACGGCAAAGTATACTGTTGTGTTTTCCACATGTATACTGTTGTTTATCCACATGTATACTGTTGTGTATCCACATGTATACTGTTGTGTATCCACATGTATACTGTTGTGTATCCACATGTATACTGTTGTGTATCCACATGTATACTGTTGTGTATCCACGTGTATACTGTTGTGTATCCACATGTATACTGTTGTGTATCCACATGTATACTGTTGTTTATCCACATGTATACTGTTGTGTTTTCCACATGTATACTGTTGTTTATCCACATGTATACTGTTGTGTATCCACATGTATACTGTTGTGTTTTCCACATGTATACTGTTGTGTATCCACATGTATACTGTTGTGTATCCACATGTATACTGTTGTGTTTTCCACGTGTATACTGTTGTGTATCCACATGTATACTGTTGTGTATCCACATGTATACTGTTGTTTATCCACATGTATACTGTTGTGTATCCACATGTATACTGTTGTGTATCCACATGTATACTGTTGTGTATCCACATGTATACTGTTGTGTATCCACATGTATACTGTTGTGTATCCACATGTATACTGTTGTGTATCCACATGTATACTGTTGTGTATCCCCGTGTATACTGTTGTGATCCACGTGTATACTGTTGTGTATCCACATGTATACTGTTGTGTATCCACGTGTATACTGTTGTGTATCCACGTGTATACTGTTGTGTATCCACGTGTATACTGTTGTGTATCCACATGTATACTGTTGTTTATCCACGTGTATACTGTTGTGTATCCACATGTATACTGTTGTGTATCCACATGTATACTGTTGTGTATCCACGTGTATACTGTTGTGTATCCACATGTATACTGTTGTGTATCCACATGTATACTGTTGTGTATCCACGTGTATACTGTTGTGTATCCACATGTATACTTTTTGTGTATCCACATGTATACTGTTGTGTATCCACGTGTATACTGTTGTGTATCCACATGTATACTGTTGTTTATCCACGTGTATACTGTTGTGTATCCACATGTATACTGTTGTGTATCCACATGTATACTGTTGTGTATCCACGTGTATACTGTTGTGTATCCACATGTATACTGTTGTTTATCCACGTGTATACTGTTGTGTATCCACATGTATACTGTTGTATATTCACGTGTATACTGTTGTTTATCCACATGTATATAGTTGTGTATCCACATGTATACTGTTGTTTATCCACGTGTATACTGTTGTGTATCCACATGTGTATACTGTTGTGTATCCACATGTGTATACTGTTGTGTATCCACATGTATACTGTTGTGTATCCACATGTATACTGTTGTTTATCCACGTGTATACTGTTGTGTATCCACATGTATACTGTTGTTTATCCACATGTATACTGTTGTGTATCCACATGTATACTGTTGTTTATCCACGTGTATACTGTTGTGTATCCACGTGTATACTGTTGTGTATCCACATGTATACTGTTGTGTATCCACGTGTATACTGTTGTGTATCCACATGTATACTGTTGTGTATCCACATGTATACTGTTGTGTATCCAGATGTATACTGTTGTGTATCCACGTGTATACTGTTGTGTATCCACATGTATACTGTTGTGTATCCACGTGTATACTGTTGTGTATCCACGTGTATACTGTTGTGTATCCACGTGTATACTGTTGTGTATCCACGTGTATACTGTTGTGTATCCACATGTATACTGTTGTGTATCCACATGTATACTGTTGTGTATCCACATGTATACTGTTGTGTATC
The DNA here is from genome assembly GCA_025642075.2 of Ridgeia piscesae. Classification (NCBI taxonomy): domain Eukaryota; kingdom Metazoa; phylum Annelida; class Polychaeta; order Sabellida; family Siboglinidae; genus Ridgeia; species Ridgeia piscesae. The sequence continues at coordinate 455,569 of JAODUO010000127.1, forward strand.
CAGATGTATACTGTTGTGTATCCACGTGTATACTGTTGTGTATCCACGTGTATACTGTTGTGTATCCACGTGTATACTGTTGTGTATCCACGTGTATACAGTTGTGTATCCACATGTATACTGTTGTGTATCCACATGTATACTGTTGTGTATCCACATGTATACTGTTGTGTATCCACGTGTATACTGTTGTGTATCCACGTGTATACTGTTGTGTATCCACTTGTATACTGTTGTGTATCCACATGTATACTGTTGTGTATCCACGTGTATACTGTTGTGTATCCACGTGTATACTGTTGTGTATCCACATGTATACTGTTGTGTATCCACGTGTATACTGTTGTGTATCCACGTGTATACTGTTGTGTATCCACATGTATACTGTTGTGTATCCACATGTATACTGTTGTGTATCCACGTGTATACTGTTGTGTATCCACGTGTATACTGTTGTGTATCCACATGTATACTGTTGTGTATCCACGTGTATACTGTTGTGTATCCACATGTATACTGTTGTGTATCCACATGTATACTGTTGTGTATCCACGTGTATACTGTTGTGTATCCACATGTATACTGTTGTGTTTTCCACGTGTATACTGTTGTGTATCCACATGTATACTGTTGTATATTCACGTGTATACTGTTGTGTTTTCCACATGTATATGTTGTGTATCCACATGTATACTGTTGTGTTTTCCACGTGTATACTGTTGTGTATCCACTGTGTATACTGTTGTGTATCCACAGTGTATACTGTTGTGTATCCACATGTATACTGTTGTGTATCCACATGTATACTGTTGTTTACCACGTGTATACTGTTGTGTATCCACGTGTATACTGTTGTTTATCCACATGTATACTGTTGTGTATCCACATGTATACTGTTGTTTATCCACGTGTATACTGTTGTGTATCCACGTGTATACTGTTGTGTATCCACATGTATACTGTTGTGTATCCACGTGTATACTGTTGTGTATCCACATGTATACTGTTGTGTATCCACAGTATACTGTTGTGATCCAGATGTATACTGTTGTGAACCAGTGTAACTGTTGTGTATCCAGGTATAGTTGTTATCCACTATACTGTTGTGTATCACATGTATACTGGAATCCATGATACTGTTGTTTTATCCCTGTATACTGTTTGTATACAGTATACTGTTGACAAGTAATGTTGTGTATCCACTGATACTTTGTGTATCCACGGATATTTGACCACGTTATACTTTGTGTATCCCCTTTATCTGTTGTGTATCCACATGTAAATATTTTTTATCCAAACTGTTGTGTCCATATACTGTTGTTATCCAAACTGTTGTGACAACATGTTACTGTTGTGTACCAGTGTATACTGTTGTGTATCACGTGTATACGAGTGTATCCACATGTATACTTTGTTATCCACATGTATATGTTGTGTATCCACTGTATACTGTTGTGTATCCACGTGTATATGTTGTGTATCCAGTGTATACTGTTGTGTATCCACTGTATACTGTTGTGTATCCACGTGTATACTGTTGTGTATCCACGTGTATACTGTTGTGTATCCACGTGTATATTTGTGTATCCACGTAACTGTTGTGTATCCACATGTATACTGTTGTGTATCCACATGTATACTGTTGTGTATCCAGTGTATACTGTTGTGTATCACGTGTATACTGTTGTTATCCCCGTGTATACTGTTGTGTATCCACGTGTATACTGTTGTGTATCCACATGTATACTGTTGTGTATCCACGTGTATACTGTTGTGTATCCACGTGTATATGTGTGTATCCAATGTATACTGTTGGTATCCACATGTATACTGTTGTGTATCCACATGTATACTGTTGTTATCCACGTGTATACTGTTGTGTATCCACGTGTATATGTTGTGTATCCACTTGTATACTGTTGTGTATCCACTGTATATGTTGTGTATCCACATGTATACTGTTGTTATCCACGTGTATACTGTTGTGTAAATACTTTGTATAAATGTTGTGTATCCACATGTATACTGTTGTGTATCCACGTGTATACTGTTGTGTATCACGTGTATACTGTTGTGTATCCACATGTATACTGTTGTGTATCCAATGTATACTTTTTTATCCACGTGTATACTGTTGTGTATCCACGTGTTTTGTTGTGTATCCACGTGTATACTGTTGTGTATCCACATGTATACTGTTGTGTATCCACGTGTATACTGTTGTGTATCCACGTGTATACTGTTGTGTATCCACGTGTATACTGTTGTGTATCCACGTGTATACTGTTGTGTATCCACGTGTATACTGTTGTGTATCCACATCTATACTGTTGTTTATCTACACCTATGCTGTTGTTTTCAGACAATTGAGATCGCAGCAATGAAAGTAACGAAGAAGGTGAAATCGATGCAGGTGTTTAGAAAACCAGTCAGCCGAGCTGTTCAGGTAAGTTTATACAACCTGAGTGAACATAACTGGCAATCAAATCATGTTTTTATTGTTAATACTTACATTTATAGAACGAACATAAGCCACTGAGCTTGATTTTCGAGGATATTGACACATAAACAGTCATCATTATTATTGTTATTACAAGAAAAAAATACTTTTACAAAAGTGGGCAAATATTTTTTGGCAAACTGGAGAAACATTTTCAGAAATTGAGTGTACCAGGTATGTACTTTGTGAAACTCAGATGTAAACGAAAGGTTCTAATCATATTGATTATAGCTAAAATTCATGGTGTAGTAACTGGAAAATCTCGAAAGACACATTTAGGGGTACTTCTCATTTTTATAATCTATTTCTCAAACGTTATTGGACAGTTGAAGTAGATTGAGTATGCTTCAGTCAGATATTGGACTGATAGATAATTGGACTCAATTTGACCAGCACTTAACAAGATGACAACAGGGTTATCTTTGTAGTTCTTAGGGCATGTCAAAGTCATACTTTTTTGCAGTTTTCAAAAACATATCTTGCCCCAAAACATTTATATTATCAAGATTAATAAAAGTCATGCATTACAAATATCTTAGATACATGATGTATTAAAATTATCAAATATATAACTATACAAATATATATATATATATTTATATTATATATACTGATTAATAAAACATTATATAAAGGAATTAATGTATAAAATACATACTCAAAACTACTGTCGTAATCTCCTAATGTTTCATCCCCCAACAGAGTTGATTTATATCCAACCTGATATATTTGTCTGTAAATCTATTTTTAAAGCATTTGTGTTGCCAGGGCGACCGAGTGGGAATCTGTGTGACGCAGTTTGACCCAAAGCAGCTGGAGCGTGGACTGGTCTGTTCCCCTGGCGCCTTGCCACTCATTCATGCAGCAATTGTTGCTGTGCAAAAAGGTCGATTATTTCCGTGGTGTCATCTCGACGAAGGCGAAGTTCCACATCACCATTGGCCATGAGACGGTCATGGCGAGAGTGTCATTCTTCGGACTTCACAAAGACATCAACGACGTCGAAAAGTTATCACTTGACGCTGCCGACAGGTTTGATTTCTCGCCGGAATACGTTTACCAAGACGAACTCATTCCGACCAACACGAAGCCATGCATGGATGCCGATGCGAACGGCGTGTGTATCCCAGCATGCCAGTTTGCGCTGCTACAGTTTGAACACCAGGTCACATGTCCACACAGCTGCCTTGTGATTGGCTCAAAACTTGACACGGATATTCATGCGAATGTCTGTCGGTTGGCTTTCCACGGGAAGTTGCTTGAGCCGATTGTCGATCCTGATTATACACAGACCCTGCTGCCCAAAGTGAAAGTGTTCAAAATTAAGAACAAGGAAGGGATTGTCGATCGGAAGGTGGATGAATACACTGTCGTGTGTCGTGGATTGCTGAAGAAGGAGAGCAAGATAGAGATGTTTACGGGGCTGAAGGTGAAGCTATCAACGGGAGAGGATGGAGTCATCGAAGGCAGTTTCGGTCAGAGTGGAAAGTTCAAAGTGCGCCTGCCAGGTAACCTTTATTGCATTTAATTCAATTCAGTGCTTTATTTCAGACACAGTACATACATATATTTGTCCATACAACAGTTATACTAACAATGGAAGCACATTATCCTACAAGTTGATTTAATTTAATTGATTAACTGAATCTCCTGGCACTGCCCCCGCTGTTATTGCAAATCCCGAATTGTTGATGAACTTCTTGGTTATGAATTAGTGCAACACATGTATAGCTGTATATACAGACCCAGCTCTTGTTGACAGGGTGACATGTTTGCTGACAGACAGTCTGACAGGGTTTCCTGTTATTTGTGAAAATAAAGATTATAGCCTCTCTACATCACCACCCATAACGAACCCAGGTTTGGCACATTTCAGGGAAAAAACTGTTTTTAAACATGGCAGTGGGGATTTACCACCCAGTGTTCACCAGGGTGGGTAAAACGTGCTGTAAACCTGTAACCCTACATAAAGCTATGGATGTGGATTGTAAGTGTGTTCACCTGGCTGTATATACTGGGGAAGTTTTGGATTAGTTGTTGTTGTTGACTTTGTGTTTCTGTACAGTGTAAGTCTCCGGGGGTCATTGTTAACATTCGTAAAACCGTTTTTGCTCTTTAAAATAAATTTTGATCCTTAACAGTGAACTTGGATACCTAAAAATTGTCAACCCCATGATGCACCGGCGGGACACTGTCACTGGTGTGGCATGGAAATAGTGTCCACCGTAACATGGCAATGGATAATTGCGTTTAAAAAAGAATTTATAATTTAACAACGGATTCCGGCTAAGGATGAATTTTTCTTAAGAGCTCTTTACCTTAGTGAAACAACCCCCTGAACTGGGTTCCTGTGTTTCAGCTGGTCTCTCCGACACCGCCTCCCAATTACTGGCGGTGAGAGGGAAGAAGACCAAAGGGAAGGGAGACTCCACGCCCTCCCAGGATTCCGTGCCTACTGAGAGCATTAAGGTTCTGTTGACTTTCAAACGCTACGTGTACGACCCGAAGAAGGAAATGATACAGACGTAACCCTCCCGGGACAGGCTTCAGCCGCCTCCCTTGCAGGGAACATGTTATCTGTTACTACTACTACCTAGTTAAGTTTCTGCAATAAAATATGGATGTTGATTTATTTTTGGTGCTTTGTTTGGAATTCCTCAGTAAAAAATTGATATTTAAATGTAATATCGGGGGTGTTTCAAAATATAATTAAGTTAAAATGTTGTGAATTGTTAGTCACTGTTTATTATATTTGATTAAATCAAAGGAGAAATGGTGATAGATGAAACAGCGAGACAATGAGAGATGAAGGCTTCATCAGTTCTACATCAAGATTTAGACACAGCTAATAAACACCAACTTAGATGAATAGCTTAGGAAATAATATATATTATTTTACAGGTAAATGTCAAAACATGCAGAAAATCTGTGATTTTTCTGTATGAATAAATGATGAAATTGCACATCATCATAAAATAAAATTAGAACAAAGGAACCATGACGGTATCCAAATCATATTTTTTATAACAAAATAATAATAGTGACTTCTTATGCGCCACCATCTTGGAAATCAAGCTCATTGGCTTGACAGTTTATATGTACAGAGAAAAACACCTTTTGCAGTATATACCACATATTTGTTCTATTAAGCACACGCTTAAAATATATTTGAGACGAGAAAATATGCCAAAAATGCCTTCATATAAATGTACATCCATTATTATTTAAAATGTACTTCGCTAGATGGCGACACTCCCGTCCGTGTGACCTTGTTAATTCACTAGGTAGCGCTGCACACCAAAAACATGACTTGTTTGCGTGTCGTTTTGGGTAAATTGCATTCATATTTTGATCTATTATTTATTATAGGTTACCATACGTTTGTAACAAGTTACGCGAGAGATGAACGTTGCAGATAATTTGTAGAAGTGAAGAACACAATGAGGTGTGTTGTGTGTAAATAATCTACAATACAGACGATACATGTCGGCTGGCCAGCCATGCATCTGCACAGCAGCCATGATTGCCTCGTAGCAATTTATGCATCCAGATGTTAGTAAAATTAAAGGCTACTAGAACACAAAACATAATTTAGGTGGAACGTCTGGTCTTTTATTACCATACTGCGTTTTTTTTATCTAGTGTGACGGTTTACCCGTGTGACATAGGTCGAAATTAAGCAATACATATTATATGAAGTCGACAAATATCAAGTAACCTCGTAAATATCAAGTTACCACAACACATCATAACCCCATGCTCCTGTACACGAAACAGCAATCCAAACAAGTACATACAAATCCACGCACGCATCAATACATATGCATATTCATTCTATCCAAGAGTCATTAGGGCCTGGAACACACACTCCCCCCAGAAGTCATAGGCATACCAACAGTACACCCATTCCAACAAGCACTCAGTACCATCCACCTTGTTGCTCCAGCCCACCTCACCAGATTATAGCCAAACAACAGACACAGCAAACTGTTTTTAATCTGCACAAATTATTACACTTATCTACACAGTTAATCGCACGTTTTCAGTTATATTGTTCTTATTGTTCTTCTAACTTCACTTTCATCTTTATTCACCTTCAGCATTGCGCACCGCACAAACTCCTATGTTAGCCCCAGAAGGGGCTGTATGGAGTATACTAACGAAGGACGAAGAACGAAGAACGAAGAACGAAGACAGACAACGTTTGCTCGGGAGAATCGCTGTGATGGTCCCAGACGCCTCTAAAGAGAGAGGTGATGTAAGGGGCTCATCCGCCATTCCCCGTGCGACCAAAGAGTACACATTAAAAGCAGCAGGTTGTCTGAATTTCTGTGAGCACATATGTAGTGTGGAGTGATTAGAAATGATGTTTTCGTGCAGCGCGGCATCAGAGCTGTCAAATTACGACAGCTGTCGGTCGGTGCATTTCTGCGTATTAATACAGTTGTCATTTTGCTTGGTAATGTAATCAGGGGCATTCCGTGGGTGGTTCAAGCAGAAATGGAGGGGTGTAAGGTTTAAAAGAAGTTTGTGGGAGCCTGAGGTATTAAAAGTTCACGAATCTTTCACAAAACGTTTGTCCATGGAGGGTAAATATGCTGTGAAATTGTCCATAACAGAGCTAATCAATATTAGTAGGAAATGAAGGAAACGTTATAATGGTCGCCTATGGAAAATGCAAATGTGGTCTGACTCCAAATGTAGGCTTATAACGGATACAGTCATTTTATTATTGGCAACATGAAAATCGCGGTCATGAACTGAAGCCATTGCAAATGTGTTTGTCGTAATAACGTCCCAGTACAGAATTGATTCAAAGTTAGTGAATAGAGTCTAAAGAACATAAACGCTTTTAATATACCAATAACCAATTGCATATAACCAGTACAACGCAGATAGAAGGATATGTAAACTTTAAAGGCGAACGCTGATGCGGTGATGTAGTGTTGCTGCTGGCGCTGACCCGCTGTAAATTCACACCCATCGGCTGTCGAGGCGTTTGCATCATTACCCTAAAACGAAAAACACAACTCTGACACGAGTGTACGTGCAACAGTAATTTAGATGTATCACCTTTTCGTTGTTTAGCTTACCTTAACGTGTTTTTGTTTAACTTTTAAGCCCAACTTTTATATTTATCTATCACAAGTATCAGCTACATTTAGTTGTTTGTTCAGCTTATTTAGTATTCATAATTTTTCAACACTACACACCAAATTGCAATGCTTATAATAATAAGCAGCGAACATCTCGCTCATGATCACATTGTTACTTATTGATTCACACATTTACTCATTCCGTTTCCGATGAAAACACTTCCCAGTGTGACGTCACTACACCCATAAACCTTTTGCCTCTTGATGCGTGTAAATAGTGTCCTGTCCATTTGCAGACACATAAATCTCATAATTATGTGTCCATTAACGCGCGTGGCTTACACAGATCTGCTAATAGGCGTGTTTGCCTTGCTTTAGCGTGGCTGCCTCGCGATGTGTGTAAGTAAAACATACACATTTTTTGTATCTGTTCGCCCATTTCAAATTATTAGTAACGATTGTTACAGCAAAGCGTCTTTTTTAAATGTTAAACGATGGCGTTTGAAAATGTCAATACTTGTTTTATTCTGTGCAACTGACGAAAACTTCACGAGACATCGGTTCTTTGGAAAGATTATTCATGACAACATGTCATAACTACCATACATAAAAACTGCCGTGCGATCTATCAGACACGTCGGATGCTGCAGTATGATGACGTCACAGTTGTTTTTTGCAATCGTGTTGCGTATGCAGTGTTTGTGACACGAACAATTGCTGTGATGAGCTCTGAGCAACAAATGGTGTTCACGCTGGATTGCCATTGATGAATAAACAACTCACGGACCCGATCAATCGGGAAACACTAGACACGGTCTTTAACACGACAAATTACGGTTAATGTTGACTTCCTGATAAATTCGTTGCTCTGCGCTATGTGTGCACGCGTTCACATTTGTCCCAGATGTGACTGGATTATTAGTTGCCACAATCCCAGTCCATTATCACGTCAATAACGCCAGAAACGTACAACGTTTGTTGTGATACGCTAAACGTTCACAAGGACACCCCATGTCGACACAATGATGTTGGTACTTTTGTATTTATTTCTTTACATTGTATTACCAAAAACAAAACAAAATTAAAACGTATACGCACAATAACGATACAGCATACCTAGTTATATCGACGTCTTTATATGATCCTTTTTAGCCATCGTCGCAAGTCAAAAACACGTGTTGCATTGTACACGAGCGGATGACAGATTGGTCGTTACTGCGTATTGCGACGAGTACAAATCGACAAAAAGTGGCGCCACCAATTCTTATGGAACTGGTACAAATGCACACCTAGCATTAGTGTTGGTATCGGATGGCGTGCGCAACATATTAGCAACTGCGCGTTTTTGTGCGCATTGCAAAAGTGCGAGACAATTATCCGGTATAAAGGTCATACATCAAGTCGTTCTCCGTCGAGCACTTACAGTGAATATACTTGTTCATCCAATCCATGAAGCGGGTCACCCTGGTATACACCCCGGGGCTGTTGGGATCGCCACAGCCAACACCTTTGCCCCAGCTTGTGAGTCCGTACAACACCCAGTTACGGCCTACCTTGCACACGAGGGGGCTGCCGGAGTCACCCTGCAAGAAGTATCGATTACGTCACATCCGGTCTCGTATCCTAGCAACGACTCAAAGTAGGCTACAAGTAAACGCGGGAAAACAGTTCACCTTTTTTCAGCTGCACGTACGTTATTGTCAAGTTTTGGAGACGGCATTATCCATAAAAGTACCGCTGCATCATTTGAGTCATATGCAGAGCCAAGATGGCGGGTTACCATGACGACCGGACACCAAATAATGGCAACGACATACGACCAATGCTCCCTTTTGCTTGTACCACGTCAGTGTGTCCAGCAGATTGCAAAGTACATTTTATATTTCATTTAGTATCGATTTGAACGTGTATGAGATGTATGCATATGTACATCTAAACCACATGAGATCAATACGGGCACGAACGACATAGAATTACACGGCGACATAGACACGTAGATGCTCACCGCTCACCGATGACAATAGCGACATCAGCGAGCATGTGTCATGATATATTTAGTTTTAGATCAATCAACGTGGGAAGCGATAAATTCACGCATTCATATTAAGTCATGACAGAGTACATTGCATTAGGGTCATTGCAGTATAGCACAACGCGATGCAACTGTCTAGCTAAACAAACGGATAGCATCATCCACCTAGTGGCGGGTAAGGACAAACGTAACACTAAGTTATGACAAAGTTTGTTGCAAAGTTCTAGTTGTTGCCAGCACTCGGCATATATATATATATATATATATATATATATATATATATATATATATATATATATATATATATATATATATATATTGTGGTTGCAACGTTACGATCTTATGAGGTCTCACTGAACAAGTCAGTCTTTCAGAACATTTGCGCCAAGCCGACCTTCCTGGCCGCTGAGGCTGGTCACTGCAAGAGTGCTTTTTGTCTTCGGTGGATCTTTTCTTGTCCCAAACTGAAACGGGACCGACATTAACGTGATTCTCCGATTCACCAGGGATACACATTCCCCAATGTCGACAGCCAGGTTGTACCACCAAATATACTATGCCTGGCATGATCTGGTATTGAAACCGGCGTGCCAGGCAACTGTGCTAACCACTACACTATCCGCGTCTCTCAGATGTATGTGATAAACAATGCATAATATTATTCATCTTAGTCAAAAGGGGCATTTGACCAAGCAGGCTCACCTGACATGTGTCCATGCCGCCCTCAGGGTAGCCGGCACAGAGCATGTTGTCTGTGATATTGGCGCCGTGCCACGTCGGCTGTCGGCACACGGTCATATCGACTATCGGCAGCTTCACCTGGTGCAGCGTGTCCGGCCACGTGACTGTCGCAGACAACACACGTGTTAACACAACTGTCGTTGGACAACACACGTGTTAACCCGTGTGGGTGATGTATTTCATATCTATCTTGTCCGTCTGACTTTCTCATGTTATTGTTTAGTATCGTGTGTTTTTGCCACGTACGTGCGTGCGTAACTGCGTGAGTGAGTGAGCGAGCGAGCGAGCGAGCGGGCGGGCGGGCGGGCGGGCGGGGGGGCGGGCGGGCGGGCGCGGCGGGCGGGCGGGCGGCGGGCGGCGGGCGGGCGGGCGGGCGGGCGGGCGGGCGGGCGGCGGGCGGGCGGGCGGCGGGCGGCGGACGGACGGACGGACGGACGGACGGACGGACGGACGGACGGACGGACGGACGGACGGACGGACGGACGGACGGACGGACGGACGGACGGACGGACGGACGGACGGACGGACGGACGGACGGACGGACGGACGGACGGACGGACGGACGGATTAATGAACGCCTCACTGCCCCTCTCCTTCCTATGTTATTTGCTGCTGGTAGATCACACTTAGTTCTTGAAAGAATAATTTACCTTTGGATCAAGCGAATAAGAATTGACGACACGGAGAATGTGATCATATATCAAACGATCGAACCATTCATTATTCAAACTTCCGTCCTTGTGATGGAAACCTTTAGTACTCTACTAAGTATCGTGTGAGTAATTAAAAAGTTACCATACAAAATGATGAAGATTAGTTAAGTGGTGACGATAACTACAAGAGCGACGCCGACAGTGATTGTGATTACGACTATGATGATGAAAACGACGACGTAAAAGACAAAGACAAAAACTTCGACAGGAACTGGTTGGTTAAACGCAAAACATGCTCAGGAACCTTTGACAGCTTGGCTACGCACTTTCGTTCTTTCCCCAGCCGGTGGTGACACACATCGTGTTGGCGGCGACATCTCTAGTGGGGAGGCATACTGGCGATACTTCCGGTGCCCACCGGATGTCCTCGGCGAGGTGCAGCAGGGCGATGTCATTTTCGTAGTTATCTGGGTTGTAGTTCGGGTGGATGATCATCTCGGTTAAGCTGATTGTCTGTTGTGACGCCTCTTTATCGTTTGACGTATTGTAGATGCCAACAGTTACATCCAGGTCACTCGCCTCCCACGGATCGCCGCTATAAGATGAGGCGATGGAAATGCATTATTTAAAAAAAAAAAATTGTAGCAATTCCTAGGCTGGAAGGAATATTAATCACAGGTAAATATACGTGGGCCCAGAAGGCCTGGAGACATATACACCCTAGTGAAAAATATTAACACTATCACCCCCCCCCCACCAGCCCCACCCCGTCTTTCAATGTCACGATCCGAGACACAACGGCAGCGCGATAGACGAGGCGATCTTCTCTGCAAATTGGGATTTTGTATTGCCTCTGTCCCCTTTATATGCAAAAACCGTAACCGTTTAACTAGCACGCACGCACTTATGCGCGAATGAACACGCGCATCTACCGACACACACGCACATATGCACAGACTCACATGCACGCACGCAAAACATATGCACAGACTCACATGCACGCACGCAAACACATACGGACGGACGGACGGACGGACGGACGGACGGACGGACGGACGGACGGACGGACGGACGGACGGACGGACGGACGGACGGACGGACGGACGGACGGACGGACGGACGGACGGACGGACGGACGGACGGACGGACGGACGGACGGACGGACGGACGGACGGACGGACGGACGGACGGACGGACGGACGGACGGACGGACGGATTTCTAAACGGATTACTGAATTTCAAAAGTTGGTAATCCTCTGAGATACCCAATGTTTAACCTTAAATCGAACCCGGGAGATAATCATTCAATCTCGCCTTGCCTCCTTGCAGGTCCCTGTGGTTGTCCCCGCATCGAGCCCTTCGTCCCGGGGATGAGCGGCGGCGAGGCTGGGAACACCATGCCCCTTGCCCCGGGCAGCCTTCCGCTTCCCCCAGGAGGTCTGCCCGTGCTGCCGCCCAACCCTCGCATCGTCGGCGGCTTCGAGGCGGTCCTTCTCGTGGCCGTGGCAGCCAGTGTGGCTTCATGACTCAACTTCTGGGCCCCCCATCCCCCAACGGGGGGGTTTGCTGGGGGGTTGGTTTGAAAATTCCCGTTTAACTCTTCCCGGTGAACCCAACATTCCCCTTGGTTAACAACGAAACCTTTGTCTTCGGGGGATAAGAAGGGGGTTTTCCCCGGGTCGAACGGGGTTCCATCCTTTTTCCCCGGGTTGGTTTTCTGGGAAAAGGGGAAATTAAAAATTTGGTTTTTTGGGGGGTTTTAATTTTGGCGGGGAACCACCCCGCGTTTTTAAATTTCCCCTTTGTTAAACCCAAATTTTTTTTTTTTGCATTTCACCCCGGGGGGTACCGGGGAAAGGAATTTGTTTTCCGTCAAACGGTGGGCACCAAAGTTTCCCAGATTCCTCCCCCAATAAATTTTCCCCCCCAAAAAATGTTGTCAAAACGGCGGGGGAAGAACGAAAAATCACCAAGCGCAAAGGTTCCACAGGCGTTTAACCAACCAGTTCCTGTCGAATTTTTTTCTTTGTCTTTTACGTCGTCGTTTTCATCATCATAGTCGTAATCACAATCACTGTCGGCGTCGCTTTGTAGTTATCGTCACCACTTAACTAATCTTCATCATTTTGTATGGTAACTTTTTAATTACTCACACGATCTTAGTAGAGTACTAAAGGGTTTCCATCACAAGGACGGAAGTTTGAATAATGAATGGTTCGATCGTTTGATATATGATCACATTCTCCGTGTCGTCAATTCTTATTCGCTTGATCCAAAGGTAAATTATTCTTTCAAGAACTAAGTGTGATCTACAGCAGCAAATAACATAGGAAGGAGAGGGGCAGTGAGGCGTTCTTAATCCGTCCGTCCGTCCCGCCCGGGTCCCCGCCGTTTGGCCCGTTCCTTGTGGGGGTCCGTTTGCCCCCCCGGGCCCCCCCGGCCCCTCCCCGCTATTCAAGTTGCAGCATATGGCAAAAACACAGATACTAAACAATAACATGAGAAAGTCAGACGGACAAGAGATATGAAATACATCATCCACACGGGTTAACACGTGTGTTGTCCAACGACAGTTGTGTTAACACGTGTGTTGTCTGCGACAGTCACGTGGCCGGACACGCTGCACCAGGTGAAGCTGCCGATAGTCGATATGACCGTGTGCCGACAGCCGACGTGGCACGGCGCCAATATCACAGACAACATGCTCTGTGCCGGCTACCCTGAGGGCGGCATGGACACATGTCAGGTGAGCCTGCTTGGTCAAATGCCCCTTTTGACTAAGATGAATATGCATTGTTTATCACATACATCTGAGAGACGCGGATAGTGTAGTGGTTAGCACATTTGCCTGGCACGCCGGTTTCAATACCAGATCATGCCAGGCATAGTATATTTGGTTTTACATCCTGGCTCTCAACATTGGGGAAGGATCCCGGTAATCAAAATTTTAAACCGGGGAAAAAAGATTTAAAAACCTTTTTAAAAGGGTCTTTAAAAAAATTTCAAAAGAGTTTTGCATTCATAGATCAAACGTTGCCCAAAATATATATATATATATATATATATATATATATATATATATATATTTAAAATTTAAAATTTTTTAATTTTTATTTAAAATTTCCGTTTTAAAGAACATTTGCCCAAGGCCTTCCCGCCCTAGGTGGTATGCATCCTTTGTTTGTGACTTCTTGGGTCCCAATGAAACCCGGGCCCCAAAAAACGGTTTTTCCCCTTCCCAGGGTAAACCCAAAATGTCACAGCCGGGGGTTTTAAAACCCCAAATATTTGTGGATTCTTTTTATTGAAACCGGCGTGCCAGGCAATGTGCTAACCACTACACTATCCGCGTCTCTCAGATGTATGTGATAAACAATGCAAAAAATTCATCTTAGTCAAAAGGGGCATTTGACCAAGCAGGCTCACCTGACATGTGTCCATGCCGCCCTCAGGGTAGCCGGCACAGAGCATGTTGTCTGTGATATTGGCGCCGTGCCACGTCGGCTGTCGGCACACGGTCATATCGACTATCGGCAGCTTCACCTGGTGCAGCGTGTCCGGCCACGTGACTGTCGCAGACAACACACGTGTTAACACAACTGTCGTTGGACAACACACGTGTTAACCCGTGTGGGTGATGTATTTCATATCTTCTTGTCCGTCTGACTTTCTCATGTTATTGTTTAGTATCGTGTGTTTTGCCACGTACGTGCTGCGTAACTGCGTGAGTGAGTGAGGAGCGGCGAGCGGCGGGCGGGCGGGCGGGCGGGCGGGGGGGGGGGGGCGGGGGGGGGGCGGGGGGGGCGGGGGGGGGCGGGGGGGCGGGGGGGGCGGGGGGGGGGGGGGGGGGGGGGGGGGGGGGGGGGGGGGGGGGGGGGGGAGGAGGCGGGACGGACGGAGGGACGGACGGACGGACGGACGGACGGACGGACGGACGGACGGACGGACGGACGGACGGACGGACGGACGGACGGACGGACGGACGGTTTAAAAGCCTCACTGCCCCTCTCCTTCCTATGTTATTTGCTGCTGGTAGATCACACTTAGTTCTTGAAAGAATAATTTACCTTTGGATCAAGCGAATAAGAATTGACGACACGGAGAATTGATCATATATCAAACGATCGAACCATTCATTATTCAAACTTCCGTCCTTGTGATGGAAACCCTTTTGTACTCTACTAAGATCGTGTGAGTAATTAAAAAGTTACCATACAAAATGATGAAGATTAGTTAAGTGGTGACGATAACTACAACAGCGACGCCGACAGTGATTGTGATTACGACTATGATGATGAAAACGACGACGTAAAAGACAAAGAAAAAAATTCGACAGGAACTGGTTGGTTAAACGCAAAACATGCTCAGGAACCTTTGACAGCTTGGCTACGCACTTTCGTTCTTTCCCCAGCCGGTGGTGACACACATCGTGTTGGCGGCGACATCTCTAGTGGGGAGGCATACTGGCGATACTTCCGGTGCCCACCGGATGTCCTCGGCGAGGTGCAGCAGGGCGATGTCATTTTCGTAGTTATCTGGGTTGTAGTTCGGGTGGATGATCATCTCGGTTAAGCTGATTGTCTGTTGTGACGCCTCTTTATCGTTTGACGTATTGTAGATGCCAACAGTTACATCCAGGTCACTCGCCTCCCACGGATCGCCGCTATAAGATGAGGCGATGGAAATGCATTTTTTAAAAAAAAAAAATTGTAGCAATTCCTAGGCTGGAAGGAATATTAATCACAGGTAAATATACGTGGGCCCAGAAGGCCTGGAGACATATACACCCTAGTGAAAAATATTAACACTATCACCCCCCCCCCACCAGCCCCACCCCGTCTTTCAATGTCACGATCCGAGACACAACGGCAGCGCGATAGACGAGGCGATCTTCTCTGCAAATTGGGATTTTGTATTGCCTCTGTCCCCTTTATATGCAAAAACCGTAACCGTTTAACTAGCACGCACGCACTTATGCGCGAATGAACACGCGCATCTACCGACACACACGCACATATGCACAGACTCACATGCACGCACGCAAAACATATGCACAGACTCACATGCAGACGAAAAAAAAAAAAACGGACGGGGGGGCGGACGGACGGACGGACGGACGGACGGACGGACGGACGGGGACGGAGGACGGACGGACGGGGACGGACGGACGGACGGACGGACGGACGGACGGACGGACGGACGGACGGACGGACGGACGGACGGACGGACGGACGGACGGACGGACGGACGGACGGACGGACGGACGGACGGACGGACGGACGGACGGACGGACGGACGGCGGAAACACACACACACACACACACACACACACACACACACACACACACACACACACACACACACACACACACACACACACACACACACACACACACACAATCAACAGTACAGATAGCTCAGTTGTATACAACCCAGCAAGGACTGTTGCCATGATACGACACCGGAAGTTAGGTAATCGCCAATCTTCCACTCACACACAGTGCGCTGCAGTCACCACCCAGCGCTTGTTGATGATGGCGGAGCCGCAGAAGTTGACGTCATAGAAGCCTACACTGGCGTGCCACGGCCACGAGAACGGCACCGCCTCGAAGCCGCCGACGATGCGAGGGTTGGGCGGCAGCACGGGCAGACCTCCTGGGGGAAGCGGAAGGCTGCCCGGGGCAAGGGGCATGGTGTTCCCAGCCTCGCCGCCGCTCATCCCCGGGACGAAGGGCTCGATGCGGGGACAACCACAGGGACCTGCAAGGAGGCAAGGCGAGATTGAATGATTATCTCCCGGGTTCGATTTAAGGTTAAACATTGGGTATCTCAGAGGATTACCAACTTTTGAAATTCAGTAATCCGTTTAGAAATCTGGTAATCCTTAAATTTCATCGATGTTTATTTTAAAACATAGTTAACCAAATGTCGTTATAAACATCACATATTTCAGAAAGCCATCAATGTTATAAATCACCAACCGTTGTTTGATCAGTAAATTTATTATAGTGCAAATAAACTCTGAATTTTTTAAAGTAGAATTATAAAAGCCACCCTTTACAAACCGACGCCTACAACACTGGCATATACACAAAATGGTAATAGCAGCTGTGAAAAACCTCGTTTTACGGTCAGACACAGCGACCTGCTATTGCTAAATCAACCGCTTCACTTTACGTTTACTTTACTATGATTAATATTGTACATAATTGTTTATAATGGCCGCCATGTGCATTAGATACTAAAAACACATTAAACAGGGGGGTTTGCATAAATCTTCTTTGAAACAAAAGAAATGCACACTGCGATGGTACTTTATCGATTTAATTGCAGTTAACAGTCGCTCCTTTGAGCATTCATAGTCCGAATTAGTAAACAACGAACCAGTCCTATGCACCGAGTGGATGTTATAGCTACGTGCTCAGAGTAACACATTTGTCTGACATTGATTTTCCACCATACACTTTCGACAGTTCCATGCTCCGATGATGACTTTTGTCTGTCCCCGTTTAAATTCTTGCCAAATGATTTAGTTTGCTCCGCCTCTGAGCTTGAATCTTCAACGTGCTACAATTACTTACTTACTTAACTGTTAAAATCGACCCCCTACTTCCAGCATATAGCAGTAATCTGACTGGGGGTGCTCGGACTAATGAAATACCGCTAAAATCGAACCGTGATATCGGAAATACTGATCTGTGTACATAGATAGGAAGTGTAGTACTAAAAGGAATATTTGACGCGAAACACTGCCGCCATATTGTTTCCGCTATTGTTACGTAAAATGACAGTGACGTCATACTATTTCCACCACGTTATACGTAGCATCCGTATGCAACGATCGCGTTTTCATAAAAAAGACAATTATTTGAATTGCCGCCAGACATGACGTAAGTATTCACGTTCCAAATCAACCGCGTAATCACTGCACGTCCTGACCTCTATTATCGACGGTCATGTGGAAGCAAGATGGCGGACAATGGCTTCACGTAATCAGTTACACGCACTTCCTATCCACGCATATAGATCAATGCTCAGAACGCAAGTTCTACGAAACGTTCTGTGTACGCCACTGATTGAACGCGTCTCCTCTAGGTCTATGTCAGTAGTTCTTAAACATTTAGGGCTGCGGCCCAAATTTCTGTTCGTTCAATATTTACTCCCACGCCGACCATTATTCACGCTGCAGTTCCTCTAGTCATGCGTGACTGTCATCTTTAAGTTTGTTCATGTGGCAGAAGTTTATTTACATAGACAACAGATATGTGTTCATTTCCGGTACAAAACACGTACACGTTATACGATTAATTCCAGTATTCTGGCAGATGATAACACTGGAACCATATTGATATTCTAGTGATAACTTCATCTTGACTACCGTATAAAAATAGCTTTCTTTTAAATGTGCCTGTGTTTCAATCACCCCCTGCTCTGTTCTATATGCTACAATGTCCCAGTCATATGCCTAGTCATTTTCTGAAGTACGTTATGTCCGATTTCTGGTCGGACGTTGCCGTTTTGATTGAATAGTGCGATTTAGAAAGAAACTAGACGTACGTTCTTCGGGGTCTACAATGGTGTAGCTAAGCTTGAAGCCGCGTCCTTTCTTCTCGCCAGCAAACGACCTGAACGTGACGACAGCGCCGGCAGAATCGGTGTAAATGGCGGTATCGTCGTTTGAAACGGAGTTAGTTGTCTCTGTGCCACAAACCGACGCCAGGTGGTAGGCACTGTGGCCGTCACGGTAGTTGAACAACTCCAACGCATCCGGGCACCGGATGTCGGCGAACTGCACGACGATGCGCACCATCTAGTGCGCAACACCGGAAACGGTTAGTGAAGAAGTGAGAAAGTGATATGGACGCATGCATATAAACGCGCACACATGCACAGACGTGCACGCAATCGCACACAAGACACATACGCATGCAAGCATGCACGCACATACGCACATACGCACGCATATATACACACACGCACACGCACACACGCACACGCACACGCACACGCACACGCACACGCACGCACGCACGCACGCACACACGCACGCCACCCACACACACACACACACACACACACACACACACACACACACACACACACACACAATACACACGCATGTGCAAACAAATGTAATTCAATACACCACAACAAACGTTTGCGTAGATGCATTCACGTTATAGGCCAGCCGATAACACAGCGACCAACAAACGTATAACTTTGACCATCTGAACTGTGTTTGTTACAGATACGTGACTTTGCCGAATGCTGGCAGAGGCTCGACTGAACTAGCAGTCAATCTCTCCGTCTCTCTCTCTCTCTCTCTCTCTCTCTCTCTCTCTCTCTCTCTCTCTCTCTCTCTCTCTCTCTCTCTCTCTCTCTCTCTGTCTGTCTGTCTGTCTGTCTGTCTGTCTGTCTGTCTGTCTGTCTGTCTGTCTGTCTGTCTGTCTGTCTGTCTCTCTCTGTCTGTCTGTCTGTCTGTCTGTCTCTCTGTCTGTCTGTGTTTGTGTGTCTATCTCTCCCTGTCTGTCTGTCTGTCTCCCTCTCCTCCCTCCCTCCCTCCTCCCTCCCTCCCTCCCTCCCTCCCTCCCTCCCTCCCTCCCTCCTCCCTCCCTCCCTCCCTCCCTCCCTCCCTCCCTCCCTCCCTCCCTCCTCCCTCCCTCCTCCCTCCCTCCTCCCTCCCTCCCTCCCTCCTCCCTCCCTCTCTCTCTTCACCCTATCTCGCGCTCGCTCTCTATCACCCCCCTCTCTCTCCATCTCACCTTGTTCCGTGGAGCTCGTATTGTCCATCGACAATTCATATCGCCTTTGTAGTTATTGTTTCTGGAGAAACCAGGAGACGCGATTACGCCCGACGCCCTGCTAATGATAGCCCCGGATCTGCATGCTGGCGGGACAAGAGGATCATTTTAACGTCAACATCTTTTCAACCACGTTTTAATCAGTTCATGATTATTGTAATGTAATAGTAACAATAAAACAAATTATGTCGTGCCTAAGTACTTGGAAACCAAGCTCAGAGGCGAATCATGGCAAAGATAGAGCAATCTTAAAGTCGATAAACATTCCGGGTAACAACAGATTGATTGATACGCCAGGGAGCTTTTGTGGTCAGGCAAGTATATAAAGGTACGTTTTTAAATGACGGCGGAATTGAGCAATATTTTCGAGTGATCTAACACTAGAAGGAAGCATATTCCAAAGAGTAGGTGCAGCTACAGAGACAAGTCCTAGTCCCGAGGTTAGTATTTAATCAAAGGACAAAAAGTAAACCAGAATTAGATGATCAAAGCTGAATATTGTTCTAACAGGAATAAGCAATGAATGTAAATGTGATGGCTGCTTACAAGAATTTGCCTGATAAGTTATAGCGTAGTAATCTATTTGTTCTACTTATTCTGTTGGTTTCAACACAACATGTGGAATTGAGTGTAGAAGTTTGGCTACACGTATGATAAACATATAACAATTATTGAAACACATACACATGGGGTAAATTGCATATAACACAGATTACGCCTGCAGTAGAGTGTATTAACAATTCACGTCAGATTGTTCCAAGGGCAAACACGGTACAACCAGAAAGCGGTAACGCTGCACCATCAATGTTTTTCATATAACAATGGCAACATGTACTTAGATATAATATGATACACCTGGTTGACCATCGATTAATATTAATCGCAATCGAATACAAATACAACAGTATTAGTTCACTATGGTGCGTGCGTCATAATAATTTATGAGTTGTCATGGCTAGCGTGGACAATGCAAGTTCTCCGTTTATGACGAAAACAAATTGGCGAACAGGTGATATGTAACCAGAAATGTGAAATGACAGACGACGCTATACAATTTCCGGAAACATGCTGGAAATATCATGTTGCTGTCTATGACGTTTGACGTTTTATCACCACTGATCTCTATAGGAGTTTGAGGTCAGTGCTTCCTACATATTCAATTACGTGCACACGTCATAGACGCACGCGCACATACCTGCTCACGCGCACACACCTTTAAATCTAGGCTGGGCAGACGATTTAAATTTCCTAATATATGTTGGCACATATCTCCACCCGCTACATAGGCTTATTGACCTTACATGTTTTTTGCCAGTTATACACACACACACACACACACACACACACACACACACACACACACACCACACACACACACACACACGCACGCACGCACGCACGTACACAACACACACACACACAACAAACAAACAAACAAACACACACACACACACACACACACACACACACACACACACACACACACACAAACTCTGTACTTTTCTTATTTTCAAACAATCTTAAAAAGAATAAAACAAACATTAAAATGCAACTATAAATATGCACTTTGATTTGACATATCAATCATCTTATTACATTTACATCTAAAACAACGTCGGTGTCACGAACGGCATGAAAATGTGTTCAAATGCGAACCTTTTGCGGCCAATCTTTCCACTGAATGACCTTGTCTGCGCGCCTGCAACACATAAACATGGTAATTGTCAACAAGAGTCTGCGTTGTGATCTGCAGCAATGCTGTCTTTTCTATGTCTGTACGTTGACAACATCAGTCTTCCTCTATGGATGGGAAACTTCGACGATCAACGCAGAGATGGAAAAGCGCATTAATGCTTTTGAGATGAGCTGTTACATGTTCCCTACTCCTCACACACCTCAAACAAACAAGTACGAGAACTGATGGAGATATATATCGGCAAGCAAGAACGTCTGCCGATAATTGTAAAAAGAAGGACGTTGCAGTAGAAAGAGGACCGTGGTTAAAACCATCCTGCAAAGAGGAACTGATGGGTCAAGAAAGAGAAGAAGACCCGCAAAGTCATGGCTCGGCTTCAATCAACTCAAAGGACTGGGCTCAGCTTCAATCATCTCAACGGACTGGGCTCAGCTTCAATCAACTCAACGGACTGGGCTCAGTTTCAATCAACTCAACGGACTGGGCTCAACTTCAATCAACTCAACGGACTGGGCTCAACTTCAATCAACTCAACGGACTGGGCTCAGCTTCAATCAACTCAACGGACTGGGCTCAACTTCAATCAACTCAACGGACTGGGCTCAGCTTCAATCAACTCAACGGACTGGGCTCAGCTTCAATCAACTCAACGGACTGGGCTCAGCTTCAATCAACTCAACGGACTGGGCTCAGCTTCAATCAACTCAACGGACTGGGCTCAGCTTCAATCAACTCAACGGACTGGGCTCAGCTTTATTCACTCGACGACCGAGAAGTCTGGGAAACCTGCGTGTCAATATTCGGTCGCTCCTATGGCCCCTAAACTATGGGACATAGATAGGTAGATATATAGATCGATAGTTGACGTAAGTCAAATTTAGCGCCTGAATTGTGCATGCATAAATAGTGCGTTAGAACCACATGCAATGAGTAAATACAACATGTATGTGACCTGCCAAATCAACATGGGTTTTAATTAAGTCGCAAAATTAAGAAATTGAATTTTATGCCTTTCTAGAATCTACGGACCATACGTTTTAAAATTGTACTTCGTATTTTGTTGAATAAATCATTAGCAATGTTCGATTTATTGTTACAAAAATGAAGTAAACTTCATAAAAACGACAGTTAGAGAAAATTGCTTTAACGATTGGACGAACTGAATAAACAATGATCATAACATACATAGCGGGCGTCCGGAGGAGGGGGGGGGGCAAGGAGGGGGCATTTGCCCCCCCCAGAAAAATCAAACATTTCAAAAAATTACATGGAAAATACAAAATGAATAAAATAACATAAACATTGTTCAACAGTTCATTCAGTTAGAGCAGGTCATTACACTTGGAACAGGAATTGGAGCCGTCGGGGTTCTCTTCCGAAATTGTCAATGACCCTGTTCATTAGCTCGGTCTTCTGGCTGTTCACTTTGTTGCAGAGGCCGGACAGACGTGTATCACTCATCGTTGATCTTAACCAGTTCTTCACCCTGCGCAGTGTGCTGAAGTACCTTTCCACTGTACATGATGTTGCAGGCAGAGTCTGTGCGATGAGGATAGCCTTGCGCACAGCAGGGAACATATTGGTCTGCTTCACCAGCTCGATCATACCCAGAGAGTTGTCATCTAGTGGCTTATGCTTCGGTACGTCATACCACGCTAGAGCTTCTTCTACAAGGTTGTCAATGCCATACATTTCCTTGACAGATGAAACGATGTGCTTGAATTCATCTCTTTCTGTTTGCTGCATTTCTCTCGGATGTAGTGCGAAAATGTGAAAATATGGCGTGTTGCTTTCACCAAAGCGATTTTCCAGAGACTGGATCAAGGAATCCATGTACGGGACATAGATGGTGCGGCGATAGTACTCCTCAATGGACCCTCCCACATTCGGCCGGTGGACCTGGCGTGCGCATCGCCGAGGCATAGTCTAGGCCGTGCATGGTTAAACTGGCCGTGTTTTTAGAAAACTGGCCGTGCAAAGCACGGCTGCACGGCTCGCTGGCTAAACCTCTAATTCAGGATAACATTGCCCCCCCCTGCATTATTTTCTTCGGACGCATAGCATAGTGTATGTCTTAGAGTACTTTTGGATCATTTGAAACTAATACGCACACAATATATGGTATTACATGATAATTATTTGAATACAGTACCGTGCATTGCTATAAATGGGTGTGTTTTCTTATAAGCTAAGGAG
Source organism: Ridgeia piscesae (assembly GCA_025642075.2). Taxonomy (NCBI): domain Eukaryota; kingdom Metazoa; phylum Annelida; class Polychaeta; order Sabellida; family Siboglinidae; genus Ridgeia; species Ridgeia piscesae. The sequence continues at coordinate 479,284 of JAODUO010000127.1, forward strand.
CTTCAAGCATATCTATTTCAACTTCTATTTGAAAAAGATTAATGACTTATACTTGGAAAATGTAAAAACTAATTTCATTACGTATACGTATACTTGGAAAAGGTACGGTGACATGAGAATGAAACGTTTTTGTATAGTTGCGTCACGGACGGACGGACGGACGGACGGACGGACGGACGGACGGACGGACGGACGGACGGACGGGCGACGCGGCGGGCGGCGGACGGACGACGGACGGACGGACGGACGGACGGACGGACGGACGGACGGACGGACGGACGGACGGACGGACGGACGGACGGACGGACGGACGGACGGACGGACGGACGGACGGACGGACGGACGGACGGACGGACGGACGGACGAGGACGGACGGACGGACGGACGGACGGACGGACGGACGGACGGACGGACGGACGGACGGACGGACGGACGGACGGACGGACGGACGGACGGACGGACGGACGGACGGACGGACGGACGGACGGACGGACGGACGGACGGACGGACGGACGGACGGACGGACGGACGGACGGACGGACGGACGGACGGACGGACACTGTTCTATAATATAGGCGTGCAGACACAACTGCGCACATGAGCACGTACACCATTTGTGAGGACATAGCAATAACTAAGATAACGATAAAATACGCAATGAAGTAGGTTTTGCGCTGGAGTGATCTAATCTACATATTGTACTACATAATGTATTTTTAACACTAATAATAGTGTTACAAATACAATATATTATTACTATATCAATATATAGCGACGTATCCTCGGGTATATGATAGCAAACATACAATGTTAGTAGAATAGAACGACAATTGATTATTTTAAATAATTTTAATAGATGGCTTAAAAACATAACATTTGTTATTACGTTTAAAATGGTGTATGTTTTATGATGCGAGTCGTTTCATTTACTACAAATACACACGAGTTATTTGCACCAACAGTCGCTGTAGTGGATAACCTGCGCTGTTTGTCGCCTTACCGCGCTGCTCTGGAGCCCGGCTGCCACAAGTCTGTTCCTCAAATTACCCAGATTACCTCTTGCGCTGAAAAATTAATGTACATTTTATTATTTTGATAAGTTTGACTTAGGATGTTATATAATACAATAAAACCACGTGGTTCCTCTGTATATATGGTCGCGGTCGATAACGGTGACATTAACCAAATATGCCTTTATGTTACTCAAACATTAACTCAAACGATTTAGGTTACATCGCTGTGAAAGTAGCTGTCACACGGACAACACAAAAACGAAGTTGAACATAAATGACACTTGTAAAAAGCTTAAATGACAGCAAATGTTTCTTCAAACATGCGACATGTCCCGTGATGCAGCCAGCAGAGGTCAGTGTCCTGACGTGTGGATAAAACAGTTAGTGGGGAAAAATACAGTATATGGTTACATGTAAAAAAAAAAGCTGTCATGAGGAAGAAATAAATGAAGGGATCGTTAACATTTAAAGGACATGGACAATGGATGTGTTTTAAGGAAAAAATTAAAAAGCCATATTGACATTATGAAGCATCTTTCATTTTTCCTTGCTAAGATATCTACTCTTTGAGATAACTGTGATGGTCATCACCTGAGGCCTGCCTTTGAAGACAATACGAGGCGCCCCTAGCATTAGGCTGTAACGTCACATCAGGCGGAGATACGCAACCATATTTCAGAGTAGGATTGATTGTGGTGGTGATAACGCTAAGACCTATATAGCTTACGAAGATGAAGAACGCGTTCAACCGTATATGTATGAAACGGAGGGTGATGATGAGGAAGTTCTGACTTCATAAGTCGAGGGAGAGTTGGCGGCATCACCGGCATTGGGTACATGACGTATTCTCGTACGACATATGCATTTTTAGCGCAATTTCTGCATAACAATGGACTTTGCACATGTTGCTTGCTGGGACGTCCTTTACTTTGGCGCGAACGCAATGAAGGTTCCGTATTGAGAATGACGCCAGGCCAAGATTTCTCAGCGAAGTCGCTACCACATAAATTGGTGGGAACAGCTAAAATGGCTTGCGTCATATGATTTAAAGCAATCTTCCGCAAACCCTGTGAAACTTCGCTAAGTATCAGAGCCCGCTAAAAATAAAAGATGATAATTTTATATCATGCAACATCTTCCTTTGACCTTTGCGAGTTTTTACACGTTCTATCAATCGCATCGACACTTTTATGTTATACGTTCCACAGAAAAAGCAATAGCTGATTAGCAAAGTTCACGACGCACTTGACATTTCGACGTAAACATGTCGTATTCAAAAGGTCACGCCGAAATGTCTACATTTTAAATATTATGCGGTGAAAGCGATGCGCATATCGAAGATGTCAACCCAATGCCTGTCGCCATCCCTGACAATGTATAGATCGTCTTCAGTAGTTGATTTACAGATTCTGCTGTGTCTTTGCAAGTTTATGTACTGATAAACGTACAATGGTAAACATTTTTGAAAAAACTTGACACGTTTATAACTCAGGGCCTGCAAGTGGGTCACGATACATGGCGTGACTCCGTGCGACTGGAGCTTATTGGGGACTAAGCGAGACTAATTGGGGACTGGACACAAAAAATAATATTCTAACGATGGATGACAGTTGTAGCTTCCGACTGATGAATACTAGGAAAATCAGTTCATAAATATCTTGTGTTATACGTTTCTTATCTTAAAGGGAACCAAAAGGGAAAAGTTACATGCTATGCACGTGAAAGAGTTAATAAAAACGAACTATTCTGAATGGTAATCACATTTTTAAAGTCAGTGGTTTATTAGTAAAAAAAATCTGAACACCTTTTCTATCAAAGTTCGTAAGTCGCGCCATTTTGACTGATGTGTGACGTGGCTAATGTTTGGTTCATTGAGCCTCATTGGGCCTCAGATCGGGCAAATCTGTATTTAAAATTCCGTTAAAATAATCGCCAGGTGGCGCGTCGCGATGTTTACATCCGCTTCGTGTACCCCGGTAGGGAAGCGAACATGATTTTCGTTCAGAAATAGCTGAATTTCGGTTGCAACGATAAGGGCCAACATTTTCAAGATAGAACTGAACGCGCTGGTAAACCTGGTAAAGAAGACCCGGCGGAAGCCGAAACGCAGAGGCGAGAAACAAGCCGAGGCGACATTGACAAGTGGTCGAAACTCGCTGAAACTTCGAAACACTGACAGGTATTTTGATGGCCTCGCATTCGATCCCGGGATTCGGCGAGTTTCTTCTTAGTCACAGCCATGCCGTGTATTATTCTCCAAATCAGTGGTGTAGTGTCGGATATGTTATACACAACGTGAGGTTTCCCAATTTGAAACAAATATCATATGGGGTCATGGCTCTCCGATTTATGTCAGCCTGACACCCACACAGAGTGACAGGCTCGGTCCTTCGCCCTAGCTTAAAACTGTTTTCAGGAATCAATTTCCAAATTGTCCACAACTGTGACAAAAATGCAGATTAATTGTTGTTTTTCAAATACTGGACATTATTATATTAACAGTAGCGACTGTGTGGTTCTTTTGTATTATTGATATTGTGTCAATCATAAATATAAATAGAACACACCAGTAGAACTATAGCCATATAGGGGAAAGATTAATTATCTAACTATGTGGTGTCAATATTGATTGATCTAAATTTCCCCCATATTTAAAGGGAAAGTTTGGAGCATAATTCTGGAGGGCTAAATAAAGAAAGAAAATCACCACCCATGTTCTTTATAAAATCGACTTCATGCTGAATAATAGTTGTTTTTTAGCTGAAATATATGTACAGTGGAATATGTCTCTATTAAATATAAAAATTTGAACTGGGTAAAAGTAACACAACTAGCAGAACAAATATTCTAAACTATAACATATGTGGATATATTTATGTATATTCTGCGGTGATCTTAATTGCAATGTAACTTTGTTGTCGAGGTAACCATAATAGTGGCGAGGTAACCATAATAGTCTCCGTCAGGTTCCACATTGTGCTACTAATATTTCTAATTCATGAAAAACTAATTTAAACATCTGGTTCTGTTTCAGATGTGCCATGATATATTACAAATGGCCATGGATTTTATATTCTGTGTTTGGAGCAGACAGTGCTTCCAAATGTAACCGGTTAGACAACTTTCACATGTATCTGCCAACAAAAATGTAAGTATATGTTCATGTATTATAAACAGTGAAATGTGTTGCTCACAATTTATTGACAATGAAAATAACATTAGAGCAACCAGAACACCAAGCAAACTAACATGATACAACATTTATATAATACAAATGATATTTCATACAATGAAAACACCACACATTATTCTATAGTAGAAATATACCCAACAATTAATGTTTAACAGTAACTGATTTAGGATCATTCTAGAACATTTCGAGTAGCATGCCCAGTTGTCCACTATGTCAGAACTAAAAAAACGTTCCAATGATTTTATAAAAACACAACAGGTATTCTACAATGATAATAGATTGAGTTACCTCCATTTTCATATGTCACCTGTCAACACAGTTCTTATATAGTGCGGTATCCAATCGTCAAACATGGGGCAAATACATTTGTATTTGAAAGTATTTAAATACTTTTTAAGTATCTGTAGTTGATGTTTAGGAATAAAAAGTATTTGGATCCCTCAAGAGTATTTGTATTTAAATAAATGTCAATGTATTTGACCCAATGTCTGCTTAGCATTGTCCTTGTCAAAGTGCTTTACACTTTACTCCCTGGCAGACCTACTTAATTAAACACCATCTCATGACTGTGGGAAGCATCCAGCCAAGCTGTAATTAATTAATCAAGACGGTTTGTGTACAAATATCCACCATCGTCTATAGCCAGTTACTTGTTTACACAGCTGAGTGAATTGGAGCAATGACGGGTGAACAGACTTGCCCAAGGTTCGACACAGCACCACATGGTTTCGTTCTCGTAGTTGAGAGTCTGAAGCCGAGTCCAAAGCTTTAAACCACTGCGCCACTGTACATAGTTGATATATTTATTTAGGCCTTATTTTATTTCAGGTGTCCAAGTCGGCCATATACAGAGAGTTTTACCTGGTGGATCCATGGCAGGCTTGGTCGAAGGGTACAGAGAGTCATACCAGTGTATACCAGCCATAAGATGGAACTTCTGTGCTCTCAGCGGAGAACAAGATATGGGATAACACTCAGCACTTGTTGACTGCTGCCCTTACAAATGATCAGTTGATTTGTAAATAAGCAGTTGGATTGATTATGAACAAATCAACTGACTCTTGACACCAGCAGATCTTGTTTCATTAGCTTGGGCATATCTGTACCAAGGACTGCAATTCCGACATGGACAGTCATTGTGGGCAGTGGCCAGGCCAGAGTTCTGACAAAGATGTAATTCACCATTCTCTCTTTCTGTCTGGTGGATCTGCAGGTAAACATACAGCTGTAGTGTCTTCTGCAGTTCCAATTGATTGCGTCCTGAACAGAAAACAGCCATGTTGTCAGGGTTCGCTAGGACTTGGCCGGACGTTCTTGCTAGAGCCATGGTTCCATCCCTATAAATAAACAGGACATGCTGTAGTGCTAAATATTGACTGTTTGAATTTACTATGTTTTTATATGAAAAAAGATCATCCAATCTGCGCCTAATAAGCAGCATATATGTTACAGTGTAATAGTGAACAGTGTCCTTTACTTTGGTGCAGTGTGTTGGAAGTGACAATATCAACAACCAGGACAGGATTAAGCTAGATACATTTATCAAGAAAGCAAATGGGACTGTAAGGATGGAACGGGTCATGGATAGAGTACAGAATTTTTCTGGCAGATGACAAACACTCACTAAGATCTTAATTTGACAGCTGACAGGAGTGACAGATACTGAGTTGCCTTTATTATTGCCCATATTATTGCACAGATAGATAGATGATGATGCTGCTCCAGCTGCTGTCTTCATTGAATAGAGATGTTTGTGTGGTGATACATATTACATAAACTAAGGTTTGATAACTGATTACATGATCACTTAGTGTTTATGCACTAGAGTTGACAGTGCTCAGTCATGCAATTTCCTAATGTTGGTAAGTGTGGTATTGAATACATAATTGGTAAAATAATACTGTCTTACAACATTTCATCCTAGCAGTACAAAATGACAATAGCATTTATCGCTACATTGTTTGTGTCTGTTGTATCTTATATTAAGTCTTTAATTTATATTATCCAATAAACACAAATGTTGCACCTCAAAATATTAAACAACAGGAATATCTATGACAATGTATTTGCAGAGATGAGTAATCGTACTGTGTACTCATACTACGTACGAGTACTTTTGATGCTATGCTGAGTACGAAGGAAAGTAATGTATCGTATCAAGTACATTACCAAAGTAATCGTACTCACGATTACTTCTCACGATTACATATTTTCATATGAACAGTTGCAAGCAAATATATTAGACAGATAAAATGGCAATATTAGAAGTAATCTAATAAATGTAATCATAATCAAGGTATTAATTTTCTATTACTGTTGAGCATTTCAGTTAAATAAATATTCAGTCAGATTTCCCTAATTAATACCTTCTCTTCCCAGAGAAGCCACATCACCTCACACCCCTGTTTAGTACAAAGTACAAGTTATACTGTGACAGTCCCTGGGAAGCACTGCAGGAGATAAGCATCCCCTAACATCTTGCTTTGTAATTTTAGAAGCCAGGCCATATGCCCCACCTGTACTGTTTGCTTTGCCAGTATGGTGTGAATGACTGGTCATATTTCCAACATCCAGAATCCTGACTGGGTCTGGGCGGTTAGCTGCAAAATCCCTGTCTAGTATTATGTTTAATTAAGTGCAAACTGTAAACCTGTCTAAATCCACAACTATTCCGTGTTTGTCCCATCCAGACATGGGGTCAAATACATTGAAATTTATATTTAAATACAAATATTCTTGAGGGATTACAAATACTTTGTATTTAAATACGAATACATTGAAAAGTATCTCAAATACTTCTTCATATATTTTTCAAATACTTTTCATTTTGTATTACTATGTAAATATAAGAAAAGCAACACATATATTGAGACATCTAGTTTATAGGCATATTTAGTGTTTTGCTCATATGATGACAAGCAGACCAGTGCTAGGGAGTATTGTTATTGCTAACTGCATCACAGTGACATCTGACTGAAAGACGTAAAGGCCAAAATATATTGTTTGTATGTTAAGCCAGGAGGTCCATGATAATATAATGCCTATGTTGCCCTCAGAAGAGACACTGCTAATCATTGCTAATGTTGTGAGGAAGGCTCAACTTCAAAGTCAGCCAAGAAACCAGAATAAACTGGTGCCAAATTGAAGCCTGACTAAAGAACAAAAGGGGATATTGACCTATGGTCACTGTTGGGTATTAATCCATCCTCTGGCTCTGAGCAATCACAAGTTGTGGTCACTGCAGGGCCATGGGGAAGCCTGCTGTTAAGTGTCTTCATCAGTAATTAGCAATGTTGGGTGAAGTTGCAGTGCATTAAGGTAATCAGTTTGGCAGGCATTACATGTGACAGTAAAAAAGAAATGTTGATACTGACAATGTATTTGAAAAAATATTTGAAAAGTCAAATACTTTAGGAAAGTATTTAAATACAAATACTTTTAATTCCTAAACATCAAATACAAATACTTAAAACAGTATTTAAATACTTTCAAATACAAATGTATTTGACCTCATGTCTGGACCCACCTGATATACTACATAATATTATTTGAATTGGGGATCCATGACATTTTGGTAAAGGATACTTTGGTAATGGACATTTCGGTAATAGACATTTCGATAACAGGACATTTCGGTAACTAGACATTTCGGTAACAATTAAGACATTTCGGTAAAACTACTGAAAATAATCAGAGTCCAGTCTGCCATATTAGGAGGTAACCTGTTGAGATGTCAGTCAGTTAAACCATTTGTAACTTAGGATGGTCCAGACATGGAACTTAGCTTTCTACCAGTAGTCAGGCAAGGTGTAAAGTAGTGCTTGCCTCTGAAGGGAACATGGCATCCAAATAGCAGTGGTGGTGGCTAAAGTGTTCAACCACTACAGCAAATCACTGGCTAGCAGGACACATTTAAATCCAGACACACATAAGGTGAAGCTATACATGTGAACATGGAGCTATCAACAACAACCAGGGGAAAAGCAAAGCTATTGTGGAATGGCTATACCAAGCATACAGAGAAAAATTACATGATAAGGTGGCATTGTACATGTCATGCAAGCAAGCTCTGCCCTGCTAGTGCATACACAGACTTGCTACCAGCATATCCAGTGTTAAAAATTGACCACAACCACTGTCCTGAACCTATGAAGCTAGAGGTAATTTTTTTTAAAGAAATGCCTTTATAGAATATTTATTGGTTTTACCAAAATGCCATGCTACCAAAATGTAGGTTACCAAGATGTCCTATTACCAAAATGTCTGGATACCTTGAACTGGATACTCTTTTGAATATGCCCCCCTGGTTTTGAAGTGTTGTTATTGTAATGTATTTGATCATGTGTATTTGAAATTTGTAAATGCCTCATATTTGTATTTGATTCAGAAACCATAAATTAAGTTATTAATCCAGCGTTAAATGATTCATCCAATACCTGAGAAAGTCGTCTAATTATTAATAATAATAATAACACCTGGATAGTGGATAGCAGTAATCAGTTAGAACATTAGTGACACAACAACAGAACAAGAATGACACCTAGGGATTCCATGAAAGTCGCCTTTATGTTAGAAACAGGATATTCATTAAAGTAATCATGAAAGTAATCATGATTACATTGTAAAATAATCGTACTCGTACTCGAGTATATTGTAAAGTAATCGTACTCGAGTACATTTGTTTTCTGAGTACTCGTACTCATGCATGTTCAAAGTAATCGTACTCGTACTCGAGTACATTTGTATTGTACTCACTCCATCTCTGGTATATTGTTAACTGGCAAATGTCATATTGAGACATCACGCTAATGTGCATGGTGGATCATCTGACTTACTTGCTAAACCATTGGATTAATTTTTTGGAATTACATTAGTGATTTGCACGACACAATGGTTGAGGGTAGAGAATTCCACTCATTGTAGTGGAGAAGAAACTAGTTCCAAATGTTTACCGAGTGTTTACCCAAAGATCTAGTGTTGTATTGGATAGAGTGATCTTGTGGGATATCTACAAGTCCACGTTCCATCTAGTATATTATGCTAGTCTGTTAATATTTCTTCTTGTTTGCTCAGTGTGTCCCCAATATTTCAAGAAACTACCAATAAAGGCAATAATATTGCAAATTTGCAAAAGTGATTTTTACAGTACATAAGTTATGTCTCATCATAGGTAATTATTCATCCTTTACTGTAAGCCTGTAACATGTGCTAGTATCAATGTTGTATGAGTATCTGAACTGATACAGCACACAGAATTTGTAATTTGTTCTCTCACTGAACAAATAACATGAATGATTGAAAACAACATTCGCAATGCTATTTTTTTATGTTTGAATATGTTTACTGAAAAATATAGCAGCCATGTTGGCACTTTCAGAGCGGTCAACCTGAAAATAGGAACTGCATGCGTAGCTACGAAACTCGAAAGGCAGTACTTTTGAAGTTATTTAGCGAGTGATATTAAAGTGCCTATATTATCGTTCATGCGCGCGGATTGACTATGACCGTCTATAATCTGGCTTGTATTCAGCTGTTTTTTGTTTGTTATTGACATGTAACTTTACCTTATGTTTATGCCTCTGTTCACGCAAACGTGATATAAACCATTCAAAGTAGGATAAAATAAAACAAATAATCATGAATAACAATATCGGACGGCCTAACTCGCTTGGACCTAGTTAGCGGCTCCATGATCCCGTGTACATACCTTCTAGAACGTTAACTGTGGTGGACGTTTACGAACAATATCAGTATGTACATAAGTCATCTCGACAGACATCGCAATGTGTCTAATGGTACAAGATTCAAATAATTTAGATACAGAAGACTTAATAATATTTACTAACCTTCTTGCGCGCTTTGATGACTTGGCTACGGCGACGGAAGGATTCGACCGGTAACCCGTTTCGACGACTATCGTTGGTGATTAAATATCGCGCTAATATCGTTTGCACAGCTCCATTCTTGAAAACTCGACGTCGCCGACGTTTCTGCGGATCTTGACCCAGTATATACGGTGAGAAACATCCTATTCGAAGCAACGTTCTTCGAACGGATGTCCTTCTTCGAAGTTCGCGTATCTTACAACATTGTGTTTACAACGGCGATAGCATTGACGCACGCAATCGGACACGTGACTTTAAGGCCGGTTCTGCGTGCTGAGTGGTCAGACCACGGTCAGACAACAGGAAGAGGCGCATCATGGACGCCTCTATGAAGCCGATGATTTCAGTAAAATTATCCACTTTGGAATTATTTTACTAATAAACCACTGACGTTAAAAATTTGATTACCGTTCAGAATGGTTGCTTTGTATTAGCTCTTTCACGTGCATAGCACTTAATATTTCCCTTTTGGTTCCCTTTAAATATCCGATTTAATATTGAGTTTACCACAGTATCATAGGGGTATCATAGGCACATAGCGATTTACGTAGTGCAGATAACGATGCTAGGCTGTATGTGTCTTTTACGGGATTTGCGTTTTACATTGCTGTACGTTGTGGTTTCGATAAGCACTTATATCTGACAAGTTGTCTAAATGCACATAATCATAACACATGTATGCGTTTGGCCCAAACAGACTGTACTGCGCGAAAACTGGCACTCTTCATTATTAGTCAAGATCGCCAAACACAAGTACTTGCCGCTATTGCCATGGCAACCACCATAATAATCGATTAAAATTCTTCGTGATTTCCGTGATCATTGTCACCGGCAAAATGTTCCACTGCTTCTGCTTGTAATAATCATTCGGACAATATAACTGAAATACGCTATTTCGGACAGTTCGATTATTACGACCAAAACAAAACAAAGTCCTATATGTTAACATGGAGAATATGGACCTCCTGCCCCCAACTGCCCCCAGCCTCGTTTTCGCGCGCGAGACTTGCACGCCCTATAGACCACCCGTGTCTTTATGAGTTATAAACATGTCAAGTTTCTCACAAATTTAACGGTTTGCACTTTTCGGTACCATTTAATAGCGCGACATCAGAATTCCATGAACTACAAAACATACATATGGAATACTACGAACATATATGTATTGCTGTAGTAAAAGCTTTGTCCCGCATAAAATAACCAGTCAGGATTTGCCCCTCACCTAAAACGTTTGCGGAACGCTGAATTAAAGGGGACATGATGGAAGAATTCGGAGAGACACATACGCGGATGAAGAAATTAACAAGAAAACACGAGATGTTATACTACGACGTTCAGCAATATAGCATTTGGAATACAAAGAACTGACAGCATGCGTTAATGTCAGAGATTACCGAATATTTCGAGGGCATAAATGTCACAATTCTACGGACATACAATATAACGGCCGAGCATTAGCATTATATTAACGTAAATCCACATTTCGAGGAGGGAAAAGTTCAGGCTGTTAATAATCTAAAACAAGGAAAGCACCACGCCATGTCAACAACAGTTACTTTCAGAAGAATTCCAAGTGTATTTAAACTGTTAGGCATAGTATCCACTCATTATGAGGATAACTCCTAACATTGTACCATCGTGACAACACTAAGAACTCTCCAGTAGATGTGATGTCACCAACTGTAGCATGGAAACACCTTCTGTTTGTTCAAACAATTTCCTCTGAGAGTTAAGCAACAAGCGAGTAGCATCGTCAAGCGTTACACGTGTAACACTTGTTAAAGAGTGAACAGGTTGCATTAAAAAAACAAAGATTATGAATTCTCACATGTTTTCGACCAAAAAAGAACTGCCGGAACATCATTCACCTCAAAACGAAATGGCGCTGCTTCTGATAAATTGCGAAATGCTACATACAAATATGTCCAGGTGGCCCTGCAGCGGAAGTTGAACACTCGGAGACACACAACATGGAGGAGAGCAATTCAAGAATGAACTAAAGCAAATGCAAAACATCTGGCGACAAGCGACTAGCAATGTTCGACAACCTTGTACGTCGACAGAAGTGGTTACGCGTCGTTTGCCGTAAGCGCAACCAAGCGTGAAGATGAGTCGCCATGTGTTAATTGTCTCATTACCTATACATTGGAAGAATACCGGTTTCACTGAATAAAACGGCGTGAAACTAAACGAAAACATTAACCATTTATTGGTAACAGTAACTCGCCAGTCGTAAACAAAATATTTAATGTCCACGTTATGTTGGACATTGTGCAAACAATATTAGTTGAAAACATGTCTCTATGAAGCTACGCCAATGCCAACATCTCGGCAACTTCTTACGTTCACTTACCCGCATGCACAGAGTAGGCAGAGCAGCGTGAAAACAAAGGGAAGCAACGACATGGCCCGATGATACCGTCAACGATAGTGGATGATGTTGTTCTGTTGAAGGCGCGCTGAAAACACGAAGCGATTAGCGTCGCGCGGCATAAAACTACATCGCTGACGGAGATGCGAAGCGGCGATTGGCGCTGACGTAGGCACGTCCTACGGCGTAGCCAGTGAGTGGCCTTGTTGCCAGGCGGTCACGGTACGGTTCATTGCTCGTTGGCGGACACCCAACAACGTTCACTGTGAACGAACAGAACGAATTCATCAACTTTCAGGACGTCCGCTGTCATGTGCTACCAGCATGATCAACTAACTTGCATGTAGCTCTGTCAGTTCGTGTGAAAGATGGATTTCCGCGAGAAAGACGATTGTAAAATATTAATAATATGTATAGTCACAGTGATTAGGACACATTATTACCAACCCTCCATAGCCCATCAATCCGCCAAGTTATAACAGCTGGTGGGACGACTGTTTAAAAAAATCTTGCTGACTGAACATAATTGTTTAATAATGGATTAAACTCCTTATAAAATGTCGTTTACTACGAAATGTTAGCCACTGCCTTCTATTTGTTGTAATTGTTTTGTTTTTACATGTACAGCGAATACAAAGTCTTGGTGCTGAGAAAAACGCTACCTCTAACCAGACTGTTCTCTGATATATTGGATACTTAAAAATTTTTTTTTTATAAATATTTTTTATTTTTGAAGGTTCATTGTTTGCAATGCA
>JAODUO010000127.1:497500-510000 GCA_025642075.2 Ridgeia piscesae
TATATATATATATATATATATATATATATATATATATATATATATATATATATAATTGTTTCGCATTTCAGTTTTAAACCGGATCGACGCCCCTGCACACACAAGCGAGTAAGTAGCACAGTGTGTCAGACTAATCCTCCTGTAAAATGATCTTGTCTGTACATGCGTTGGTTGGAAGGTCACGCCGCCAGTCGCACCACAGTCGGTTGTCGACCCACAAAGGGTGTCATATTACAACCCAGTAAAATTGACGATGACATTTCGTTGTAACATAACTAGTAGGGTGTCGCATCACATAAAAATTGACCCGTTCGGAAACTGGATAAAAAAATTACGTACCCTGTCTGCTGAGTATGTTCGTTTTTTGGGAGGGGGCTCATATTCAACGGATTGGCAGAGATATATGACTAATCTCTGCAAATAAACCTTACAAAAAGCAAACATATTCAATAAACAGGGTTCATAGGTTTATTTAACTTTTTCAAAAAATAAAAATTCACCTGTGTTGATTTTTTCAAGTAGTTAAAAAACCCTAACTACATATCTCTATAAAAATAGCTTTTTAAGTAAAATCTCCGGGTTTGGTCAACATTCTCCGAACGTCTACTGGGTTATTAGCCGTCGGTTCGTTACTCAACGAATCAATCACGCAGTTGATAAAGGCGGGGTTATTCGACCGTGTAATGACATCAGCGCTCTACTCTAGACGGGCAGGGATGAATTATTCCGCCCAGTAAACCCAAATGGCAGAAGTGACTGACAGTTGTGGAAGGCTGCAAGCACAAGTGTATCCGGTTACGTAGGAATGTAGGACTCGGGTTCCCCGTTGTGGGTTACACGGTCTTTACTGTTTATGTGTTGCATAAGTTGACTGTATTAACAGAAAGCCTGGAGGAGTATACAACTGTTTACCAACATCAGTTGTGCTAACGTGAAAATTGTTGTTTACGATGTCAACCGCTCTGCTTAAACATGTTCCGTTATATACGAAATTACTCTTGATTGACGAATTATACTCGAAAATACACGCACAATGTCGTTCATTAATAATGGCGTTCGTTAATTATTTTATAGCATAATTTTATTATGTCCTATTTACCTGTTTTCACAGAGTAGCCGAATAAAGACGAAGAACAAGAAAGAACGTGATTAAGAAAGAACTAACGAATATTAATTTATACTAATAATAATAAACTGCATTTTGTCATTGAGAAGAAGAATATATTAATTATGCAGAAGGGTAGGCAATGTCAGTTTAGCTTACCAGCTATAATGTTTTATCAATTTACCCATTCTTATTATTTAATTAATCTTGGATTATTATCAGCGGGATTAGTAGAGCACTGCATGTAAACATGTGGATATAAGCAACGACTGATGACGTCATGCAGGAATGGGATGACTGGTGCTTAGCCGTTGCAGATCAAATTCCCAGCTGAACCATGTCGACGTTCCTATAGTAACAGAGCAGCTGTCCCTCACACAACGTCATGGAGTTGTTTCTCGTGGTGTTGTCCCTTTTTTCTCTGCTTCTACCGGTCCATATTCCACGAGCTCAGGCCGCCGAGCTGACGAAAGGTAGGTGAAGTTGATTTGCGCTATGATCCATTTTTATTCGCGGGATAGGGGAAGGAGTTGGGGTGTACTGGGTGGATATATGCGTGGAGGTTAGGTAGCCCTCTGTCCGAGTCATGTCGCTCACGCGGCCCACGCGCTCATGCTATTCCGACGAAAGCCGCCGCCTGCCATCCACACTCGTTTGCTTGGGATGACGATGATGGATTATACCCGATGTGCAAATGTATTGACAAGCCCATTATTTGTGGTTTAGTGCCGCGTACGCGCTATGCACTCGGGACCGGCCACTAGCCCGCAGACGTCGACTAGTTTTGTTTCAGCAAAGTCAACTTCCGGTGTCGGTTTCAATCATTATAATATGATGGAAAACTGCCAGCGACAGTAGTCACGGACGCAGAATAAATAAATGGCCTCGTAAATAAATACATTTGCAACCTGTGCGCATACATTCCACAGGCATGTGGAAGAACATGTGTGTGTGTGTGTGTGTGTGTGTGTGTGTGTGTGTGTGTGTGCGTGCGTGCGTGCGTGCGTGCGTGCGTGCGTGCGTGCGTGCGTGCGTGTGTGGGAGGGGGTGCATGTGTGCGTATACATGCAAACCTGATGTATTATATATTATATATATATATATATATATATATATATATATATATATACAAGTATATATATATGTGTGTATGTATATATGTACGTATATATATATATATATATATATATATATATATATATATATAATAACCTCTATTTTATATTTCACTGATGTCACAAAGCAACAATGCGACATGCAACAACGCTGCCATTACTACTACACAATCACAACCGTACTATTACGATTGCTTCATGAATACTGGGATATTACCGCATTAGTTTAATGGAAGCATCATGTCTATATCCTGACATACTCATGCAAATTGGTTGGAATTAAGCTAGATGCAGCTAGCTGAAGCCTGGCAGATGAACCAGTAAGTTCTCACGATATGTGGTTTTGCATAACTTACGCTCGACATGAGAAATTATGTAATGACTATGCATATCATGTGGATTTGAAGATCTTCCCATCCTCTCCACTGTCACAAACCACCTCCCCCCCACACACACACGCACGCACGCACGCACGCACGCACGCACGCACACATATTTCCAAATGTTTATGAATCCGTATCTCCCTCCCCCTTTCCCGGCTTGTCTGTGTGTATTTGACTGTCTCTAAATCTGTCTCTCTCTGTCTGTCAATCTGTCTCTGTATGTCTGCCTGTATGTCTGTATGTCTGTCTGTCTGTCTGTCTGTCTGTCTGTCTGTCTGTCTGTCTGTCTGTCTGTGTCTGTCTGTCTGTCTGTCTGTCTGTTTGTCGGTATGTCTGTCTGTCTGTCTGTCTGTATTTCTGTCTGTCTGTCTGTCTGTCTGTCTGTCTGTCTGTCTGTCTGTCTGTCTGTCTGTCTGTCTGTCTGTCTGTCTGTCTGTCTGTCTGTCTGTCTGTCTGTCTGTCTGTCTGTCTGTCTGTCTGTCTGTCTGTCTGTCTGTCTGTCTGTCTGTCTGTCTGTCTGTCTGTCTGTCTGTCTGTCTGTCTGTCTGTCTGTCTGTCTGTCTGTCTGTCTGCTTGTCTATCTGTCTGTCTGTCTCATGCACACAGCCGTTTATTTATCACGTCCCTTCTTCCTCCCTTTCTCCGTATCCCCTTTCATTCCCACGCCACTCTCTCTCTCTCTCTCTCTCTCTCCTCCCTCTCTCTCTTCTCTCTCTCTCTCTCTCTCTCTCTCTCTCTCTCTCTCTCTCTCTCTCTCTCTGTCTCTCTCTCTGTCTCTCTCTGTCTCTCTCTCTCTCTTTCTCCTCTCTCTTTCTCTGTCATAGTTTCCATCCAAAAACGACAAGGCAACACTAATCTTTGTTTTCTTAAACATACTTGTCATGGAATGAATATCTACATCCTAAACGTGCCTCGTTTCCGTAGATAAATATAGACTGCTAATTACTCCCCACTAAGACGACGGGTGCAATGCAGCCGGCAGTTCCTTATACCAAATAGGACATGTCCTACTTGTCCTGGCATGGCGTCCGCAGCGCGGGAGTCTTACGATGCAGGTGTATTTTTAGCGAGGCAAGTGAGTTCAGTGCACTGGAGAATGACGTATATCCACCGTGTCCCCCATGCCAGTGGGTTGGCCGCCATATTGTATCACCCCGATTGTCATACCCAGGCACACCGCAGCTGACATCTTGCAATTTGCTTTCTGCCACGTTGAATATATTTTGTAAACAGACTGACTCGGCGCATAATGATAATATTCAATGCTTACATCTGTAAGAAAACCTTTTCAGCGTCGATCATCTAGTTCTGATTGACTTTTTGTCTCTAAAGTCAACAGTAATATTGGTACAAGGGCTTTTGCTGTGGGTGTACTTACTTTATGTAATGCGTTTCCTTCTAGTGTTAAATTAGTTGAAAATATTACTAAATTCCGCCATCGTTAAAATACATACGTATACAACCGTACCTATCCACCATAGTCCCTGGCGCATCAATCTCTCTGATGACAACTGGGTTTGTTTACTGATTTTGAGATTGATTAACCCTGTTGTATTGATTCGCCTCTGAGCTTGGTTTCTAAGGATTTAAGCGCAATAGAAGTTACCTAATTATTATTATTATTATTGAAACATCGTTGAATGACGTCTGGTCAGTAAATAGAAATAAAATGATGATGATGATGATGATGATGATGATGATGATGATGATGATGATGATGATGATGATGATGATGATAATAATAATAATAATAATAATAATAATAATAATAATAATAATAATAATAATAATGCACTTCTATTGCGCCTGTGTCCTAAGGAAATTGAGCTAAGATGCGCGACAGTCAATGATCATTAGGCATAATCGTAAACAGACGCACAAGAGACATCATTATAGAAAGGTCCGCCGAAGGTCCATAGTGGGGACGCGATCTCAAACAGACAACTGCTGATTTCTTTAGAAAGGTGCCTATAGGTTCTGATGATTTCAAGTTCAAGAGATGGGAAGTTAATTCCAGATTTTGGGAACTGCTATAGAGAAAAATGTTATCCAATGATGAGCTTTGGTTTTGGACAGAAACGATGTCAGCAAACATATAAAACCAAACATTATATGACTTATACTTTAAATTATTTATACCTTAAATTTAAAGGCCTTTAGCATCCCACGCAATCCTTTTTTGGTTGTCTTGTACCATGGAAAAAATAACGACATAATTGCATGTATTGGAAGGAACATCTGCCATTTGTAGCTTAACACTCTCATTATAAAAACTTTATCAATATGATCGAACTTATACTACAATAAACCACCATCACCATCTCGTTATTGTTTAATTTGACATCTTGCACTCTGTGTTATCCCAGCATGCAAACGGTTTCCTGCTAGCCTGAGCACTTTCAAACGTGTCATGTTCGGTGTTCTACAGCATTCTGGTACTCAGTGTTATTTATGCTACACCACGTACGTGGGCTCACCTTATTGTGTCCACTGCCTCAGGTCATCCGGGCCTCCAACGGCTGCTGGACACGTACATGGACTGGCGGTTCAGGGACGACCCGTACTGCGCATGGCGCTTCGGTCAGCTGCGGAAGTACAACCGACTGCAGGAAGACTCGGAGACGTCCTTCCTTCGTCGAGTGGTAAGAGTCAAGTAAAGTAAGAGTTACTTTGTTTCACAACGCAACATGTAAGAACAAAATAGAGCTTATATTATAGTTGTCCGCGGGTTGCACTGCATGGGTGTCACTTGGCTAAGAGCCGTGTTCCAGTTTTTAAAATCATTTATATCATTTAAAAATCATTTAAAATAGCCATCATTACTTATATATATATATATATATATATATATATATATATATATATATATATATATATAGAATTATAAAATAGTATAATATATATATACATTTGTAGTCTTACAATTATATATATATATATATATATATATATATATATATATATATATATATATATATATTATAAGACATAAAATGTATATATATATATATATATATATATATATATATATATAATTTGTATGTCTTACAATATATATTATATATATATATATATATATATATATATATATTATAAGTCTGAAATGTATAATATATACATATATATATATATATATATATATATATATATATATATATATAATATATATATTTGTATCCAATATATAAATATAACAAAATAATTGTCAAAATAAAATTAGACAAATTGTTGGTATGTACTATTAAAAATGAATATATAAAGAAAGCAGTGTTTTTTGTGTGATTTTATTCACGTACAAATATACCAAATATACCTCAAAAATATATATCAACGGGTTTTTGTGTTCGCTACAGCTGTTTTTTGTAAATAGTTGCAGGTAGTTCAATATATTGTATACACTGGTGTAATGACTTAAAATGGTATTTTGCATTGCGTTGCGTTGCGTTGCGTTGCGTTGCGTTGCGTTGCGTTGCGTTGCGTTGCGTTGCGTTGCGTTGCGTTGCGTTGCGTTGCGTTGCGTTGCGTTGCGTTGCGTTGCGTTGCGTTGCGTTGCGTTGCGTTGCGTTGCGTTGCGTTGCGTTGCGTTGCGTTGCGTTGCGTTGCGTTGCGTTGCGTTGCGTTGCGTTGCGTTGCGTTGCGTTGCGTTGCGTTGCGTTGCGTTGCGTTGCGTTGCGTTGCGTTGCGTTGCGTTGCGTTGCGTTGCGTTGCGTTGCGTTGCGTTGCGTTGCGTTGCGTTGCGTTGCGTTGCGTTGCGTTGCGTTGCGTTGCGTTGCGTTGCGTTGCGTTGCGTTGCGTTGCGTTGCGTTGCGTTGCGTTGCATTAAGAAGTTGCATTCACTCTTGAAGTCAGGATGTTTGGACTCGCAAGCTTGTCCGCTCAAATGTTCGATTTTATGCGAACATGTTCGATTTTATGCACGTACGTATCGTATAAATAAGCAAAAACAAACGTTCGATTAATTTTAAAATTAAGCATATCGTTGGGTTTTTGTATACTGTGCAGCTGATTTTGGAAAGCGTTGCAGGTGGTTCAATTTCTTAAAATGGTACCTTGCATAAAAGGTTGCATCCAATCTTGAACTCATAATTTTTGCGCTCGCAAGCTTGTTCGTCTCAATGTATGCATTGCGCGCATGCACACACGCAGACACAGAGACACACACCCACACACACACACGCGCGCGCGCACAGGCACAGACACACACACACATTAATTAATTAATTAATTAATTAATTACTACGCTATTTGTAGACCTTTGCATCAGATCTACTGAGCAAAGCTCGGCAGATCGACCGACGAGACTTCACAAAAGAAGACCGTCTGAATGTGGCTATCCTCACTGACCAGTTGGAAACTTACATCGATGGCTACCCATTCAGGATGTAATGCTTAAATTTCGTGTTGTATCATTTAAACGGAAATTAAATACTTTAAGGAACTTCTCTTATGGGCAAAACAGAAGTTTTTTTAATTTAAATAATCGTATTAACAAAATTACACACGACAAAACCGCTTCACATACCTCTGTGACTGCACTAATGCATGCATTTCGAATTGGTGAAATAATAGGATGTTCAAATTTTAGATTATTGTATAACTTGGAGTAGACATGAAAAACGCTTCGCAGCAATTTACAGGAGGCTTTTGAATTATACGATCATTGTAGGTTTGGGGCCTATAACCCTTACAGCCCCTGGATGACCCCGTTCATCAAGTGGAAAGCCATCGTGTTGGGAATAAAAATCCACTCTGCGAGTGACGCCAATCTTGTGTTTCAAGCGTATAAAGACATTGCAAGACAGGTATGATCACCGTAAATAGTTATATTAGTTGTAGGCAGAACTACCATTAACATAATCGTAAAATAAAAAACATTGTATTGCTCCTCAAATTCCCCACCGGTTACTTACAAGCGTCATACTAAACCCACCTTAAGTTTATCGCACATTTCAAGATGGTGTTCCAAATTGCCATCTTGAATTCTGCTAGTAGAATTAACATTCAAATCTGAGTGAATACACTTAAATTCATCATTGCTGATGGTACTGTACGAAATAATACACATACATATTTCACGAGAAAAATAGTATGACTTTTTACATTCAGATGACAGTTTTGTTATTATTAAAATTGCTGATTTCCTGGAAAACAGTCCTATGGGTCTGCCTGATCTTCGTACGTTGGTCCGCCTGATCTTCGTACGTGGGTCTACCTGATCTTCGTATTTGGATCTGCCTGATCTTCGTACGTGGGTCCGCCTGATCGTCGTACGGGTGTCCACCTGATCTTCGTACGTGGGTCTGCTTGATATTCGAACGTGGGTCCGCCTGATCTTCGTACGTTGGTCCGCTTGATCTTCGTACATGGGTCTGCCTGATCTTCGTACGTGGGTCCGCCTGATCTTCGTACGTGGGTCCGCCTGATCTTCGTACGTGAGTCTGCCTGATCTTCGTATTTGGGTCTGCTTGATCTTCGTACGTGGGTCCGCCTGATCTTCGTACGTGGGTCTGCCTGATCTGCGTACTATGGTATACCTGATCTTCGTACGTGGGTCTGCCTGATCTTCGTACGTGGGTCCGCCTGATCTTCCTACGTGGGTCTGCCTGATATGCGTACTATGGTATACCTGATCTTTGTACGTTGGTCTGCCTGATCTTCGTACGTGGGTTAGCCTGATCTTCATACGTGAGTCCGCCTGATCTTCGTACGTGGGTCTGCCTGATCTTCGTATTTTGGTCAGCCTGATCTTCGTACGTGGGTCCGCCTGATCTTCGTACGTGGGTCTGCCTGATCTTCGTACGTGGGTACGCCTGATCTTCGTACGTGGGTCTGCCTGAACTTCGTACGTTGGTCTACCTGATCTTCGTACGCTGGTCTGCCTGATCTTCGTACGTGGGTTCGCCTGATCTTCATACGTGGGTCCGCCTGATCTTCGTACGTGGGTCTGCCTGATCTTCGTATTTGGGTCTGCCTGATCTTCGTACGTGGGTCTGCCTGATCTTCATACGTGGGTCCGCCTGATATTCGTACGTGGGTCTGCCTGATCTTCGTATTTTGGTCTGCCTGATCTTCGTACGTGGGCCCGCCTGATCTTCGTACGTGGGTCTGCCTGATCTTCGTACGTGGGTCCGCCTGATCTTCGTACGTGGGTCTGCCTGATCTTCGTACGTGGGTCTGCCTTGTCTTCGTACGTGGGTCTGCCTGATCTTCGTACGAGGGTCCGCCTAAGCTTCGTACAAGAGTCCGCCTGATCTTCGTACGTGGGTCTGCCTGATCTTCGTACGTTGGTCTACCTGATCTTCGTACGTGGGTCTGCCTGATCTTCGTACGTTGGTCTACCTGATCTTCGTACGTTGGTCTACCTGATCTTCGTACGTTGGTCTGCCTGATCTTCGTACGTGCGTCTGCCTGAATTTCGTACGCGAGTCTGCCTGATTTTCGTACGTGGGTCTGCCTGATCTTCGTACGTTGGTCTGCCTGATCTTCGTAGTGTAATTTCGAAATCTCGTCAGGATTGTTAAATTGAGGTATATTATTATCACAGTCTCTATGACTCTGTTTTGCAGACGATCACATTATATTTAGTGCAACGTCATGATAATCACCATCAATGATAACATTGGATGTGTTAATGAACCTAGCTGGAATTACACACGTGTGCTCGTTTGTCCCGCGCTAAACCCAATCACTCCCGGTCGGGCTGGCCGTTCCTCTCCCGCTGTCTTCTGGGCCCGCTCTCCCCGTGTTACACGGTGGTTCCACTTACGTTCCAGATTGATCAGCAGATGGCTTTGATGAACGAATCCATCCACCTGGGAACGACCAACACGGAAGAATCGATGGTAACAGAGCATACGCACACCCGGCACTCCGCAGTATACTTGTTAAAACTCACGCTTAAGAGCCATATACTATTATTTTAGTGAAACATAGCACTGTTTAAAATATATAAAACTGTGTTTAGTTTATGTAGCTATTGACCACTGACAACAACATGTGGCCGTATATAACACCATTCTAGAGACCGCCGACAACAACATCAAACTGATTGTTCATTACAACATGGAATTGACTCTAGATAACAACATGCTACAGACCGTCGACATCAACAAGTAATTGAGTGTCGATTACAACATGTTACAGACCTTCGACAACAACAGATAAGTTACTGCCGATTACAACATTTTACAGACCGTCGACAACAACAAATAAGTTACTGCCAATTACAACATGCTACATATCGTCAACAACAACAGATAATTGACTGCATATTACAACATGCTACAGACGGTCGACAACAATGTACAATTGACTGCCGAATACAACATGCTACATATCGTCAACAACAACAGATAATTGACTGCCGATTACAACATGCTACAGACCGTCGACAACACATTGACTGCCGATTACAACATGCTACAGACCGTCAACAAAAAATTACAATTGACTGCCGATTACAACATGCTACAGACCGTCGACAACAATGTACAATTGACTGCCGATTACAACATGCTACAGACCGTCAACAACAATGTACAATTGACTGCCGATTACAACATGCTACAGACCGTCAACAACAATTTACAATTGACTGCCGATTACAACATACCACAGACCGTCAACAACAATGTACAATTGACTGCCGATTACAACATGCTACAGATCGTCAACAACAACACATTGACTGCCGATTACAACATGCTACAGACCGTCGACAACAATGTACAATTGACTGCCGATTACAACATGCTACAGACCGTCGACAACAATGTACAATTGACTGCCGATTACAACATGCTACAGAACGTCGACAACAATGTACAATTGACTGCCGATTACAACATGCTACTGATCATCATCAAATACAAATAATCGAATGCCGATTACAACATGCTACAGACCGTCGACAACAATGTACAATTGACTGCCGATTACAACATGCTACTGATCATCATCAAATACAAATAATTGAATGCCGATTACAACATGCTACATACCGTCGACAACAACAAATAAGTTACTGCCGATTACAACATGCTACAGACCGTCGACAACAACATACGATTGACTGCCGATTACAACATGCTACAGATCGTCAACAACAACAGATAATTGACTGCAGATTATAACATGCTACAGACCATCGACAATCATGTACAATTGACTGCCGATTACAACATGCTACAGATCGTCAACAACAACAGATAATTGACTGCAGATTACAACATGCTACAGGCCGTCGACAATCATGTACAATTGACTGCCGATTACAACATGCTACAGATCGTCAACAACAACAACACATAATTGACTGCAGATTACAACATGCTACAGATCGTCAACAACAACAACAACAACACATAATTGACTGCCGATTACAACATGCTACAGACCGGCGACAACAATGTACAATTGACTGTCGATTACAACATGCTACAGATCGTCAACAACAACACACAACTGACTGTCAATTACTACAGACTACGGACCACCAAGACTATTACATACGGACCCAGCAAACTAACGTAGTCCACCCGAAAACAAAGTAACTTGTGTCGCTGACGTTCCAGAAAGGTGTTCTCAGTACGTTTGACAATGAGATCGAGACACTGAGGCGACACCCCTTTTACACCCCCTTCGTTCGCCCTTTTATGAACATTCCGCGCAACACTCCCAACAGGTAAGCCACCTTAGCGCTTCCTCGAGTTTTTACGCCAAATTGAGTCAATATGGCTTGCTAGTAAACATTTTGCTCCCAGTTAAAAAGAAATGTGAGTTGCAAAATGCTCGTCCTTATTCGTAATTAAATAATTTCCTTGAACTAAGCTAAACAAAATAAACCTGTGTTATTACTTTGCATAATTCAAAGCGTCAGGTACGTAGCGATAAAGTAGTATGATGCATTGAGTATTGTCAAATGAGTACGCTGCCAGCGTAGTGAGATTTAGTTGTAAAAGCAACTGTTTTACTTCGTATATTCAGAACCCGGCTACGGTTGATTGCAGAGGAGAAATGTCGTGAAATCCTCCTGCCGGCGTTTGTTCAGATGAGACACTTCTTAGCTACGGTGAGTATTTAGCAAAGGACGTCATGCCTCACTGTTCCGGCGAAGTTGTGTTTGGTTGAAATTGCAGATAGTAATGTGAATATTTTGAGTTAAGCTGGGATCAAAGTCCCTTATTCTTTTCATCTATCTTACTCGTTATCGTCCACTTCTTTTTCGTCTTCTTATTTCTTACCTTCTTCTCTAAATTTTCTTCTTCTTCATCTTTTCATCTTCTTCTCTTCGTCTTTTCCTTCTTCTCCTCTCATGAAGGGTCATGTTATCTTCTTCTATTTCTAATTGTTCTTCTTTTTTCGGTTTAATCTTCTCTTCTTCTTCCTCTACTATTTTCTTCTCCTTTTGCCTTCTTCATCAATTCTTCCTCTTCTTCTAATCTTCTTCCAGTCATCTCCTGTCTTTCTTGTTTACTTCTTCTTCGCTTCATCATTTCTTCTTCTCTTTTTCGTCTCGGCGTTTCTTCCTAAACCACTGATGCATTGCAGGATGGTGATCACATCACGTGACATGCTCCGTCCTCTCCCCATTAATTCCTTCCACTCTCGCTCGTTTCCCTGCCTTCCCGAGACATCTTACGATACCCTCCATCTTGGTTGTATCTGTGTTCTCTCCAGGTGTACCTACAGAACACCCGGCCTCGCGTCGGGCTGTCCTCGCTGCCCAATGGGACGGCGTACTACCGAGCTTCCCTTCGTTGGCACCTCTCCCTCAACATCACCCCGGAGGAAGTACACCAGCTGGGGCTGAGCGAGGTGACACGGGTCTTGGAGAAGATACAGCAGGTAGGCGATAAATATTTTCCCTTTGCAGTTATTGCCAATACACGTATGTGT
>JAODUO010000127.1:515000-522500 GCA_025642075.2 Ridgeia piscesae
TAGAGTGAAGATTTCTCCAGTATATAGTAGGTAGTGACGGGCAGTTTCAAACCAAACAAATCTACATTTTACCTGCCCCAAGCGGGGCATTTCTGTACCAGGGAGTATGTGCAATGTAACAAAGATGGCAGCAACAGCAAGGCCAGTTATTGTTATAATGTGCGGCGTTAAAAAAGAAAATGGTAGTGCGACGCGACGACATATTACTGAGACATGCGACACAGCAGTAACTAACGTTAATATATTCACACGGTGTGGTCGACAATTAGTGCTAACATTTGCAAATTTGATATTGATATTGTTGCTTTTGGGTTATGGTGCCAAAGCTCTTAGTTCGGTGTCATCTCGTTGCCATCACTCTCAACAATTACTGTTTCATCCTATATACTGTAATTAGTGTTTGCCTTTTCTTACAACTAATATTAGTTAAAATATTTATCCCGTGTTGTTGTACTAGTTTAAATGACATTTAATTAAAACTAATATTAGTTACAATTTTCATCCGGTGCTGTTGTACTGGTTTAAATGACAATTAAACTCTCATGTTGACCGCAGGATGAACGGTTTTTGTGTCTGATCGTATATTGTGCTGTTGTAGGCCGAAGTTCCAGTTCATTCCCATGATCCTTCACGAGGCAGAGCCAGGTCACCACACACAGGTAGGTCACCACACACAAGTAGGTCACCACACACAGGTAGGTCACCACACATAGGTAGGTTACCACACACAGGTAGGTCACCAAACACAGGTAGGTCATCACACACAGGTAGGTCACCACTCACAGATAGGTCACCATACACAGGTAGTTCATCACACACAGGTAGGTCACCACACACAGGTAGGTCACTACACATAGGTAAGTCACCACACACAGGTAGGTCACCACACACAGGTAGGTCACCACACACAGGTAGGTCACCACACACAGGTAGGTCACCACACACAAGTAGGTCACCACACACAGGTAGGTCATCACACACAGGTAGGTCACCACTCACAGGTAGGTCACCATGCACAGGTAGGTCATCACACACAGGTAGGTCACCACACACATGTAGGTCACCATACACAGGTAGGTCACCACACACACAGGTAGGACACCACACACAGGTAGGTCACCACACACAGGTAGGTCACCACACATAGGTAGGTCAACACACACAGCTAGGTCACCATACACAGGTAGGTCACCACACACAGGTAGGTCACCACTCACAGGTAGGTCACCACACACAGGTAGGTCAACACACACAGGTAGGTCACCATACACAGGTAGGTCACCACACACAGGTAGGTCACCACACACAGGTAGGTCACCACACACAGGTAGGTCACCACACACAGGTAGGTCACCACACACACAGGTAGGACACACACACAGGTAGGTCACCACACACAGGTAGGTCACCACACACAGGTAGGTCACCACACACATGTAGGTCACCATACACAGGTAGGTCACCACACACACAGGTAGGACACCACACACAGGTAGGTCACCACACACAGGTAGGTCACCACACACAGGTAGGTCACCACACACAGGTAGATCACCACACATAGGTAGGTCAACACACACAGCTAGGTCACCATACACAGGTAGGTCACCACACACAGGTAGGTCACCACACACATGTAGGTCACCATACACAGGTAGGTCACCACACACACAGGTAGGACACCACACACAGGTAGGTCACCACACACAGGTAGGTCACCACACACAGGTAGGTCACCACACACAGGTAGATCACCACACATAGGTAGGTCAACACACACAGCTAGGTCACCATACACAGGTAGGTCACCACACACAGGTAGGTCACCACTCACAGGTAGGTCACCACACACAGGTAGGTCAACACACACAGGTAGGTCACCACACACAGGTGGCCAATATTGCAAGTGTCGTGGGTTATCCGTTGGCTTTGCTATGTTTATCTGGTGCCATCTGATCTTTTCTAGAAGACAAGCTCACACGTACACGTACTCAAACACACTCACATGCGCTCACAAAGAATACAAGTAGAGACACGCGCTCACGCACGCACGAACGGGCGCACGCACGCACGTACGCACGCACGCACGTACGCACGCACACGTGCATGCATGAATGCACGCGTGCATACTCAATCACACAATCACTCAATCACTCAATCACTCAATCACCCAATCACTCAATCACTCCATCACTCAATCACTCAATCACTCAATCACTCAATCACTCAATTACTCAATCACTCAATCACTCAATCACTCAATCACTCAATCACTCAATCACTCAATCCCTCAATCACTCAATCACTCAATCCCTCAATCCCTCAATCACTCAATCACTCAATAAGTCAATCACTCACTCATTCATTCGGGGCAACCCACCCACACACCCACCCACTCACTGACTCACCTAACATTAATTAACTAATGTCAAGCACTGTTGCTAATATCTTATATCATATTTTTATACAAAAACTGGTATGATTCGTAACTTGGACCATCACCGACACATTCAAGTATAACTATTGCAAACTCATCAACATTTTGGACAAGACAATACAAAGAAAATCTGACTAAAAGTGAACTTAAATAGACACGGTACACATGTTTGTTCTTTGAAAAAAAAAGGGTTCCCAGGGTTAATTTGTGGTTGTTTTTTTCCGATAGTTCAGAAACCCAGCTGGCTATCGTAAAAGAAAAATTGGCGTGTAAACTTATTCGGATTTGGTCAAGATTATGCAAATTTCTATTGAACTGCTGTTTCAGATGGCGCACGTCATTGAATCGAACGTGGCGAAGTTTCGCAAAGTGATCACGTGTCGCGTGCAGCACGCGGTGCCATTCTCGATGCCCGACTACACGGCTTATTGCGAGGTATGACGTCATAGGGTGACCGGAGGGGATAATTTTTTTACCTCCGTATTTACCCTTCGTGGTGTGGATCGCTGTTTTGCTTCCGGGGTGTTTTACTTACGGGGTGTTTTACTTACGGGGTCACGTTAAAGGGGCGCATCAATGTTTTACTTCCGGGTTCACTCCTTCTAGCCTTAACATGAAAATGTGATATCGGCATTCTCGCATGCCAGGGCTGTTTGGCCTGCAAATTAGCCCTGGTATATCCCCCATGAAAAGAGATTGATTTAACCGAATCGAATGAATTTATTGACTTCGCTAGTTATGACTGCTTCATCCGTGAGAACAGCGCAAATACTCGCCCCCGTTTGATGATGGATAAATAAATAAATTCCGGGAAGGCCAGTATTATGACCCGTCCGTCCAATTGCACGAGCAGCGGAACGGTTTCGTGTGTTTGAATATTTGCTTCTACATCCTAAGCATTGCATGTAACACAAGTAGCGTGTGGCTGAAAACCCCATCACATGACCCGTGGCCGACCACACTCCTCACGACGGATTTCATTGGCTGGGCTTAAAAGAGGAGCTTTGCAAAGGGTAGCCTCGATTACCCAGGCTCCGTGAGGTGGCAGAACTGTTCAGCCCCTCAACTCTGCCCGGAGAATGAATGGGCTGCCGTTGTAACCGTTGTAACCCCAGATTAGGGTAGAGACGCTTCTCGTTCTCAGGACAACTATGCAATAATAATTCAAATAACGATATACTTTTACAAAGTAATGATATCCTATGAAAAGTATTCAACATTGAACTTATATTCACACAAACATAAATAAAATAAAAAATTGCAGTTGTTTATAAAATAGGAATTACGGCAGGATTAACCAGTATCCGCGAGGTGGCAGCATTGTTTGGCCTCACACGGCTAATATTCAAAAGCCGGCAAAGTCACCAGACTGTCTTCTCGGCGTAGTTACGCAACCGACCGACAGTCGGTTAAGCGAGACTATGCAAAGGGGTGTGAGAGGGGTAACTGGTGGCTGTTACTGACGTAAGTAGCAGCAACGACCCCTGGCGCGCGAAGCTTCCGTAACATGAAAATTCCTAATGTGTTTTTCAAAATTATGCACTAGGTGGAGCCACTACACAATACATCTCTTGGTGGTTGTTTTGGGGTGGGAATCTCGTGAATGAAGTGTAAGTTTTCAGGCGGGTGTGGCCGACTTAAGATCTAGAAAAACGTTTTACAGTGATGGATGCATGAATAAGATGCGATTATACATCTAGTGGCTTCATTATATTCAGAGCCCGATTCAAAGCGATGGCTGAGATAGCCTAGACCGAATAAAATTACCCCCGCTTTCTCATCAGATCATTGTCAAATTGTAAAATTACATTTACTATTTTAGTGTTTTACTATGTTGATATCTGAGGGGCTATATTCAACAAACAGTTTACACTGTCACTGTCGGTTTCATTGTTCACAAGGGGTTCATATAAACGGATATATTCAATAATAAACTCTCCCGTTGTTTGTCAGCCTACATGCTCACTGTTGGCATGTGTTTCTTGCCGTTCAGGGCTGGGGGCTGTATGCTGAATCACTCGGGGAAGAGATCAACGCCTACACGGAACCAAACGATCTGTAAGTACATGTTTCCGACACCGATCTAGACTCAGACTAGACTAGACTCACCCAGCTGAAGACTGCTGTTTCCGATTGTTATAAAATTCCACTAACCAAAACATTAAATGTTATTTTTATTTTGATGATTTTGCTATACGAATAGGAAAATGTGTTACAATTTTGTACTTTCAGGTTGGGCAGATACACGGCCGAGATATTCCGAGCCTCCAGATTGGTCGTCGACACGGGCATTCACGCATTCGGGTAAGTCCGTGTTGCGTATTGATCCGAGTCGTTGAATTCGACCTGCCCACTTCGCTCGATGTTTCATTTTTATTTTCCCTACACCAATATTCATGACGTTCTTCGTTGTGTCTGCAATGTATACATCATACCCTACCCCTGATGTTTAAGAAGATTCTAACAAAACTGAATGATTGAGAGGGTAAGAGGTGGAGGAGACGGAGACAGAGAGGCGAGAGAGCGAAAGGAAGTGAGAGAGAGAGAGAGAGAGAGAGAGAGAGAGAGAGAGAGAAGAGAGAGAAGAGGAGAGAGAGAGAGAGAGAGAGAGAGAGAGAGAGAAGCGAGAGAGCGAGAGAGCGAGAGAGCGAGAGAGCGAGAGAGCGAGAGAGCGAGACGAAGAGCGAAGCGAAGCGAAGAGCGAGAGAGCGAGAGAGCGAAGAAGCGAAGAAACGAGAGAAGAAGAAGCGAAGACAAGAACGAAGAGCGAGAGAGCGAGAAGAGGAGAGAAGCGAAGAAGAGAGAGAGAGCGAGAGAGCAGAAGACGAGAGAAGAGCGAGAGAGACGAACGAGACGAGAGAGCGAGAGAGCGAGAGAGCGAGAGAGCGAGAGAACGAGAGAGCGAGAGAGCGAAAGAACGAGAGAGCGAGAGAGCGAAAGAGTGAGAGAACGAGAGAGACCGAGAGGCGAGAGAGCAAGAGAACGAGAGAGTGAGAGAGCGAGAGGGCAGAGCAAGAGAGCAAGAGAGCAAGAGAACGAGAGAGCGAGAGAGCGAGAGAGTGAGAGAGAGAGCAAGAGAGTGAGAAAACGAGAGTGCGAGAGAGAGAGAGAGAGCAGAGAGTGAGAAAACGAGAGAGCAAGAGAGAGAGAGAGACGAGAGAGAGAGAGAACGAGAGAGACGAGAGAGCGAGAGAGCGAGAGAGCGAGAGAAGCGAGAAGAGAGAGAGGAGAAGCGAGAGAGAGAGAGAACGAAGGAAAAGCGAGAGAGCGAGAGAGGAGAGAGAGAGAGCGAGAGGCGAGAAGAGAGAGGAGAGAGCGAGAGAGAGAGAGGAGAGAGAGAGAGCGAGAGAGAGAGAACAAGAGAAGCGAGAGAGAGAGAGAGAGAGAGAGAGAGAGAGAGAGAGAGAGAGGAGAGAGAGAGAGAGGAGAGAGAGAGTGAGAGAACAGAGAGAGAGAGAGAGTGAGAGAGAGTGAGAGAACAGAGTGAGAGAACAGAGAGAGAGAGAGAGAGAGAGAGGAGAGAGAGAGAGAGAGAGAGAGTGAGAGAATAAGAGAGAGAGAGAGAACGAGAGAGATAGAGAGAGAGTGAGAGAACAAGAGAGCGAGAGAGCGAGAAAGCGAGAGAGCAAGAGAGCGAGAGAGCGAGAGAGTGAGAGAACAAGAGTGCGAGAGAGTGAGAGAACGAGAGAACGAGAAGAGAGAGAGAGAGACGAGAGAACGAGAGAACGAGAGAGTGAGCGAGCGAGAGAGCGAGAGAGCGAAGAGCGAGAGAGCGAGAGAGCGAGAGAGCGAGAGCGAGAGAGCGAGAGAGCGAGAGAAGCAAAAGAGCGAGAGAGCGAGAGAGCGAGAGAGCGAGAGAGCGAGAGAACGAGAGAGAGCGACACAGTGACAGAGCGACAGAGCGACAGAGCGACAGAGCGACAGAGCAACAGAGCGACAGAGCGACAGAGCGACGGAGAGCAACAGAGAGCAACAGAGAACGACAGAGAGTGAGAGAACGAGAGAACAAAAGAGCGAACGAGCGAGAGAACGAGCGAGAAGAGAGAGAGAGAGAGAGAGGAGAGAGAGAGAGAGAGAGAGAGAGAGAGCAGAGCGAGCGAGCGAGCGAGCGAGCGAGCGAGCGAGCGAGCGAGCGAGCGAATGAGCGAGCGCGAGAGAGAGATTTACATCAGGTGGTCGAGACAGCAGCCATATACTACATGACGAATCATACAACGTTCGTTTCAGGTGGTCGAGAGAGCGAGCCGTAGACTACATGACGAATCACACAACGCTTGACAGAGAGACCATTGAGAGAGAAGTCAGTCGCTACATCATAGTTCCCGGACAGGTAAATATAGGCATAATTAATATCCACATTCTTTGGCCTTTCTCGTTTCTTGTAAAGTTGTGATTCATTGATTCTTGCCGGCATGAACCATCGACGTTTTTCATATTAATATTCAATATTAATATTTGACATAGTAACACATCCTCTCGACAAGATGCCGAAGTCTGTTCATCCTATTATGTTCTGTAGTTTCTTTTGACTTGAAGTACAGTTACACTTTCATTGTTATCAAAGTATATTTTAGATAAAGTCCCTTAGTTGCATTCAATTTTAATTCACATAATAATTATGTTCCAAATAAGAATATGCCGCTGCTAACAAATTGAACGTTGCTATTTCTGGCTTCATATCGTGTCGTGTCGTGTCGTGTCGTGTCGTGTCGTGTCGTGTCGTGTCGTGTCGTGTCGTGTCGTGTCGTGTCGTGTCGTGTCGTGTCGTGTCGTGTCGTGTCGTGTCGTGTCGTGTCGTGTCGTGTCGTGTCGTGTCGTGTCGGTCGTGTCGTGTCGTGTCGTGTCTGTCGTGTCGTCGTGTCGTGTCGTGTCGTGTCGTGTCGTGTCGTGTCGTGTCGTGTCGTGTCGTGTCGTGTCGTGTCGTGTCGTGTCGTGTCGTGTCGTGTCGTGTCGTGTCGTGTCGTGTCGTGTCGTGTCGTGTCGTGTCGTGTCGTGTCGTGTCGTGTCGTGTCGTGTCGTGTCGTGTCGTGTCGTGTCGTGTCGTGTCGTGTCGTGTCGTGTCG
>JAODUO010000127.1:527500-545000 GCA_025642075.2 Ridgeia piscesae
AACACCATGAACATCGTGAGTACCGGCCTGTTCCGGGCTATTGATCGTGATCACTGGCCTGTTGACCGAGAGACGAGTGTACCTACTGCCTTTCAGAATCTTGGAAAATGTGAATCATCTTACTTGACCTTTTGGAAGACAAACACAACACCCCTTTGGGTCTTTCATGGTGACATAAAATACATTACGCCGACATTTGGACAAGTCTCGTATCACGGATTATTAGAGACCTCGTCATCTCGAGCTACAATTGACTGAAGTGGCCAATGACAGTTGGTAAGAACAGCAAGAAACGGTTCACCTGTTAAGTGTAAAATGTCGGTTTTCCCAAAGAAGCTCATGGGCTGTACAAGGTTGTATTTTACAAAATATATTTTGCATGAAGTATTGTATTACTAAGAATCTTCCTAAGTTATGTTATTGTAAACTCTCTGTGCTATAACGTTTGTTTCACATGGAAACGTGTATTTTATGAATTCCTATGTTAAGGTTGTTAAAGTCTTTAAAGCTCTACGTTATAAGAATATTTGTATATGGATATTGTTTAACATTAACTAATTAAGTAACCGATATTTTATGAGAACATAAAACCTGTTGGTGTGTATTTACCTAACCTGGCATTCGCAAGTAACGTTGACATTCTAACCCTCATAGCATAACAGTAAGGTACGAAATGTCAACAAATGCCAAGACGATAGAAAGGGTAGGCACCCACACGCACGTCGGGCCAACCGTGCTGGGAGACGGTTGGTGAAATGTACGAGGTACATAAATAGAATTTAACAGCTCCGAGACCCCGGTCGTGAAAGGCGAACCGGCGCTATAACAAGGCATTCTTTTCAGAGTCGTCCTCATCTGTCATGGGAATAAAAGAACGAGACGGCTTCGATCGAAGACGGGCCATAGATCCCAACACGGTTAGCGGGCGAGTGCAGCGAGTGTACAGCAGGCCACGTTCAGTGCACGATATTCAACTTGGAGCCATTGAGAAATAATGAAAGTCGGCACTCTATTTTATTCGGCTTTCATGTTTCGTTACTGCGCAATTCGCGTTAAACATATTTTAGCGATGCAACTGTTAAACGCGGTTGTCTAGTGTTGTCTGTAATTTAACTAGGGAACCCCGTTCGTCTAGTGATACAATATAGGTATTACCAATTTTCTTTTTGGAAATGTACGTGACATGGTGACTGACTATATATTTATGACTCAATTTTTGATACCCTATTTTGTTTAACAACAGTATTTTTCTGATGGGATTCACACAGGAAGGAAATTGCCCATACATGTAATTCCACCCGTCTGGATATTTATCTTGGACAACAAGTTTGTCAGGTTCTTTGACGATAGTCATTATGATATCCTGCAGACTGGAGTGCTAAATGGGAAGGGTGATTAATGTAGCCACGTGGGTTGTGTCATAACATTTAACTATCCCGGCATGCTCTCGGTCACTTAAACCACAACTTGCCCTTTAGAAGTGTCCGTTATTATATTAGGTCAGAAATAAAAATAAAGCACGCACTGGCGAGTGTAGACGCTGCTTTGTTTGGGCTTACGCGGCCGAACCCTTCAGAACGAGATACCTCGGACGTTCTCTCACAGTTCGAAACAGGTTTTTGAAAATTTACTGTGCTAAAACGGTAAGTGATTTTATAATATTGTATATATGTGTGTGCGTAAGACAGTGCTTGCTTGCTTGTGAATGTGTTTGCGTACGTGTGTGAGAGCTATCTACAGTTGCTTTTATAGGAAAGTGGGTTTACTGGTACTACCATATGCTTGCGCCAAAAAAATTTCGTAACCCATAAACACACTAACCAAGTGTGTGCAGCTAGAACAATGTGTGTGTGTGTGTGTGTGTGTGTGTGTGTGTGTGTGTGTGTGTGTGTGTGTGTGTGTGTGTGTGTGTGTGTGTGTGTGTGTGTGTGTGTGTGTGTGTGTGTGTGTGTGTGTGTGTGTGTGTGTGTGTGTGTGTGTGTGTGTGTGTGTGTGTGTGTGTGTGTGTTTGTGTGTGTGTTTGTGTTTGTGTGTGTGTGTCCTTCCCACACTTTCTCCCTCAAAGACTTTATTCCTCCCACACGTTATCCCTCCCACATTTTATCCCTCCCACACTTTATCCCTCCCACACGTCATCCCTCACTTTATCTTATCCCTCGCACACTTCATCCCTTCCATACTTTATCCCCCCACACATTATCCATCCCACACATTATCCCTCCTACACTTGATCCCCTCGACACTTTATCCCTCCCACACTTTATCTTATTTCTCCCGCACTTTATCCCTCCCACACATCATCCCTTCCACACTTCATCCCTACCACACTTTATTCCTCCCACACTTTATCCCACCCACACTTTATCCCTCCAGTACTTTATCCCTCCCACACTTTATCCCTTCCACACGTTATCCATCCCTCACTTTATCCCCTCACTTTATTCCTCCCACACTTTATCCCTTCAACACTTTATCCCTCCCACATTTTATCCCTTCCACACTTTATCCATCCCACACATTATCCCTTCAACATATTTTCCCTCCCACACATTAATCCTCCTACACTTGATCCCCTCGACACTTTATCCATCCCACACTTTATCCCTCCCACACTTTATCCCTTCCACACGTTATCCCTCCCACATTTTTTCATATCCCTCCCACACTTTATCCTTCCCACACTTTCTCCCTCAAAGACTTTATTCCTCCCACACGTTATCCCTCCCACATTTTATCCCTCCCACACTTTATCCCTCCTAAAATTTATCCCTCCCACATTTTATCCCTCCCACATTTTATCCCTCCCACACTTTATTCCTCCCAAATTTATCCCTCCCACACTTTATCCTCCCACACTTTATCCTCCCACACTTTATCCCTTCCCACTTTATCCCTCCCACACTTTATCCCTCCAAACTTATCCCTCCCACACTTTATCCTCCCACACTTTATCCCTCCCACACTTTATCCCTCCCACACTTTATCCCTCCCACACTTTATCCCTTCCACACGTTATCCCTTCCACACTTTATACCTTCCACACTTTATCCCTCCCACATTATCCTTCCACACTTTATCCCTTCCACAATATCCCTCCCACATATTATCCCTCCAACTCCCTTATTCCTCGACACTTTATCCCTTCCACACTTTATCCCTCCCACACTTTATCCCTTCCACACTTTATCTCTCCCACATTTATCCCTCCCAAACTTTATCCCTCCCACATTTCATCCCTATCACATTTATCCCTCCCACACTTTATCCCTCCCACACTTTATCCCTCCCACACTTTATCCTTCCACACTTTATCCCTCCCACACTTTATCCCTCCCACACTTTATCCCTCCCACACTTTATCCTTCACATTATCCTCCCACACTTTATCCCTCCCACACTTTATCCCTTCCACACTTTATCCCTCCCACACTTTATCCCTCCCACACTTTATCCCTCCCACACTTTATCCCTTCCACACGTTATCCCTCCCACACGTTATCCCTCCCACACTTTATCCCTCCCTCACTTTATCCCCCACACTTTATTCGTCCCACACTTTATCCCTTCAACACTTTATCCCTCCCACATTTTATCCCTTCCACACTTTATCCATCCCACACATTATCCCTTCCACATATTTTCCCTCCCACACATTCACCCTCCTACACTTGATCCCCTCGACACTTTATCCATCCCACACTTTATCCCTCCCACACTTTATCCCTTCCACACGTTATCCCTCCCACATTTTTTCATATCCCTCCCACACTTTATCCCTCCCACACTTTATCCTCCCAAACTTTATCCCTTTATTCATCCCACACTTTATCCCTCCCACACTTTATCCCTCCCACACTTTATCCCCTCCCACCCTCCCAAACTTTATCCCTCCCACATTCTATCCACCATCCTCACATTTTATCCCTCCCACACTTTGTTCCTCCCACACTTTATCCCTCCCACACTTTATCCCTCCCACACTTTATCACTCCCACACGTCATCCCTCCACACACATTATCCCTTCCGCACGTTATCCCTCCCACACTTTATCCCTCCTAAAATTTATCCCTCCCACACTTTATCCATCCCACACCTTATCCCTCCCACACTTTATCCCTCCCACACTTTATCCCTCCCACACTTTATCCCTTCCACACGTTATCCCTTCCACACTTTATACCTCCAACACTTTATCCCTCCCACACTTTCACTTTATCCCTTCCAAAATAAATCCATCCCACATTTTACCCCCAACTCTTTATTCCTCCGACACTTTATACCTTCAACACTTTATCCCTCCCACATTTTATCCCTTCCACACTTTATCCATCCCACACATTATCCCTCCCACATATTATCCCTCCAACACAT
This sequence comes from Ridgeia piscesae, assembly GCA_025642075.2. Lineage (NCBI taxonomy): Eukaryota > Metazoa > Annelida > Polychaeta > Sabellida > Siboglinidae > Ridgeia > Ridgeia piscesae. The sequence continues at coordinate 531,873 of JAODUO010000127.1, forward strand.
TATCCCTTCTACACTTGATCCCCTCGACACTTTATCCCTCCCACACTTTATCCCTCCCACACTTTATCCCTTCCACACTTTATCCCTCCCACATTTTTTCATATCCCTCCCACACTTTATCCCTCCCACACTTTATCCCTCCCATACTTTATCCCCTCCACACTTTAACCATCCCACACTTTATCCGTCCAGCACTTTATTCTTCCCACACGTTATCACTCACACTCTTTATTCATCCCACACTTTCTCGCTTCCACACTTTATCCCTTCCTCATTTTACCCCTCCCATACCTTCTCTCCTCCATACCTTATCCTTCCCACACTTCATCCATTCCACACGTTATCCCTCCCACTCTTTATCTTATCCCTCCCACACTTTATCTTATCCCTCCCACACTTCATCCCTTCCACACTTTATCCCTCCCACACATTATCCATCCCACACATTATCCCTCCTACACTTGATCCCCTCGACACTTTATCCCTCCCACACTTTATCTTATTCCTCCCACACATTATCCCTCCCACACATCATCCCTTCCACACTTCATCCCTACCACACTTTATTCCTCCCACACTTTATCCCTCCCATACTTTATCCCCTCCACACTTTAACCATCCCACAATTTATCCCTCCAGCACTTTATCCCTCCCACACTTTATCCCTTCCACACGTTATCCCTCCCACACTTTATCCCTTCCACACTTTATCCCTCCCACGTGTTATCCCTTCCACACTTTATTCCTCCCACATTTTATCCCTCCCACACCTCGTCCCTTTCACATTTCATCCCTACCTCAGTTTATTTCTCCCACACTTTATCCCTCCCATACTTTATCCCGTCCACACTTTAACCATCCCAGAGTTTATCCCTCCAGCACTTTATTCTTCTCACACCTTACCCCTCCCACTCTTTATTCCTCCCACACTATTCCCCTTCAACACTTTCTCCCTTCAACACTTTATCCCTTACACACCTCATCCCTTCCACACTTTATCCCTCACACTCTTTATCCCTCCCACACCTGATCCCTTCCACACTTTATCCGTCCCACACTTCATCTCTCCCACATGTTATCCTTTCCACATTCTATCCCTCCCACACTTTATCCGTCCCATACATTATCCCTCCCATATATTATCCCTCCCACACATTATCCTTGCTACACTTGAACCCTCGAAACATTATCCCTCCCACACTTTATCCCACTCACTCTTTATCCCTCTCACACCTTATCCCTTCCACATTCTATCACTCCCACACTTTATCCGTCCCATACATTATCCCTCCCACATTTTATCCCACTCACACTTTATCTCTCCCACACCTTATCCCTCCCACACATTATCCCTCCCATATATTATCCCTCCCACACATTATCCCTGCTACACTTGAACCCTCGAAATATTATCCCTCCCACACTTTATCCGACTCACACTTTATCCCTCTCACACTTTATACCACTCACACTTTATTCCTCCCACACTTTATTCCTCCTACACTTTATCCTTCCCACACCTTATCCCTCCCACACTTTATCCCTCCCACTCTTTATCACTCCCACATTTCATCCCTCCCACACTTTATCCCTCCAGCACTTTATGACTCCCACAATTTATCCCTTCCACACTTTATTCCTCGCACACTTTACCCCTTCCACACTTTATCCCTCGCACACCTTATCCCTTCCACACATAATCCCTTCCACATTTATCCCACCCATACTTTATCCCTCCCACACCCATAACTATATTATGCCCATCTCCCTCCACAAGATTCCGCTTTTGTTCGGTATTTGATTAGCTGCTTTGAGTTGCACGAGCGACTTCTGACATTATGATGACCTCTGACATTATGATGACCTCTGACATTATGATACTGCGTCAGTTGTGATAGAACGACATGTTCCTAAGTGCAGGACGCACTACATCGCAGATACTTTAGAAATTTACGCGACTCGAAAAAATATAACCCTAGCAACCGAGAGTACCAAAAGGTGATAGCCAAACGTAGTTATTTTAAGTAAAGTGTGACGGGTCGGGAAAGGTCACGGTTCACAAACCGTGATACATTATGTGCTCATGTGTGTGGCGCTGGATACAACAGTGAACTCCATACGCTGCAGGACAGAAACGACTAATCACTCACGAGCCAAGCCAGTTCCATTACTATGACCCATTCGTATATCACATTGACATACCCCAGTGCTATACATAGGTTAACTCAGGTAATTCATTCACACGCTGGGTGGGCGAGTTATCAAAATAACACACAGGTTGTTTCGGACAATTAATTACATATATATATATATATATATATATATATATATATATATATATATATATATATATATATATATATATATATATATATATATATATATATATATATATATATACACAAATAATAATACATTTGAATCAATTAAAAGTAAAATAAACACCACAACACACACAATCAACTGCAACTGTTCAAGCGTAACACAAACATCACATCTTACTAACATATATTACTATTACCAATACATACACTGTATATATAATTTTTTATTTCAATAGTAGTTGACACACCACACAATTATAGACGTTGCCATAAAAAATAATAATATATATATATATATATATATATATATATATATATATATATATATATTAATTATGTATATATATACACATATATTTTATCATTAATTTTTTAAATTGTAATAATAATGAAATTAAAGTATTAATAGTAGTGTTGTGAAGCCCCACAACATATAACGTTGGCTATTTGAAATAAAATAATTACTATATAAATATTTTACTAATTATTATTATATTACATTAAAGTTTATTATATTATATATATATATATATATATATTATATATATATATATATATATATATATATATATAATATATATATATATATATTATATATATATATATATATACATATATATTAAATATATATATATATATATACATATATATATATATATATATATATATATATTATACCTATAAATATTATATAGTCACGATCAAAATAAAAATTCAAAATATGTTTTGCTCCTAAGTGAGTGCACCATTGCTAGCTTTGTCAGGTATAATATATTACAAGCACCATCGTGTGTGGCTTCCCCAGCGGACGATGACGGTAAATTGACAGTGGCCAAAACAGGATTTGTTCTCAATACAAGACATGCTAAATTGAGTTCTTGTGCATTTGTTAATTAAGGATTATGTAAAGTAGCGGTTCTTAACCTGTGGGTCGCGACCCAAATTTGGGTCGCCTAGCCATTGTGTAGGGCTTGACACGAGTCTTCAGTGACTCCGCACTTTCCTTATTTTCCCGCTTACCCTGTCCAGATGCATGGGAGGTGAATCATGTATGACAAATTGTGCATGACCTTGTATTGCCGAGTAGTATAATGCAACATGACATTTGATAGTTATGTATGTTTCGTCAACCAATGGTCCACTTTAAATAAACACACAAACAAGGCAAACAATTAGTTTGATAAAGACACAACATTAAAAGTGTATTACTCTGCCTTGCGCGACCGCTTTCATATTATTGAATTAGCTGTAATATACGGTAAGAATAACTGTTTATAAAAGATTCAGGATGTTTCCAGGTTAATGTTGCCTGACTGTTCACGCACACATACAGGGGTATGTGGAAATGGTGACACAGTGACTTTCCAGTGTCTCATCTGAACTCTCCTGCATTGTCCTGCCTGCCCATAACAGATGCATGCAAGACGAATCATTTATGCACAATTAAGTATCAAGCTGAGTATCAGGTCATAACATATAATATCACGATATTTAAAATAAGTTGGTGTAAATTATTTTCTGGGATACTTCTGATTTGGGAAAGTCGCGTAGTCCTTGGCTTGGTGCTGACGAAAATACAGGGCGAACGTCGTTTTTCACTAAATATTTCGAATTTTTCAAATTATAGTTTCATAGAACAATGATCTTTAAATCGATATGTCCAAGAACTGTCTATCTGATTTTCTTCCACGTTGTTCGTACTGATATTTACTTAAATAAGTGCAACAAACGTCAAACAAATTTGTCTGCCAACTTTCCTTTTCATTTGTAGGGTTTCTTTATTATTCTGATGTCTTTCTTCGTTTTTGTTCTAATGGACTACGTTGATTTCGGGATTCGTCCGTGTTTACCAAGCGAGTTTTGTAATATCATGATTTAATTTATCGTATATTGATGGTATGCCTTTTTAATGTGTCATTTTTTTTTTTTATCTATCTTGGAAATGTTAGGGAAACACCATCACCACCACCACCACCACCACACACCACACCACCACCACCACCACCACCACCACCACCACCACCACCACAACAACAACAACAACAACAACAACAATAACAACTAGTAGTAGTAGTAGTAGTAGTAGTAGTAGTAGTAGTAGTAGTAGTAGTAGTAGTAGTAGTAGTAGTAGTAGTAGTAGTAGTAGTAGTAGTAGTAGTAGTAGTAGTAGTAGTAGTAGTAGTAGTAGTAGTAGTAGTAGTAGTAATTATAATAATAATAATGTTTACATATTGTACTGTACATTAAAGACATATGTAGTGGAGTACAGTAAAAATTATGTACTGCAAATGTATTACAAATACACATTACACCATGTAACAACTGGAATTATGCAACAAATATGCTTATATTCCTTATTCATGTAATCAAGTTGTAGTGAAATCACAATTCGTGAAACCAGGCACAACCATCATAATATTCTAAGAGTATCAATATTTAAAAAAGCCATTTAAATTCGTTGAAGGGTCCTCAGTGTTTCGCTTACAAACTAAAGGTTCCCTAATATTTTTGTAAATGCTCTCTTGAAAAGATTAACTTAATGTTTTAACAGTTTTCTGAAGGTTAAATAGGAGAATTTGATGCCCGCTAAAGGTTCACGATTTTGTAGAACGTTCGCTGACGCTACAGATGCGAATAGATAACCTTGCGTGCACTCCCTCTTCCTCTCCCCCCGCTGTGATAGTGGGGCATAAACCACTTTGCCCGTTCTTAACGCAGGTGCGTGTACATGAATTTACCCTATGTGTCTAGTTTTGTCTTAGCTAATACATTACAGTCAACATAGCTGGATGTTTGAAAAAAACTTTTCGTCTTCGTGACAGCATCAATCCCAGCATGCAGTGGGTTCGGTAACTAATTTATTATCCGTTGAAAGTGGTTATTATAGGCGCAGCATCAAGGGCAAGGCTATCGTAAGAGTAGGCGTCCACTGGGGCTGACGAGCTGATCGGCTTTGGTGTCTTCGTAGTCCGAGCTTTTAGGCAGCAGTGATTTGATATTTACTCAACAGTCTAGGAAAGGTAAGAATATTTCCCAGCATACAAACAATGTGTTTAGCAAATCTTCTATTTAAAAAGGACAAGAGAATAAGGTAGTGTTAGGTACTCAGTGGGTATTTAAGCCTACTCTTCTTCGTGTATGTTAATAGGGCCGAAATGTTACATTACTTTACTTCACGATACGATATGTATCGCGATGCTACATTGATTAGAATGGTACAAAATCAGTAAAACACTCGCTTATTTACTGTGAACAATTGAAACGAATCAGTAGTACAAATACATTGTTTCAAAGTCATTAATTCAAACTCGGTGATGACTTCGAAACCGAACTTCTTCCCGACTGCCGACTTGTAGTAAACAGACGGAGCTTCGAGCTTAAAACTACAAGAGTTGGAATCCGCAATTTCCATTTTCGTAAGTACTTCACTCCAAAGAACCTTTGTGACATTCTGTTCGCACAAATTACACAGAACAGGTTTTCGAAATTTAGCAAGCACGTAGATATCTTACTGGAACATTTGCTCTATGTTTTGTTTCAGAAGACGACATAAAACATTTGTACACACGTTCTGTGCTCGCACCAATATATTACTACATTAAAAGATGTTTTGGGCAGCCGCCCTTCCAGCCCAGCAAAAACGGTCGCTCAAGACAGGTGGTAAGCAAATTATAAAGGTGTACACGTATGTGTGTATAATCTACACTGGTAGCAGGCAAGCATTGCACTAGTATAACGATAACAATAAATGATCATTAATACATTTTGTATTCAGGACTAAGCGTAAGACAAGGTACATTGTAACACAAGTTAATAGTGTATAATGTTCATCATTGTTAGCATCAGATTTACATTTCTGTCCACTGAAAATTCTTCGAGGATGTTCACACAAAATCATCACTTTAAAAAAAACGCGTCTGTAGATGTAGATGCTGCCGCGCCTCAACGACTCATGGGCTTCAGGCGATAAGTGTTAAATCATCTTTCACCATCGCTTTAACTGAAATCGTCAAAGTCAAGCTCGTCCATCCTCGTTTTCCTCCTTCTCCTCTTTTTCTTCTTCACGATCACCAGTGTCCAGAAGATTGACCAGTGAATTTGGTAACGCAGCACCGCAGGACCACACCGGTTCCAACACTCCATACTCAGTCCTTATCCACCCCGGCCCATCATCGTAAAGTTTTAATTTTTCCAGGATGGATTCGTCAGCACGCTTATATAAGGCTACGCGGTGGTTCAACCGCTGGAGGTGTGGCTTCAAAGCAGAGTGGCAGGGAGGAAGGCGAACCAGGTCGATCTTAGATTTGGAAGTGAGTTTCTCGTCCTCAACCACGATCTTGCTCAGGAGTTTGGCACGGAGGCCGTCCATCGAACACTCGCGGTTCTGTCCGTATATCAGGATCAGGAACACGTCCAACTGCTTCAGCACGTGATACTTGATGTCCTATTCATCACCGAATTGCCTGAACGCTTCATGAAACCTGGGGTGTTTCTCCAGCTTTTTCAGGGGCCCCACCTTCCCCATTCCCTTTGAAGGCACTGGTGCAGTCTTCTCCACTGAATATATACATCCCTAGAAGCGTCGCACAGTAGTCTTATCCAAGGGATGCTGCGAGATCAGAGAGGTTGATTAGTTGTGGATGTTTCCCTGACCCGATATCATGGTATACAGTCAGGTTGCTTGATGGCGTGGGCGTGGTAAAGTAAATCACGAAGATTTCTGTGTCACGGGTTCTGACTACTGCGTTCTTGTATCCATGCAAGGGCTGCGGCGCGATGGAGGTACAGCACCATTCTCGTACCAGTCTCCTATTGGTTGCTGTAGATTGTGGGCAGTTCACGCACCTCAACATGAAACACAAAGGGCCACTGATTTTTGAAAGCTGAGGTAATAATTGAAAGAGTGAAGTCGATCTGATCTATAAGAATAATGCGATATTTATGTAATAATAATAATAATAACAATATGGACTTTCAACTCAATTCGCCATTTAATGAGACGATTTGATTAGCTTTCTCTCCTACGAGCATCACAGCTATCTCGATTCTCTCCAGCCTTGAAGCTGCCTGTTGGGCACTCCATATTCGCAGCAGGAGATGGCAGAGCTGCTTCTTGTTGTCGTCATATGCACGGAACATCTTATAGTCGTGTGGTTTCCTTGTCGATGGTCCAGCCAGCATAATCGTCTCTGAACTCCCGCGCCTCAACCTCTGCAGGGTGTTGATAGATACCCTGCAGAGGTAACTATCAGTCGAGAACAAGAACTGCTTCTTAGCCACCATCTGATTAAGAACTTGTAGGCATATCTCACCACAAGTCGGGGGACAATTGGTAAGAGTATGGAGCAGCGTCGTGCGGTCCTGGGTGAACAGGATGTCCTTGTGGTATGGCAGATCGTCTGGGGTCATGTTTTCCAGATGATAAAGTAGGGTGGCGGCTTTGTTCAACTTGGATAAAATACTTTTGGTGTACCAAGGCTGGTGGCGCAGGCACCAGACAGTACTTCATGAGTTCTTCCAAGTACACTTAATAATTTTGAATCTGAGATTTGACGAGGAGCAGGAAGGCGACGTTGCTTTGCTCCTGATATTGCATAACCTGGAATTATAAATCTGGAATCAGCGTCCGATCATTACAAAATCATCTGATACAGTAACCGTTTAAGTGAATGAACTAATATGTGTTTGAAATTGCAAACCAACCGTAAACTTTCGGAGGTCCCATCCTCCAGTAATGACTCATGTCTGCCTCCGTCTACGATTACGCAAACTTATTTGGTATATGGCATATCTCTAACCTCGGAATCCTCAAAATAAAGACGCTACATAAATTTACTATTATTATTTGGGCGACATGTGAAAAACAATAGGATCACTCTACAATGTAATGGCAAGCACTAAAAATGCAACAATTAAAACAAAACAGATCCCGGGTATTGGAATACATGATTACCTTTCCCTGGGATGATGTGAGGGTGACCTTCTTGTTGCAAGTTGCCATAGTCTTGAGTTTCGTCTTCTTGATAGGGTCGAAGAAGCTTCCTGGCTCTCCGCTCTGTAGGTGTCCGATGAAGTCAGCTCAAAGCTTCTGCTCGGAGCATGTCCATCTCGAATTCCATGGGGAATGAGCACCATAAGCCAAGGAGTAGAGCTTGTTCTTATCTGCGACCCTGAAAGGATTAGTGAAGTTCCTGACAGCAGCGAGGACGCGCTGAACTAACTCCTCACACTTCTTGACCTCGGCCTTCTTCAGCTCGCAATGTCTCCCCGTCCTTGGGCAGTCTGGATCGTTGGTGATGTCGACTATCTCGAGGGTCTTTTAATAAAACTAGGCCTGTATGGAGGTTGTGGATAAGGACTGAGGATGGAGTGTTGGAACCGGTGTGATCCTGCGGTCCTGTGTCACCAAACTGACTGGTTGATCTTCTGGACACATGTGATCGTGACGAGGAAGAAGAGAAGGAGGCGGAAAAAACGAAGATGTACGAGTTTAAATTTGATGATTTCAGTGAAAGCGATGGTGAATGATGATCTAATAATTATCATATTAAAGCCCATGAGAGGTTAAGGCGCGGGAGCTCAGAAAGATCATTCTGGCTTGCTGCTTACCTTTAAATGAGTTGGTAATTCAATTTAGTGGAATTTCGTTATTCAAAATACTTTGAATTGATCTCCACATTAACCTTTGGTCGCAAAACAACATGATAATGCCCTCAAAAACTCTCTTAACTTGCATGCAATATTGGCTTAGTAACAGCGGAAAAGTCACATTTTCGGTAATGCTGGAACGTTGTAAGGTGCATAGCATGCCAGGGACACGCGCATTTAATTCAAGAATGGTCTTTTAATTATCATTGACCCTGAAAACATGGGTCTGGAGACTTTATTTGTGCAGTTATGTACAATATGCTTCCACCTCCCATGATGTTATCTCTGGTACCTCTTTTGAGTCAGTGTAGATTATGGTACTCTGTTCACTGTCGTGTAGCTCGTTTTAGGATCTTATCTTGGTCATGAATTTCTCTACCCTGCTAGTCTAGGAGTGTGATCAGTGTCTTGGCCTAGCTTCTGCGTTCTTCGGACTTTCCTCAGGCTCGTTGACCATACGTTTTTCGTATGATCTCTTGGTTTTATTTCCTGATGTTTACTCTTGCTTTCTTTTTGTGGTCTTGCATATTTCTGCGTATTCCATTCGTTGTTTATCGTCGCCGTTTTCCACCATTTCTCGTCGTTTTGTCATCAGGGCTCGTGTTGGTGACGATATCCTCGATTTCAGTGGCTCGTTGATTGTCTTAGCTACTCTTGATGGGCTTTGTTGGATCATATCTTTGATGGTTTCGCTCATGGTGTCTATGTCGTCTAAACTCTTAAGGAAACCTAAAGTGGCCGTATGGGGCGGGTGGCTTCTGGTGAGAGGGAACCATCGATGAATGCCCTTATTTCATGGCAAACTGGCTGCTCTCTTTCAAGTACATATGTACGTTGTTAACATTCGTGGTGTTTTGCGAAGAACGATGAGTGTGTATGGTTGGCCTACGTAATTCGTTATTGACTTGTGATTACAAATTGAAGTTTTCGACTGCCGATTGGCCGCTGAACAGTGGTAAATTATTTATGCATTCTTGGCCATTTGCCGCTTAACCAGGTGACCGCTGGTAAGGGGTATTTTGTTTTAGGAAACGCATGCAATGAAAGTTGAACCGCATAATCCGGGTGGCCGTTGGCGAGGGGGGCGGATAAGAGGGGAAATACTGTACTCAACGACATGCTAATGGTGACAGAAACGTTTTGTCATTGATAAAACATACCGAAAATATGATTTTGTTCTAGGATGATGTATGCGGGCATTGGACATCTAAGTATTCGGCATCATAGTTATAATATATTATAGATAATATACCGTATTACTCAATACAGTATAGATAGACATACAGTAATAGTATGCGCTGGATGTTTACTGCGTCACATAGGTGTACTGTTTTGCCTACCGCTATCGTGTATCGTAGCGTAGCGCAAAAATGTTACCCCCTTCGCTCAGTGCTGAAAAATTGACTCCTATGGAGCCTAAAAATGTCAAGTCATAACATGTCACGACCGGAAGAATGTCAGCTGGGAAGCAACCCTGCGCAGTTAAGAGCGAGCGAGCGCAGGTGCGTGGGCAGGGTGCGCGAGTAGGTAATTACTTTTAGGTGTCAACTATTTATCAAATTTAAGTGGTGTAAACGGCGGCAGAACGGCTTACATTGCAAGTGAGTGTGTATGCTTTTTTTTTTTTATAGAGTTCACTATGTCTTGCAGCGTTGGTGTAGTACCTAATTGCACATTTCCTGCTGGCCAGTTTATAACTGCTACAACAGTTAACTTTAAAATAAAAGAACGTGAGACCGCTTCATTAACGATGCTACGGGCTATTAAACCCGATGTTGCAGTTTTAAGTAATCAATTTTGACCATTAACAGTGATATTGAATACCTGAAGATTTTCAACACCGTGAGTCCATGACGGGCCAGCGGAGTATTATAAACAGTATCCGTGAGGTGGCAGCATTGTTTAGCCCCACACGGATAACATTCAAAAGCCAGTCATGTCACCAGACTATCTTTTCGGCGAAGTTATGCAGCCGAGTGACAGTCGGCTAAGCGAGACAAGGCGGTCTCATGAAATCACATCTGCCTATGGAGCCATAGGACTGCGTGAATCACGTCGCAGATGGCTTCAAAGTAAATGAGAAGTATATTTAGAGAGTTTCCTAAAATTAAACAAATGCATTAACGTCTGTAAACCTATCTTCAGCTTTATTTCCTAAACGGTTTTATTATTCTGTCTCACGTTGAACGCTAGCGAGTAAATGACACTCCACATTACGCAATTGTGCTTTTAGAAACTGCTATGGAGGACACCGGAAGCACAACATCTCCTATGGATTGGACAAGTATTGGAAATCGTTTTCCTGAAATAAACACCGTCAACGACAGTCTTGGGTTGTCGCCGACTGCACGCAATAGATACAAACAGGACACGCAACTGATGGTCCTGATTGCAACAACCAGTGTCATTGGGCTCGTCTTCAACATAGCAGCGCTGGCCGTTCTCCTGCAGAAGCGGAACAGACAAACCATAACTAACCTGTACTTGGTGATGCTCGCAGTCGGTGAGTTGTCTCGTTAAGTTATCATGTGATTTAGTTAATACTCGTGTTAGTGTAAAGAAAACATGTAAAATCTTCACAAGATGTATCAATATTCTAAATAACTAGCCATTATTTAACCAATACAATGTAAATAAACTGCTGAAAGGTTGTTATTAGTGAACTAAAATGTATTTAAATCAACAAGTGCGATGGCACCAAATTGATCCTGCCGGAGCGAGTTACTAAAGGAACTACACGGGGCCGTTCGTTACATTTTATGTGGTTGATATTATAAATAAGTGCATGTATATTTGCTAAACAGTTCAATAAGGAATACGGATGTTTCTTTCACCACCATCGCTAGTGCTGCCACCTTGTGCGTTAGATACAACACGCACGCACGCACGCACGCACGCACGCACACGCACACGCACACGCACACGCACACGCACACGCACACGCACACGCACACGCACACGCACACGCACACACACACACACACACACACACACACACACACACACGCACACATTGAAAGGAATGAGCATACATTTAATGATCAAAATACTCCATTAATGGCGCATATAACGTGTTGTCCCGCTAGATCTCAAACTTTACGATAACTGTAACATATTTGTGTACGCGACCAAATAATACAACTGCCTGTGAAATACAAGTGACTGTTTGTGATACGCTGTGTTTACGTGACAGGGGACATCCTGCTGTGTACCATCGTCCTGCCACTTCGACTAGTGCACGTGTACAACGTGTTCTGGTGGACCCGGGCCAGCTGCGCCATCTACGTGGTTCTGAAGTACACTCCAATGTACGTCATCATGAACACCGTCGTCCTCATCGCCATTGAGCGGTGTGTCGCCGTCGTTTCGCCGGCCAAGTTCTCTGCGTTTGCGTCTCCACGCAACGTGAAGATACAGCTGGGTCTGGTCTGGTTGTTGGCTCTTGTAGAGTTGATCTTTCCGTTTGCCGTCATCAAGGTAAGCAGAAAGTTCATTCTTCTCTCTCTCTCTCTCTCTCTCTCTCTCTCTCTCTCTCTCTCTCTCTCTCTCTCTCTCTATGTCTCTCTCTATCTATCTATCTATCTATCGATGTATCTATATCTATCTATCTACATGTATCTATCTATCTACTTCTATCTATCTATATATGTGTATTTATATTATATATATATATATATATATATATATATATATATATATATATATATATATATAGTTAGCTTTCTAGTTATCTATCTAGCTATATATCTCATCGCTCTTTGTCTCTCTCTCTCCCTCCCCCTCTCCCTCTCTCTCTCTCTCTCTCTCTCTCTCTCTCTCTCTCTCTCTCTCAATACACTCATACATGCCTTCGTACATCTGCACATTCTTAACATATTAATTTCATCCTCAAATGCAGACTCATCGTACGTCTTACTGTATAAATTTCACCTGCGTGAAATCCTTCCGTTTCATTATTCAGACTACGCGGCAGCCGGTCAAGAATTACTGTACAATATACCACCTGAAGAGTTCCTTTGTCTACATGTTCACGAGTATGGTCGCTGTGCCTTTGGTGTGTCTTATCGTCGCATACGGAACTATCATCGTCACTGTCATACGTCGTCGACGGGACAGTCATGTGACAGTAGAGAAGACACCAGCCTCAAGTGGAAGT
>JAODUO010000127.1:550000-551581 GCA_025642075.2 Ridgeia piscesae
AATAAAATAAAGCATTATAATTAGTGACATGTTGGAGTTTATCTGTGATGACGATTTTTGTTAGCTTATTATTATACTTAGAAAAAGCTATTTCAAGGAGTACATTTATAAATATATGAACTCCATCTTAAGAATGGTGAAGTGACAGAAACCAATACAGAATAGTTTTGCAATTACGTTATTTAACGACATTAATATAATGGCTAAACAGTAAATACCTTAATTATATGAATCAAATACTTGGTTTTCTTATGTTTTATGATATTTTAAAAGGAGGAATAATAGTTTAGTTGCGTCTTTAACTCTCAAGTGATGACAGGATGAATAGATTAAATGCCGCTGAAATTGGTAATACACACAGGTATAACAAATAGCTGTTTAAACAAAATAAATCTGCAAAGGAATAACTAGTTAATGCAGAAATATAGTAGTGGTTAGATAGCAAAACGGGTGTATCAGTGATTCATTGTGACACGCTACGATGTTTCAGGCGACATTATGATGTGTACAATCGTCGCGTCACTTCGACTTGTGCACGAGTACAGGGCGGTTTGGTGGAGCAGAGAAGGCTGTATCGTCCACGAGGTACTCAAACACGGTCCCCTCTTCGTCTGTATCAACACCTCGTCGTCATTGAGCGGTGTGTCGCCGTCGTTTCGCCGGCCAAGTTCTCTGCGTTTGCGTCTCCACGCAACGTGAAGATACAGCTGGGTCTGGTCTGGTTGTTGGCTCTCGTAGAGTTGATCTTTCCGCTTGCAATTGTGAAGGTAATTATACACATAAGCACTTTACCTTTGAGAAAACCATATATACTATAGCCTAATATTGTAGTAAAGTACAGTAGATAATAATATAGTATAGTACAGTAGAGTACAGTATAGTACAGTACAGTACATTATAGTACATTATAGTACAGTGCAGTGCAGTGCAGTGCAGCGCAGCGCAGCGCAGCGCAGCGCAGCGCAGCGCAGCGCAGCGCAGCGCAGCGCAGCGCAGCGCAGCGCAGCGCAGCGCAGCGCAGCGCAGCGCAGTGCAGCGCAGTGCAGTGCAGTGCAGTGCAGTGCAGTGCAGTGCAGTGCAGTGGTACCACACCTCGGTACCACACCTCGGTCTTCTTTATGTTAATCTTCAGACCGAACTTCTTTGACGCATCGGAGAAAGCATCCACTATTTTCTGCATCTCTTCAGCAGAGTGTGCAACCAATGCACTGTCATCCGCGAATAGCAGCTCTCTCATCCGTATCCGAGTAGTCTTGGTCTTCGCTCTGAAGTGTGCGATGTTGAATAAGTCAGCACTCTGCCTGGACTGTATGCAGACGCCATCCCCCATGTCTCGGAAAGTCTCGTCGAGCATTGCGTGGGGGCCAGTACACAACCTTGCTTGACCCCATTTGTGACACTGAACAATTCAGAGACTTCCCCTCCAATACTAACATTCGCCATCAGTCCAGTATGTAGTGCCTCGATCATTGTTGTGAACTTCTCTGGGCAGCCATACTTCCTCAGTAGCTGCCATAGCCCGGTCCTCCCAACTGTATCGAACGCCTTACTGAAGTCGACAAATACCACGTACAGGGGCCA
>JAODUO010000128.1:0-17500 GCA_025642075.2 Ridgeia piscesae
GTGGAAAGCTGGTGGCGATTGGAGATACCAAGAGTGGGGTACGTGGGTGATCCAGTTCACTGGATCACCCACGTGGAGCCTTCGGGTAAATTGTGTCGTGATTAGTGACTGCTACATTTGGGTCAGATGCTTACCAATATTCGAGTGTCAAACCATTTAGTTAGGTTGGCGTGACAAGAATACTTCGTTTATATATTGAATAGTTTGAACAGTAACTTCAAGCCCTCATAATTGCGGGACATCTTTATTGGGAACTAATCGCTCCGATAAGAATACAAATTTTGCAAATTCCAAGAAATGTAGCGAACACTAGCCAAGGTGTGGGCTCCACCCTCATCTCAGCCTTATAACGTGACGGTATAATTGTAGTGGGTGTCAGCAAATTTCAATTATAATCTAATCAATATATATATATATATATATATATATATATATATATATATATATATATATATATATATATGTGTGTGTGTGTATATTTATTTATTTATTAGATTAATTATAATAATTATATATATACTATATACTATATATATATATATATATATATATATATATATATATATATATATATACAATACATATTATATATACAATAAATATATACTATATATATATATATACATATTTATATAGGGAAACCCGGGTAAAACGGGATACTCGGGTAATATGGGAAATCGCTATAAGCAAAGACTAGTGCTACCACAAAGCCTAGTTTCGCTTCCAACTAGCGTAGCGACCTGTGCTGACTACTATACAAACCAATTGGTATGCAGTTCAGTTCTTCGCGCGGATTGAAACAATCGTTAGTAATCCTTAGCTTTGATCCCTTGCTAAATTATTTGTTTAACGGTCCAACTAGGTTTGCTAAGTAACATGTTGTCATATTTCAACGTCGAATGTCGTGACGATATAATATTAATTTATGAGTGTTTCAGCGTATATAGTTTTTCATGAGAGTGAGCGATAATTACTTTATCACAGTTTTATTAAACCATGCCTATTCCGGGCAAAACGGGATATATTAATGCGGGCAAAATGGGATAATCCCGTTTTGCCCAGACATGATACCTGTTTAATGACCAACGCAAGTTTCAAATATGTGAATAATGGTTACACACCATACGATATTTATGCACGTTGACTATTTTAGGATGTGACCTTTGCTAGAGGTCCATAGGACACTGAACTGTTTAATGTTCACTGGTTTGCAATAGTTGTGCATGTTATGCCGTCTTGTGTTTGTATTTTTCATTGAAAAACAAATGCAATTTACTTTGACAATATGCCTGTTTGTGTAGATCGTTTAATTTAAATAGAAGCTCCCTAAGTTACATAAAGATGTGAGGTCTATGGATTACATAATTATACAAGAATAGTAATCCGCCCAAGGGCGGCAGTCGAAGTCACAAAGAAGTCTGACATTTTGCTTATACGACCTTACCATATCGCAAATCATGGCTGTTCTATTTGTTGTTTACTAGTTCTAATATATCAGTTACTTAAAATAACTATTCTGAATATGTAGGACCACGTCACATTAGCGAATGACACAACTAAATATGCATCCCATGTTTCCCGGATCAAAATCCCATTTTACCCGTACCCGCGGGTAAAATGGGAATTTTGCGGTAAAACGGGATAGTCCATATTTATCAAAAAATAATGATGTCAACTAAAAAACAATACAATGCCCTGTTGTGTGTTGGTCGATACACAACAAACTGTTACCCTAATGCACAAAATGTGGGTGCGACGAACAGCGGAACGTTAACTTATTTGGTTTCCCCAACTCCCCTTCCTTCTCTCTCTCTCTCTTTATATATATATATATATATATATATATATATATATATATATATATATATATATATATATATATATATATTTTATTTTGTGTTTAGATTAAGGAAAAATAAAAATTAAGTAAAAAACTGATCCTACCACATATAACAAATAAAATATCTACAACAATTATATTGATCGACTGATACGGAAAGTCATGCTCATCGTGGTAGGTAAGGATAATGATGATGATGATGGTGAAGAAGAAGAAGAGGACAACGATGCCGATGATGACGACGATGAGGGTGATGATAATGATTACACGAATGCGTTGACATTCACCAATGCAGAATATAAACATTGTTAAATATTGTGTGTAAGTTCGTATATAATATACTGGCTGCATGCCGTTATTACTTTGTTTTAAGCGATAAATAAACATCGATGCATCGCAGAGTTATGTCACTTAGACCACCGTTACCTCCATTAATTTATTATCTCCGTTTATCAATTGTTGCCATATTTGTTTGATTACAGAATCGACATTTTCTCCGGTGAGGATTGATGACGTATGGCGGGTAGACGTAGATCGTTGATGACGTATGGTGGGTAGACGTAGATCAGTGATGACGTATGGCGGGTAGACGTAGATCGGTGATGACGTATGGCGGGTAGACGTAGATCGAACCTACTGATGCTCTGGCTCTGTTTCTGTCTGCTCGTCGCGGCCTCTGACGAACTGGTGAGAATAACAAATGTTATGCATTTTAGGCACATCGTAAATGATGGCGTGCGTGCGCGACTGTGTGTGTGTGTGTGTGTGTGTTTGTGTGTGAGAGAGAGAGAGATCCATGGTGCGTGGTGCGTGGGGGGGGTGTTTGGGGGTGGTGGTGCGTGGTGGGGGTGGGTGGTGCGTGGTGCGTGGTGCGTGGTGCGTGGTGCGTGGTGCGTGGTGCGTGGTGCGTGGTGCGTGGTGCGTGGTGCGTGGTGCGTGGTGCGGGGTGCGTGGTGCGTGGTGCGTGGTGCGTGGTGCGTGGTGCGTGGTGCGTGGGGGGGTGGGGTGCGTGGTGCGTGGTGCGTGGGGGGGCGTGGTGCGTGGGGGGCGTGGTGCGTGGGGGTGGGGGGGCGTGGTGCGTGGTGCGTGGTGCGTGGTGCGTGGTGGTGGTGCGTGGGGGGGGGTTGGGGGTGCGGGGTGCGGGGGGGTGGGGGTGCGGTGGTGGGGTGCGTGGTGGGGGTGGGGGGCGGGGCGTGGGGGGTTGGGGGGGGGCGGGTGGTTGCGGTGCGTGGTGCGGGTGGGGTGGTGGTGCGTGGTGCGTGGTGCGTGGTGCGTGGTGCGTGGTGCGTGGTGCGTGGTGCGTGGTGCGTGGTGCGGGGGCGTGGTGCGGGTGCGGTGGGCTTGGTGGTGCGTGGTGCGTGGGGGTGGGGGTGGTGGTGGTGCGGGTGGTGGTGGTGGGGGGGGCGGGGGTGGTGCGGGTGCGTGGTGGGGGCGGGTGCGTGGTGCGTGGTGCGGGTGCGGGTGCGTGGTGCGTGGTGCGTGGTGGGGTGGTGCGTGGGGGTGGTGCGTGGTGCGTGGTGCGTGGTGCGTGGTGCGTGGTGCGTGGTGCGTGGTGCGGGGCGGGGCGGGGCGGGCGGGGCGGGCGGGGCGGGCGGGTGCGGGGGCTGGTGCGGGGTGCGTGGTGCGTGGTGGGGGTGGGTGGGGTGCGTGGTGCGTGGTGCGGGTCGTGGTGCGTGGGGGGGGCGTGGTGCGGGTGCGTGGTGCGTGGTGCGTGGTGCTGGTGCGTGGTGCGTGGTGCGTGGTGCGTGGTCGTGGTGCGTGGTGCGTGGGCGTGGTGCGTGGTGCGTGGTGCGTGGTGCGTGGTGCGTGGTGCGTGGTCGTGGTGGGGGGGTGGTGGGGGTGGGGGTGGTGCGTGGTGCGTGGTGCGGGTGCGTGGTGCGTGGTGGGGGGCGTGGGCGTGGGCGTGGGGGTGGGGGGGGCGGGCGTGGTGCGTGGTGGGGGTGCGGGGCGGTGGGGTGCGTGGGGGGTGGTGGTGGTGGTGGTGCGTGGGCGGGCGGTGGGGGGGGGGCGTGGGCGGGGCGGGTGGGTGGGGGGGGGGGGGGTTTTTTTTGGGGGGTTTTTGGGGGGGTTTGGGTGGTGGGGGGTGGTGGGGGTTTTTGGGGGTGGGGGGGGGGGGGTGGTGGGGGTGGGGGGGGGGGGTTGGGGGGGGGGGGGTGGTGGGGGGTGGGGGGGGGGTGGGGGAAAGGTTATGTAAAAGCCGAAAAAAATTTAAAAGACACGGGACACTTTTTTCCAAGGGGTCCAACTTTTTACAATTTTAGTTGCCCTTTTAGCCTGTTTACTGTTGTTGCATAAGCATGTGAGTACACCAAGTTAACGAACTTAATTAGTGATGAAATGTCGCTATTTCAGTCTTGCTTTTCAGGCCATTAAATTAACCGGTATTCATCTCAAATGCAAAGGCAAATGTCCGGACTGGTAAGTGTTATATTTTACACAGCTGCGTCCATTTCTGACTAGTGTTTTCATTGGATGTCCACCATAACTGTAGCTAAACGATTTTAGTGCATATTCCGACATTATTACAATTTGAGACAAAAATATTATAACGCATAATGCTTGAGTATTATTGAGTGTTATATACGTGGAAGTAAATTAATTAATATTTATTGTAATGCCTATTTGATGAATTTCATGATTATAATAATATACCATTATATGCGTAAATCTCCACATATTATTATAATTATAATCTTTACTATGACAGTTTGTGTTTTATGTTGTACACATCGTATTTGTTATTGAGTATTGTTGTACTGTTATTATTTTATTATTCAAGGTGACAATCGTGGTAGCGGCATTTAAATGCCTTAACTCTCCTGACTTGTTAATTCATTCATGCATTCATTTAAGCATTCATCCACTAATTAACTCATCCATCCATCCATCCATCGTCTATTCACCCATCCATCTATCCATCCATCCATCCATCCATCCATCCATCAATCCATCCATCCATCCATCCATCCATCCATCCATCCTCCAAACCATCCATCCACCACCATCCATACATCCATCCATCCATCCATCCATCCATCCATCCATACCCCCCCATCCCATCCATCCATCCATCCATCCATATCCATTAACCCCTCCGTCCCCTTCGTTCGTCCCTCCCTCGTCGTTCCCTCCGTCGTCCCTCCCTCCGTCCGTCCGTCCGTCGTCCTCCGCCCCTTTTGTTGTCGCTTTGTTGTCGTTTTGCTTTCCTCGTTCCTCGTTTGGATTTTTCCGTCCCCTTTCCCTCGTCCGTCCGTTGTCCTTTTGTCGTCGTCCGTCGTCTCGTCCGTCTTTTGCTTTTTTTCCGCCTCGTCGTCGTCGTCGTCGTCGTCCGTCCGTCCGTCCTTCGTTCGTCTTTTTTTGTCGTTTGTCGTCCCCTCCGTCTTTTCCGTCGTTCATTTGTCCGTCGTTCGTCCCTCGTCGTCGTCGTCGTCCGTCGTCGTCGTCGTCGTCTCCGTCGTCCCTCGTCGTCGTCGTCGTCGTCGTCCGTCGTCGTCGTCGTCGTCGTCTGTCGTCTTCGTCCGTCCGTCCGTCCGTCCGTCCGTCCGTCGTCGTCGTCCTTTCCTCCGTCCGTCGTGCCGTTCTTTCCTTCCTTTTCCGTCCGCCGCCGTCCGTCCTTTTCCGTCCCCGTCTTTGTCCGTCCTCCCCTCCGTCCCCCTCCGCCGTCCGTCCGTCCGTCCGTCCTCCGTCCGTCCGTCCGTCGTCGTCCGTCCGTCCTCCGTCCGTCCGTCCGTCCGTCCGTCCCGTCCGTCCGCCGTCCGTCCGTCCTGTCTGTCCGTCCGTCCTCCGTCCGTCCTCCGTTGTTCTTTTCATTATCATTATTCCCTTATTATTATTTCCCTTTATTCATTGATTCATTGATTCAATTATTGATTTATTTATTCATTGATCCTTTTCCCTTTTCCCTTATCCATTATCCCTTTCCCTTTTTCCATTCTCCATTCACCCCTTCATCCATTCATCCATTCATCCATTCATCCATTCACCATTCATCCATTCATCCATTCATCCATTCATCCTTATCCATTCATCCATTCATCAAATTTATCCATTCATCCATTCTCCATTCATCCATTTATCCATTCATCCATTCATCCATTCTCCATTCATCCATTCATCCTTCTCCATTCTCCATTCACCCCTTCACCATTCACCCCTTCACCCATTCACCCATTCACCATTCACCCCTTCACCCATTCACCCATTCACCCCTTCACCCATTCACCCATTCACCCTTCTTCCATTCATCCATTCGCCATTCAATTACCATTCAGCCATTACCTTCAGCCATTCAGCCATTCTCCTCCATCCATCCATCCCTCCATTCATCCATTCATCCCTTCATCCATTCATCCATTCATCCATTCTCCATTCATCCAAATTTATCAAATTTATCCCTTCATCCATTCTCCATTCATCCATTCATCCATTCTCCATTCATCCATTCATCCCTTCCCATTCTCCTTCTCCATTTTCCCCCACACCTTCATCCATTCATCCATTCATCCATTCATCCATTCATCCATTCATCCATTCATCCCTTTATCCATTCATCCATTCTCCATTCTCCATTCTCCTTCATCCTTCATCCTTCTCCTTCATCCTTCATCCTTCTCCTTCTCCTTTCCTTCCTTTTTCCATTCTCCTTCTCTTCATCATTCTCATTCATCAATTTCAATTATCAATTTCAATTCATCAATTCTCAATTCATCAATTCATCAAATTTATCAAATTTATCAAATTTATCAATTCTCAATTCTCAATTCTCAATTCTCAATTCTCAATTCTCAATTCTCAATTCTCAATTTATCAATCCTCAATTCTCAATTCTCAATTCATCAATTCATCAATTCATCAATTCATCAATTCATCAATTCATCAATTCATCAATTCATCAATTCATCAATTCATCAATTCATCAATTCATCAATTCATCAATTCATCAATTCATCAATTCATCAATTCATCAATCCATCAATCCATGCGCCCGTCCAAGCATTAATCCATTCATATGACGATTCGACACATGGAGATTAGGTACAAACTGTTTCCCACGCCTAATGGTTCCCCTCGTCTCCCGTCTAGGATGTACTGCAACGACAACCGTCGATGCGTCCCTTGTGTTGACTGTGAGCAATCCGGCGCTACCAAGACCACGTCTAGAAAATGTCAACAATGGCCGACTTGTTGTATTGCCGACTATCCCAAACCGATTGGTGAGTGCAGCAGTAAGTGTGTTTAATATTCTACAACTTCCGTATGGGGTCAAAGTTATCTTTATTGCATCTTACGTATATCGTCTGTAAACCCATTAAATCCACACACTACACGAGAAATTGTTGGATTGTTTACGTTGTTACTGTGTCGATGTCAACGATCTGTTCACATATTAAGTGCTTATTACATTACTATCTTTTAAATAAAAATTGGACAAGTTCTCTAGTAATCATAACAAACAAAAAAGTCTGCCAAGCAGAGGCTCGACTGAGAACAGCATTTGATGCTGCGATTTGATGTTCAGACAATTAGACAAACGTGTTGTGTTAAAGCGAACAAAGACTCGCAGACAAATACTATCACTGTGTGTCTGCTTTAGGGCGTAGTATTAATGATAGTAACGCACATGTATCCGTGCAAGCGCGTATACATTGATACAAGATTGTCTGTCTACGCGCGCGCGCCTGCATTTTGCATTTTGAGGATATTCTTTGGTGATTGAGATTGATGAAATACAACCTATTTTTGACGTGAATAGATTTAGGTTTTCAACAGGAACAACGTGTGCATTTCCACAAATAAACATTTACTCCAGTTCAGTGGAGTGTGCGTTACCGCAAGAGTTAGGGAACTAGACTCTCTTACTGATGTTTTTTCGTTGTTGAAACCTTGACCAAATGAATTTTGGTCACGCAGCTTAATATCACTCAGCTTAAGACCACTCAGCTTTAAATCACTCAGTTTAAGATCGCTCAGCTTAAGAACATTACGCTTAAGATCACTTAGCTTAAGATCACTCAGCTTAAGGTCACTCACCATAAGACCACTCAGCTTGCGATCACTCGGCATAAGATCACTCAGCTTAATATCACTCAGCCTAAGATCACTCAGCTTAAGGTCACCCACCTTATGATCACCCAGCTTAACGTCACTCAGCGTGAGATCACTCAGCTTAAGATCATTCAGCTTAAGATCACGCAGCTTAAGGTCACCCAGCTTAAGATCACTCAGCTTAAGATCACTCAGTTTAAGATCACTCAGCTTGATATCACTCAGCTTAATATCACTCAGCTTAAGATCACTCAGCTTAAGGTCACCCAGCTTATGATCACTCAGCTTAAGGTCACTCAGCTTATGCTCACTCAGCTTAGATCACTCAGTTTAATGGTCATTCAGCTTAAGATCACTCAGTTTAATGGTCACTCAGCTTAAGATCACTCAGCTTACGATAACTCAGCTTAATATCACTCAGCTTAAGATCACTCAGCTTAAGATCACTCGGCTTAAGATCACTCAAATTAAGATCACTCAGCTTGATATCACTCAACTTAATATCACTCAGCTTAATGTCACTCAGCTTAATATCACTCAGCTTATGATCACTCAGCTTAAGGTCACTCAGTTTAAGATCACTTAGCTTAAGATCACTCAGCTATATACGGTACCTGGCTATAGAAATTGGTGTCTCTTGTGGACATTTATTTCTGTACACATATCGTTTGCGCAGTAAATAGAGCGTGCCTGAATGATTCCCAGTTTAGTCAACATGAGTTCGATTGAATCTTTGAACACATATGCAAAACTTGTGAAATCTGTAAAGCAACTGCGCTATAAATTAATTCGTCTTCCACTGTTTTCTCTACCTCCAGTGTGTCCAAAACTCTCCTTACAAGGAGGTGGCAACCTGACTTGCGACTATGAGTTCTGGCTTGGCGCCACGTGCAACGTCACGTGTCCTGGCGCGAGTCCGCAAACGACTCGGTGTATCTGGAATGATGACGTATTGTTCAAGGAAGGCACGTGGGATCCGCCGCCTGACCAGTGCGTCGGTAAGTACGTCACACAGCGATCAGCCAATGAAAATGTGACAGCTGTAAAACGTTCGGAAAACGTTTACAGAAAATATGTACTGGTTACATACAATATTATAATAATATATATATATATATATATATATATATATATATATATATATATATATATATGTGTATGTGTTGTGTGTGTGTGTGTGTGTGTGTGTGTGTGTGTGTGTGTGTGTGTGTGTGTGTGTGTGTGTGTGTGTGTGTGTGTGTGTGTGTGTGTGTGGGGGGTGTGTGTGTGTGTGTGTGTGTGTGTGTGTGTGTGTGTGTGTGTGTGTGTGTGTGTGTGTGTGTGTGTGTGTGTGTGTGTGTGTGTGTGTGTGTGTGTGTGTGTGTGTGTGTGTGTGTGTGTGTGTGTGTGGTGTGTGTGTGTGTGTGTGTGTGTGTGTGTGTGTGTGTGGTGTGTGTGTGTGTGTGTGGTGTGTGTGGTGTGTGTGGTGTGTGGTGTGTGTGGTGTGTGTGGTGTGTGTGTGTGTGTGTGTGGTGTGTGTGTGTGTGTGTGTGTGTGTGGTGTGTGTGTGGTGTGTGTGTGTGTGTGTGTGTGTGTGTGGTGTGTGGTGCGTGTGTGTGGTGTGTGGTGTGTGGTGTGTGTGTGTGTGTGGTGTGTGTGGTGTGTGTGTGTGTGTGTGTGTGTGTGTGTGTGTGTGTGTGTGTGTGTGTGTGTGTGTGTGTGTGTGGTGTGTGTGGTGTGTGTGTGTGTGTTGTGTGTGTATGTGGTGTGTGTGTGATGTGGTGTGTGTGTGTGTGTGTGTGTGTGTGTGTGTGTGTGTGTGTGTGTGTGTGTGTGTGTTGTGTGTGTGTGGTGTGGTGTGTGTGTGTGTGTGTGTGTGTGTGTGTGTGTGTGTGGTGTGTGTGTGTGTGTGTGTGTGTGTGTGTGTGTGTGTGTTGTGTGTGTGTGGTGTGCTTGTATGTGTGTGTATGTGGTGTGTGTGTGTGTGTGTGTGTGTGTGTGTGTGTGTGTGTGTGTGTGTGTGTGTGTGTGTGTGTGTGTGTGTGTGTGTGTTTGTTTGTATGTATGGAAGCATGGTCTACATTGTGAAAGTGTACAATGAGTATTGTGGTACTTAGAAAGTTTTATTTTGACGGTTAAGTACATTCACGTTCCCCACAATTCCAAGCAAAGCAATGCTATCCTGTGTGTGACTCACACGGAATTTTAGATAGCATCTCCTAAGTATTCGCCTCTGGGCGGTTATGCACTTACTCACTTTTAGCTCGAAATCTTGGCTGTTCACTCAATGTCTTAGTCACGTGCGATGCAGATTATATTGACTGTATCGTTGTTTTGATTATATCAAAATCAATGCTTTTAATTTTCATCTATTCTGTATCGGCTGTACCGTTCACCTGTCACTCCCAGAGAATTGGCCGATAAGGGCCTACGCGACAGATAACAGTCAAATTCTGTTGGTTTCCGCTCGACAATACAGTACTAAAGTCACGTGAAAACAGACACTTAAAGAGTTGTTATTGTACACACGAGCGCGGCCACATTGTACGTACATCTACTGGACGGGTTCGCCAGATTACAGAAGCAGCCACACTTAACCACTTGTATATGTTTAGCAGTGAACAATCATCGCAAGTCAGGGCTGTTTGCCATGCAAACTAACCCAGGCAGATCTCTACGAGAAGAGCATGATTTAGCCGAGTCGAGCTAGTTGATTGACTTCGCCAACCGTGACTGATTCACCCGTGAAAACACCGCAAATGACCGTCCCACATTTGAAGACTGAGGCTGACTGCACTCTACATGACCGATTTCATTGGATTTGCTTAACATAGACAAGCAGCCAGGGTTGCGGCTGCCTGATGCTGATGTTATCAGCAGCAGCGACCCCTGGCGCACGATGATGCAACAAACCAACCCCACAAGGTATCTTCATTTTCATCACACAAGCGTTCGTCTCCTCCTCCTCTTCAAACCCAACCTTTCTGCTCTAGCGTCTTCCCGTGTGTCCCCCCTAGTCTAGTCTAGTGTGTTCCCCCGTGCTTTTTCAGATCTTACGATCTGCTACTGCGGTAAGTTAACGTCTTGAAACTCTACAACGTGTTTCGTAAAACACTAGTCGTATTCTGTTTCGGTGAACCAGTGAGCCGCCCGCCGAGAAACGATACCACGTGACCGGTCAGTGACCTACAGCGACCTACCAACCCCGACCACGACCCTACCTCGTCCGACCACACAATTCACTGCAGTGATTGACAACAGTGTGGCGTCCAGTCTAGGGACCCAGCATTACGGTAAGACGTATGTGGGTGTTGTCTATGTCCGTGTCTGTCTGCTGCCTGCTGCCTGCTGCCTGCTGCCTGCTGCCTGCTGCCTGCTGCCTGCTGCCTGCTGCCTGCTGCCTGCTGCCTGCTGCCTGCTGCCTGCTGCCTGCTGCCTGCTGCCTGCTGCCTGCTGCCTGCTGCCTGCTGCCTGCCTCTGCCCTGCCTGCCTGCCTGCCTGCCTGCCTGCCTGCCTGCCTGCCTGCCTGCCTGCCTGCCTGCCTGCCTGCCTGCCTGCCTGCCTGCCTGCCTGCCTGCCTGCCTGCCTGCCTGCCTGCCTGCCTGCCTGCCTGCCTGCCTGCCTGCCTGCCTGCCTGCCTGCCTGCCTGCCTGCCTGCCTGCCTGCCTGCCTGCCTGCCTGCCTGCCTGCCTGCCTGCCTGCCTGCCTGCCTGCCTGCCTGCCTGCCTGCCTGCCTGCTGCCTGCCTGCCTGCCTGCCTGCCTGCCTGCCTGCCTGCCTGCCTGCCTGCCTGCCTGCCTGCCTGCCTGCCTGCCTGCCTGCCTGCCCTAGTCTGAGTATCATCAACTGATCGTGACCAAGATGTGTTGTGGTTGCAGTGATTGGCGTGTCGGTGGTATTAGGACTCGTGGTCCTGTTTGTCGTCGCCTTGGCAATAGTCCTACTTGTCGTCATCGGGCGTTTCCAACGAGCGCCTCTCCACCCAGGACCAGCAGGTTAGTGGTCAAACCTACCGACTAAAACCGATCGGCGCAAACTGATGTCAAATTAAAGGTTTTTTTCTTTGAATATACAGTAACATCTCGTGCAGCATGAAGTAACACACTGACCGACCACAGCCAACTATGGTCGAGCTTATGTATGTTTGTACGTTAACATTTTCGTTCTGGACGGTATGGGTGTAAGGTGCCACACTTTCAGGGATTAATCCCTCGAAAGAAAAGTAAGACTCTATGTTTTCGAAATGTCCCATGAGAACTATGTTTGAAATCAGTATCCTCGCACGCGGTTACTGCGACTGCTAATTTATGCTTTACATGTTCGCAACATGTTTTACGTTCCGAACAAATTAAAAACCAAAATGCCCTATATAATTAATTGGGTAATAAAATAAAAATTAAACTATATATATATATATATATATATATATATATATATATATATTATATATATATATAATTAACACCAACTCACTTAAAATGAATACCGATATGACAACCAAGTTCACATACCAATGTAGCTGGCAGTACAGCAAAACCATTCACAGGAGGCGTCATATTTTGAGATAAACGACACATTATTAAAGAGACACGAACCCAAAGCCCCTACGTAACATCGGCCTATAGCCGTCCACCACATTCCCCACGCTACAAAAGACCATGACAAATACCAACATGTAGTCACTTACTCTGATGAAACAATAATTAAGCATCCCTACCTTAACATAGACGATGTAGCGTTGGCGTTCAACAAGTAACTTCACAACATGTAACGTTGCCTATTCCAATTTATGAATTCACGTTAGTAAGTTGCTTAATCCTCATTGTAATTGCTTTGGTTACAATGAGGATTACAGTCAGGGCAAACGCTTGGAGGAAAGTCGAAGGCGTAATGGGAGATAGACACTAACAAAGAAACAACAAGAGAAGGTCTAGGTTTGCGGAAAACAACCTGGTAATAAAAATCATGGGAATTAGGAGAGGTGATGGCGAAAATGGATGAAATGAAATGAAAAGAAAAGAAGAAATTGGTGAGGAGTACATGGGCTGGAGATGTAGAAAAAAATGAGAGATTAAGTAAGACCGAAATTGCGATGGGGGATTGCATTAAAAGTGACATAGAAAGAGTGTGAGAAGAATGGGAAAATGATAGACAGAAGGAATTGGAGACTGCTGACAGAGAACGTAGTAAAAAAGTGAGAGGAAGAAAAAACACAATGGAAAAGGAATTCATGGTAATTATTTTCTTGAACATTCATAGTCATAGTCATAGTCATAGTCATAGTCATAGTCATAGTCATAGTCATAGTCATAGTCATAGTCATAGTCATTAGTCATAGTATTAGTCATAGTATTAGTCATAGTCATAGTCATAGTCTTAGTCATAGTCATAGTCATAGTCATAGTCATAGTCATAGTCATAGTCATAGTCATAGTCATAGTCATAGTCATAGTCATAGTCATAGTCATAGTCATAGTCATAGTCATAGTCATAGTCATAGTCAAGAAAATAATAATAACAAAATGCAATGTGTCCCTAGTTTATTAACCGGGCAATTATTATTCTGAATCTTTAATAACCATCAGTCATCATGTATATTGAGAATAATGACATTTTCATTGCTCTGTCGACTATTATGCTGCAGCCAGTAATAGAAGTGGAGAATTCCTAATTCTATTTCAATTATGATTTTTTGGCGAAAGGGTAGGACTGGGAAAGAAAATCTTACACAGGCATCTTGAAACTTACTGTACTTTGTGACTCTATGAATCAGGCAGCCAGTTATTGGTCCTCTGTTCCCCACTATCTTAAATGTTGTCCGGGGTTGGGGACCATCACCGCCCCCCGGCCCCCACCCTGGCTACGCCACTGACCCTACACAACAGTCGTGTATGAGAAGACAACAACAACGACATACCCACACAGCGACATACCCACACAGTGACATACCCACACAGCGACACACCCACACAGCGACATACCCACACAGCGACATACCCACACAGTGACATACCCACACAGCGACATACCCACACAGCGACATACCCACACAGCGACATACCCACACAGTGACATACCCACACAGCGACATGCCCACACAGCGACATACCCACACAGCGACATACCCACACAGCGACATACCCACACAGCGACATACCCACACAGCGACATCCCACACAGCGACATACCCACACAGTGACATACCCACACAGCGACATACCCACACAGTGACATACCCACACAGTGACATACCCACACAGCGACATACCCACACAGCGACATACCCACACAGCGACATACCCACACAGCGACATGCCCACACAGCGACATACCCACACAGTGACATACCCACACAGCGACATACCCACACAGCGACATACCCACACAGCGACATACCCACACAGCGACATGCCCACACAGCGACATACCCACACAGCGACATACCCACACAGCGACATACCCACACAGCGACATACCCACACAGTGACATACCCACACAGCGACACACCCACACAGTGACATACCCACACAGCGACATACCCACACAGCGACATACCCACACAGCGACATACCCACACAGCGACATACCCACACAGCGACATACCCACACAGCGACATACCCACACAGCGACATACCCACACAGCGACATACCCACACAGCGACATACCCACACAGCGACATACCCACACAGTGACATACCCACACAGTGACATACCCACACAGTGACATACCCACACAGCGACATACCCACACAGGACATACCCACACAGCGACAACCCACACAGCGACATACCCACACAGCGACATACCACACAGCGACATACCCACACAGCGACATACCCACACAGCGACATACCCACACAGCGACATACCCACACAGCGACATACCCACACAGCGACATACCCACACAGCGACATACCCACACAGCGACACACCCACACAGCGACATACCCACACAGCGACACACCCACACAGCGACATACCCACACAGCGACATACCCACACAGCGACATACCCACACAGCGACATACTCACATGACGGTGTGGAGCAGTGTTTAACGTCTCTACCTGACACGTCGACAGCACGGGCTTAATATCCCGACACGGAAGGCATGACATATTTGATATGAACCTGTCTACATGGGAGGGTACCACGTTACACGGATACCACGTTAAAGTCACATACACACATACACACATATACACATGCACGCACGCATACACTGACCACACACACCACACACACCATACACACCACACACCACACACACCACACACACACCACACACACCACACCACACCACACACACACACACACGCACGCACGCACGCACGCCACACACACGACACACACCACACACCACACACATACACACACACACACACACACACACAAACACACCACACCACACACATACACATACACACACACCACATACACCACATCACACGACACACATATACGCACACACGCACACGCACACGCACACGCGCACGCGCACGCGCACGCGCACGCGCACGCGCACGCGCACGCGCACGCGCACTCGCACTCGCACTCGCACTCGCGCCGCGCGCACGCGCACGCGCACGCCCGCCGCACCGCACGCACGCACGCACGCGCACGCACGCACTCCCAGCACAAGCACCACGACCACGCACACACACACACACACACACATACACATACACATCACATACACATACACATACACATACACATACACAACACATACACATACACATACACATACACATACACACACTACACACACACACACACACACACACACACACAACACTACACAACACAACACAACACACTACACATACACACATCACACACACACACATACACATATAATCACATACACATACACATACACATACACACACAACACATACACAACACACACCACACACACCACACACAGCACACACACCACCGCACACGCACCACCGCACACGCACACGCACACGACACACCACACCACACGCACACGCACACGCACACGCACACGCACACGCACACGCACACGCACACGCACACGCACACGCACACGCACAGCCACGCACACGCACACGCACACGCACACGCACACGCACACGCACACGCACACGCACACGCACACGCACACGCACACGCACACGCACACGCACACGCACACGCACACGCACACGCACACGCACACGCACACGCACACGCACACGCACACGCAACGCACACGCACACGCACACGCACACGCACACGCACACGCACACGCACACGCACACGCACACGCACACGCACACGCACACGCACACGCACACGCACACGCACACGCACACGCACACGCACACGCACACGCACACGCACACGCACACGCACACGCACACGCACACGCACACGCACCACGCACACGCACACGCACCCACGCACACGCACACGCACACGCACACGCACACGCACACGCACACGCACACGCACACGCACACGCACACGCACACGCACACGCACACGCACACGCACACGCACGCACACGCACACGCGCGCGCACGCACGCAAACGCAAACGCACAAAAACAACACACACGCACGCACGCACACACGCGCGCGCACGCACGCACGCACGCACACCACACACACACACACACACACCACCACACCACACACACACACACACACACACACACAATTTACATAATATTGCCGAATGCTGGACACACCTAGAACTAGAACGCATAATTATTCTCGCTCGATTATTTACAATGCCGTACTTGCGTGCTATACGTACACCGTTTCCCATCATTCCAGGTGAAATCGAACCGAACGAAATCAACCGAAGCCTCCTGCCCCCGACCAATCCACCGCCCGAGTCGTACAGCGGTTCCACACACATCAACGTTCAGACGTTCGACTCCGGGCGGTCGGTAGAGGGCAGCGTCGGCTCGTACGCTCAGCCTCCGCCGTCGCGCCGACCCAGCAGCAACACGCTGCAACCGAACAGCACAAGCGGCGTGGGAACGTTGACGCAGAGTGCGACGGGGCCGCGGGCCCACAGTTCGACGGACGTTACGCCTCGTCCGTCGCCGGTGCTCGGCTGCAGTAATAGCTCCGACGGCACGGGCATCTCGCATCCCAATCAAAAGGAGGACACGACGTTTCCGAAGACGCTGGCGCCATCTACCGGCGTTCCCATGCAACAGTCGGATTTCCCGTCGGCGGAAGTGGTCCCGGTGTCGAATGATGACATTCCGTCTTCCTTCTTGCGTGACGTAGGCTCGGTAGACGGCACTCAGGACACGTATCCAGAAGACACTTCCGGTTTCTTACTCAGCTCTAGCCTGTACACGTCCGAAGAAGAGGACACTGCGCTTAAGTCGCCGTTGACCACATTTCAGCAGCCGCCGTCGTTAACCACACCTCAGCCGCCGCAACAACAGCTGCAACAACAACTGCAACAACAGCTGCAACAACATCGAAAACCGCAACAACCACAGGAGCATTCCGACTTCACTACTATGCCCGAAGTTTCATCGGACGGATATAATGTCCGTTCATGGAATGACCAGTACTCTTCGGACAGCTGGAGCTGACCGGCTCCAGTTGTACTGGATACAGACAACTCAGGAATAAAGCTGACGACGAGAGTAAACAA
>JAODUO010000128.1:22500-27500 GCA_025642075.2 Ridgeia piscesae
CCCAGTCTATCCTCACTGGTCACCTCTCCCACAACCTCTGTCACTTCCCAGTCTATCCTCATTGGTCACCTCTCCCACAACCTCTGTCACCTCCCAGTCTATCCTCACTGGTCACCTCTCCCACAACCTGTCACCTCCCAGTCTATCCTCATTGGTCACCTTTCCCACAACCTCTGTCACCTCCCAGTCTATCCTCTCTGGTCACCTCTCCCACAACCTCTGTCACCTCCCAGTCTATCCTCACTGGTCACCTCTCCCACAACCTCTGTCAACTCCCAGTCTATCCTCACTGGTCACCTCTCCCACAACCTCTGTCACCTCCCAGTCTCTCCTTACTGGTCACCTCTCCCACAACCTCTGTCACCTCCCAGTCTATCCTTACTGGTCACTTCTCCCACAACATTTGTCACCTCCCAGTCTATCCTCACTGGTCACCTCTCCCACAACCTCTGTCACATCCCAGTCTATCCTTACTGGTCCCTCTCCCACAACCTCTGTCACCTCCCCGCTATCCCTACTGGTCACTTCTCCCCCCATTTTTCACCTCCCAGTCTATCCTCACTGGTCACCTCTCCCACAACCTCCTTTACATCCCAGTCCCTTACTGGTCACCTCTCCCCCCAACCTTTGTCACCTCCCAGTCTATCCTCACTGGTCACCTCTCCCACAACCTTTGTCACCTCCCAGTCTATCCTCACTGGTCACCTCTCCCACAACCTCTGTCACCTTTCCCCGTCTATTTCCCGGTCACCTCTCCCACAACCTTTTCACCTCCCAGTCTATCCTCATTGGTCACCTCTCCCACAACCTCTGTCACCTCCCAGTCTATCCTCATTGGTCACCTCTCCCACAACCTCTGTCACCTCCCAGTCTATCCTCATTGGTCACCTCTCCCACAACCTCTGTCACCTCCCAGTCTCTCCTCACTGGTCACCTCTCCCACAACCTCTGTCACCTCCCAGTCTATCCTCACTGGTCACCTCTCCCACAACCTTTGTCACCTCCCAGTCTATCCTCATTGGTCACCTCTCCCACAACCTTTGTCACCTCCCAGTCTATCCTCATTGGTCACCTCTCCCACAACCTCTGTCACCTCCCAGTCTATCCTCATTGGTCACCTCTCCCACAACCTCTGTCACCTCCCAGTCTATCCTCACTGGTCACCTCTCCCACAACCTCTGTCACCTCCCAGTCTATCCTCACTGGTCACCTCTCCCACAACCTCTGTCAACTCCCAGTCTATCCTCACTGGTCACCTCTCCCACAACCTCTGTCACCTCCCAGTCTCTCCTTACTGGTCACCTCTCCCACAACCTCTGTCACATCCCAGTCTATCCTTACTGGTCACTTCTCCCACAACATTTGTCACCTCCCAGTCTATCCTCACTGGTCACCTCTCCCACAACCTCTGTCACATCCCAGTCTATCCTTACTGGTCACCTCTCCCACAACCTTTGTCACCTCCCAGTCTATCCTCACTGGTCACCTCTCCCACAACCTTTGTCACCTCCCAGTCTATCCTCACTGGTCACCTCTCCCACAACCTCTGTCACCTCCCAGTCTATCCTTACTGGTCACCTCTCCCACAACCTTTGTCACCTCCCAGTCTATCCTCATTGGTCACCTCTCCCACAACCTCTGTCACCTCCCAGTCTATCCTCATTGGTCACCTCTCCCACAACCTCTGTCACCTCCCAGTCTATCCTCATTGGTCACCTCTCCCACAACCTCTGACACCTCCCAGTCTCTCCTCACGGTCACCTCTCCCACAACCTCTGTCACCTCCCAGTCTATCCTCACTGGTCACCTCTCCCACAACCTTTGTCACCTCCCAGTCTATCCTCATTGGTCACCTCTCCCACAACCTCTGTCACCTCCCAGTCTATCCTCATTGGTCACCTCTCCCACAACCTCTGTCACCTCCCAGTCTATCCTCATTGGTCACCTCTCCCACAACCTCTGTCACTTCCCAGTCTATCCTCATTGGTCACCTCTCCCACAACCTCTGTCACCTCCCAGTCTATCCTCACTGGTCACCTCTCCCACAAACCTCCCAGTCTATCCTCATTGGTCACCTCTCCCACAACCTCTGTCACCTCCCAGTCTATCCTCACTGGTCACCTCTCCCACAACCTCTGTCACCTCCCAGTCTATCCTCACTGGTCACCTCTCCCCCCAACCTCTGTCAACTCCCAGTCTATCCTCACTGGTCACCTTTTCCCACAACCTCTGTCACCCCTCCCAGGTTTCCCCCCTTCCCCCCCCCTTACTGGTCACCTTTTCCCCCAACCTTTGTCACCTCCCAGTCTATCCTCCTGGTCACCTCTCCCACAACCTCCCTTCCCTCCCAGTCTATCCTCATGGTCACCTCTCCCACAATCTCTTTCACATCCCAGTCAATCCTTACTGGTCACCTCTCCCACAACCTTTGTCACCTCCCAGTCTATCCTCACTGGTCACCTCTCCCACAACCTTTGTCACCTCCCAGTCTATCCTCACTGGTCACCTCTCCCACAACCTCTGTCACATCCCAGTCTATCCTCACTGGTCACCTCTCCCACAACCTCTGTCACCTCCCAGTCTATCCTCACTGGTCACCTCTCCCACAACCTCTGTCCCTCCCCGTCTATCCACTGGTCACCTCTCCCAAACCCCCTGTCACCTCCCAGTCTATCCTCACTGGTCACCCCTCCCACAACCTCTGTCACATCCCCTCTATCCTCACTGGTCACCTCTCCCACAACCTTTGTCACCTCCCCCGTTTTCTCCCCCACTGGTCACCTCTCCCACAACCTCTGTCACCTCCCAGTCTCTCCTCCTGGTCACCTCTCCCACAACCTTTGTCACCTCCCAGTCTCTCCTCACTGGTCACCCTCCCCCCTTTACCTCCCAGTCTATCCTCACTGGTCACCTCTCCCCAACCCCTGTCACCTCCCAGTCTATCCTCTCTGGTCACCTCTTCCCCCAACCTCTGTCACCTCCCAGTCTATCCTTACTGGTCACCTCTCCCACAACCTTTGTCACCTCCCAGTCTATCCTCACTGGTCACTTCTCCCACAACCTTTGTCACCTCCCAGTCTATCCTCACTGGTCACCTCTCCCACAACCTTTGTCACTTCCCAGTCTATCCTCACTGGTCACCTCTTCCATAACCTGTGTCACCTCCCAGTCTATCCTCTCTGGTCACTTCTCCCACAACCTTTGTCACCGCCCAGTCTATCCTCACTGGTCACCTCTCCCACAACCTTTGTCACCTCCCAGTCTCTCCTCACTGGTCACCCTCCCACAACCTTTGTCACCTCCCAGTCTATCCTCTCTAGTCACTTCTCCCACAACCTTTGTCACCTCCCAGTCTATCCTCCTGGTCCTTTTTCCCCCAACCTTTGTCACCTCCCAGTCTATCCCACTGGTCACCTCCCCCCCACCCCAAACCCCTGTCACCTCCCCGTCTTTTCCTCATGGTCACCCCTCCCCCAACCTCTGTCAACTCCCAGTCTATCCTCACTGGTCACCTCTCCCACAACCTCTTCACCTCCCAGTCTCTCCTTACTGGTCACCTCTCCCACAACCTCTGTCACCCCCAGCCCCTTATTCCCCCCTTACCCCCAGTCACCCCTTCCCCCCCAAAACCTTTGTCACCTCCCAGTCTATCCTTACTGGTCACCTCTCCCACAACCCTTTTTCACCTCCCAGTCTATCCTCCTGGTCACTTCTCCCACAACCTTTTTTCACCTCCCAGTCTATCCTCACTGGTCACCTCTCCCACAACCTCTGTCACCTCCCCGTCTTCCTCATTTGGGCACCTCTCCCACAACCTCTGTCACCTCCCAGTCTATCCTCATTGGTCACCTCTCCCACAACCTCTGTCACCTCCCAGTCTATCCTCATTGGTCACCTCTCCCACAACCTCTGTCACCTCCCAGTCTATCCTCATTGGTCACCTCTCCCACAACCTCTGTCACCTCCCAGTTTTTCCTCACTGGTCATCTCCCACAACCCTGTCACCTCCCAGTCTATCCTCATTTGGGCACCTCTCCCACAACCTCTGTCACCTCCCCACCCCCGGTCACCTCTCCCACAACCTCTGTCACCTCCCAGTCTATCCTCACTGGTCACCTCTCCCACAACCTCTGTCAACTCCCAGTCTATCCTCACTGGTCACCTCTCCCACAACCTCTGTCACCTCCCAGTCTCTCCTTACTGGTCACCTCTCCCACAACCTTGTCACCTCCCAGTCTATCCTTACTGGTCACCTTTTCCCACAACCTTTTACCTCCCAGTCTATCCTTACTGGTCACCTCTCCCACAACCTCTTTACATCCCAGTCTATCCTTACTGGTCACCTCTCCCCAACCTTTGTCCCCCTCCCAGTCTTCCCCATTGGGGCCCTCTCCCCCCCTTTTTCCCCCCCAGTCTATCCTCACTTTGGGCACCTCTCCCACAACCTCTGTCACATCCCAGTCTTCCTCACTGGTCACCTCTCCCACAACCTCTGTACCTCCCAGTCTATCCCCCCACTGGTCACCTCTCCCACAACCTCTGTCACATCCCAGTCTATCCTTACTGGTCACCTCTCCCACAACCTTTGTCACCTCCCAGTCTCTCCTCACTGGTCACCTCTCCCACAACCTTTGTCACCTCCCAGTCTATCCTCACTGGTCACCTCTCCCACAACCTCTGTCACCTCCCAGTCTCTCCTCACTGGTCACCTCTCCCACAACCCCTGTCACCTCCCAGTCTATCCTCACTGGTCACCTCTCCCACAACCTCTGTCACCTCCCAGTCTATCCTCTCTGGTCACCTCTCTCACAACCTCTATCACCTCCCAGTCTATCCTTACTGGTCACCTCTCCCACAACCTTTGTCACCTCCCAGTCTATCCTCTCTGGTCACTTCTCCCACAACCTCTGTCACTTCCCAGTCTATCGTCACTGGTCACCTCTTCCATAACCTGTGTCACCTCCCAGTCTATCCTCACTGGTCACCTCTCCCACAACCTC
>JAODUO010000128.1:35000-40000 GCA_025642075.2 Ridgeia piscesae
CAGATTTTACTACAAAGTCGTCGACGGCATAATACTATTGTGCAGTTTTGCGGTCGCTGAGAAACGATCAAGAGAACATGATGCAATGTTTACGCCACACCAAAAACGACAGAGTGGATTAATAAGAGAAATTAGCTGCGCGGCATTTTCAGAAAAAACTGCTGGTGTTTCGATTCTCGATGGTTTGCCGTCGACCCGTTCGAGTGTTTGTATCATTGACCATGAATCGTAACTGTTGGTCAGCACAGCTTCCATCGCAACCGCGAATATGATGTTAAACATTTTAATGTTGAGAAGGACTTGTTTCACGACAATAATGCGATAAAAAAGCAACGGAAATCGCTGTTTTTTTCGCCCGCCACATCAACACGTCAGGTTCAGGACATACGTAAGTAAGTGAGTGGATGAGTGAGTGAATGAGTGAGTGAGTGAGTGAGTGAATGATTAATTGATTGATTGATTGATTGATTGATTGATTGATTGATTGATTGATTGATTGATTGATTGATTGATTGATTGATTGATTGATTGATTGATTGATTGATTGATTGATTGATTGATTGATTAATTAATTGAATTAATTGAATTAATTAATTAATTAATTAATTAATTAATTAATTAATTAATTAATTAATTAATTAATTAATTAATTAATTAATTAATTAATTAATTAATTAATTAATTAATTAATTAATTAATTAATTAATTAATTAATTAATTAATTAATTAATTAATTAATTAATTAATTAATTAATTAATTAATTAATTAATTAATTAATTAATTAATTAATTAATTAATTAATTGAATTAATTAATTAATGTAATTAATTGAATTAATTATATTAATTGAATTGTTGATTGTTGAATTTGATTTGATTGAATTTGAATTTGATTGAATTTGAATTTGAATTTGAATTTGAATTAATTGTTTGAATTGATTTGAATTTAATTGAATTTGATTGATTAATTATTGAATTAATTAATTAATTAATTAATTAATTAATTAATTAATTAATTAATTAATTAATTAATTAATTATATTAATTAATTAATTAATTAATTAATTAATTAATTAATTAATTAATTAATTAATTAATTAATTAATTAATTAATTAATTAATTAATTAATTAATTAATTAATTAATTAATTAATTAATTAATTAATTAATTAATTAATTAATTAATTAATTAATTAATTAATTAATTAATTAATTAATTAATTAATTAATTAATTAATTAATTAATTAATTAATTAATTAATTAATTAATTAATTATTAATTAATTAATTAATTAATTAATTAATTAATTAATTAATTAATTAATTAATTAATTAATAATTAATATATTATATCAATAAAATATAGTAATTAAGTATATGTTATAAGTATATGTAAGTATGAATGATTAATATATATATAGTATGTATTATGTTAATTGATATAAATGTATAGTATTAGTAATAATATGTATAGTGTATTGTATGTATATATATATATTGTGTGTTGTATGTATGTGTATGTGTATGTGATATGTATGTGTGTGATGTGATGGTGTGGTGTATGGTGTGGTATGGTGTGTGTGTGAGTGTGTATGTTGGAGAGGATGAGTAGTATGAGTGAGTGGTGAGTGAGTGAGTGAGTGAGTGGTGAGTGAGTGAATGAGTGGTGATGGT
This sequence comes from Ridgeia piscesae, assembly GCA_025642075.2. Lineage (NCBI taxonomy): Eukaryota > Metazoa > Annelida > Polychaeta > Sabellida > Siboglinidae > Ridgeia > Ridgeia piscesae. The sequence continues at coordinate 36,674 of JAODUO010000128.1, forward strand.
GGTGAGTGAGTGGTGGTGGTGGTGAGTGGTGGTGGTGGTGGTGGTGATGAGTGGTGAGTGATGGTGGTGAGTGGGTGAGTGGTGAGTGAGTGAGTGAGTGGGTGAGTGAGTGAGTGAGTGAGTGAGTGAGTGAGTGGTGAGTGAGTGAGTGAGTGAGTGAGTGGTGGTGGTGGTGGTGAGTGTGATGGTGAGTGAGTGAGTGGTGATGAGTGGTGAGTGGTGGTGGTGATGGTGGTGGTGTGGTGGTGAGTGGTGGTGAGTGGTGATGGTGGTGGTGGTGGTGGTGGTGAGTGGTGGTGGTGGTGAGTGAGTGAGTGAGTGAGTGAGTGAGTGAGTGAGTGAGTGAGTGGTGAGTGAGTGAGTGAGTGAGTGAGTGAGTGAGTGAGTGAGTGAGGAAGGGAGGGAGAAGAAACGGATGGCAAGAGATGCCATTACGTATATCGCCCAATGGAAATGGTGACTATCCGTGCAAATTCATCGTCACTCCGGATATATTCCATCCAAAACAAATTCCAGGACGAAAATAAAATTAATAGAAACGTCATTAAACTTTCGTATGACTTCTACGGCGTAAATATTTTAATCAACTGAACTGACTTGATTCAATCAAACTTCTGGACTCGACCCAGCCGTGTCAACAACAATAGGTAGTCTTACCCTCAGTAGGTCAACATGACGACAGAGGGGTGAATATCTCCAGGGTAGGGAACAATAGCCACATGAACACAGTTCTTGTCACCACTGCTTTGTATCGAGCACACGTTTACCAAGCCTGACTCACTTAGATCTACCCCCCCCCCGATGGGATTGGGATATACACGTACATGTCATGGCATGACTCGGCAATACTGAGGCAAGTAAACAAATCTAGCAATGACAACACAAAGAGAAACACAACGAGGGAGTCGCTGACTACGCACAGCGTGTCGAGATTCATCACCTACGAGCTACAATAGCGATCGTTCAGTGAACTGAAAAAAGACGCGGTGTTTTCTAAACGTCTCTTTTGAACCGGTGATCACGATGTGACGTCAACGTGTTTTGCCGAGCCTCGTCTTCGTCGTTCTTGTGTTTGTTGGTAGGTTTTTAAAGTTATATGGATAGTCAACATAGCTCCTTTATTCCCAGTGACAACACACGCAAACGTTGCACTCGGATATTGTGTGTTGCGTTTCGATTGTTTGTCAGGCGCACGGACGTAGATATAAGTCGAATACATTACATGGGTTTCGTGGAAAGTGGTGATTGGTGTGATTGGGTGGCAGGGTTTTTCCACAAATTCGCGATGTTCAGCAAAACGCAGAGTTTCAGGGTTTAACGTCAGATCAACAACCAAGAGAACACGGGTTCGAATGTTTTGCTGCCATATCGAACCTTGGACGTGTTCATGCACTGAGCTGCATGAATGCGTACCCGGCTATAGACGGTGGTGGATACGTGTGTAAGAATAACATTCGCTGAGTAATTCCAGTGTGGTGGTATATGTCGATATCATGTTTGTTCGTTCATTTGATCGTTAGTTGTTTGGTTGTTTGGTTGTTTGGTTGTTTGGTTGTTTGGTTGTTTGGTCGTTTGGTCGTTTGGTCGTTTGGTCGTTTGGTCGTTTGGTCGTTTGGTCGTTTGGTCGTTTGGTCGTTTGGTCGTTTGGTCGTTTGGTCGGTCGGTCGGTCGGTCGGTCGGTCGGTCGGTCGGTCGGTCGGTCGGTCGGTCGGTCGGTCGGTCGGTCGGTCGGTCGGTCGGTCGGTCGGTCGGTCGGTCGGTCGGTCGGTCGGTCGGTCGGTCGGTCGGTCGGTCGGTCGGTCGGTCGGTCGGTCGGTCGGTCGGTCGGTCGGTCGGTCGGTCGGTCGGTCGGTCGGTCGGTCGGTCGGTCGGTCGGTCGGTCGGTCGGTCGGTCGGTCGGTCCGTCCGTCCGTCCGTCCGTCCGTCCGTCCGTCCGTCCGTCCGTCCGTCCGTCCGTCCGTCCGTCCGTCCGTCCGTCCGTCCGTCCGTCCGTCCGTCCGTCCGTCCGTCCGTCCGTCCGTCCGTCCGTCCGTCCGTCCGTCCGTCCGTCCGTCCGTCCGTCCGTCCGTCCGTCCGTCCGTCCGTCCGTCCGTCCGTCCGTCCGTCCGTCCGTCCGTCCGTCCGTCCGTCCGTCCGTCCGTCCGTCCGTCCGTCCGTCCGTCCGTCCGTCCGTCCGTCCGTCCGTCCGTTCATTTTTTATACGTTATTCCCTGCCAGACCTGTTCAATCGATCATCATCTCGGTTTCTCTGGGAAGCATCCAGCCACGCTGCAATAAATTCGCGAAGATGATGCATACACAAACATCCACCACTGCCAACCACCCATTCATACAGCTGAGTGAACTGGAGCAATGTAGAGTGAAAAGACTTGCCCACGGCAGCACATGATTCAAATACAGGTTCTCTTAGTCGAGAATCCGAAGCTCTAGTTACTTGCCCCGCTGTGGCACCAACTAATAGAGCCTAACGTGGATTAACATTAGGTAGCCCCGGGACTAGAAGTCATGCAGTAGGGTCTGACATGTTTTCTTTCTCGGGAAGTCAGTTAATCCACCAAAGACCCTCTGTTTGAGGTATCTGATATCCCCTGGTATTGACACAGATTTGAAGAGAGACGCGACGTTCACAGTTCCTGTCAAAAGACACACACGAAGTGGGCCAAACGAAGTTGCCCAACCTGCCATACCGTAGGAGTTAGGCATGATTCGTAGAAGTACCCAGGACGTGTTTTAGGGCTATCGGTCACCAATCATAGACGATAAACAACACATACTTTGGGATTGTTTGTTTATTTTTGCTTGTGTGTTCAAACGTCAGACAAAAGACGGTTGCAGTAGCTAGCTACTTGTAAGGTACAGCTCGTGAACTAGAGTCGAACAAAGCAATAATGGCCTTCGGGTAAATTCTATCAAGATTAGAGACTGCTACATTTGGGTCAGATGTTTATCAACATTCGATTGTCAAAGTATTCAGTTAATGCGAGGTTAACGTGACAGGAATACTACGTTTATATATTGGATAGTTGGAGTTCAAGCTCTCATAAGTGAAGAGCATCTTTATTGGGAACTAATGGCTCGGATAAGAATACGAGTTTCATACATTCCAAGTAATGTAGCGATCACTAGCCAAGGTGTGGGCTCCACCTCAATCTCAGATTTATATCGCGACGTTATAACGGGTATCGACGAAATTTCAGCATGACTAATCAAATATATATTATACATAATTGCACACAACACACACATACACACACAACATATATATATATATATATATATATATATATATATATATATATATATATATATATATATATATATTTATAT
>JAODUO010000128.1:45000-57500 GCA_025642075.2 Ridgeia piscesae
AAACTTTGCATGTGACCCGAGCAGCGTGTGGACGAAGTCACCAAACACTATAGCACACGACCGGAGGCCGACCACATTCCTCGTGAGCGATTTCTTTGGATGAGCTTAACACGGAAGAGGATCAGCCAGGGGTACGCTGCCTAATACTGATGTAATCACTAGCAGCGACCCCTGGCGCGCGAGGATGCAACTGACCAAACCCAACCCATGTATTCTAGCGTCTAGTCTAGTCTAGTCTAGTCTAGTCTAGTCTAGTCTAGTCTAGTCTAGTCTAGTCTAGTCTAGTCTAGTCTAGTCTAGTCTAGTCTAGTCTAGTCTAGTCTAGTCTAGTCTAGTCTAGTCTAGTCTAGTCTAGTCTGTTCCCCGTGCATTTCCAGATCTTACGATCTGCTACTGCGGTAAGTTAACGTCTTGAAACTCTACAACGTGTTTCGTAAAACACTAGTCGTATTCTGTTTCGGTGAACCAGTGACCGCACGCCGAGAAACGATACCACATGACCGGTCAGTGACCTACAGCGACCTACCAACCCCGACCACGACCCTACCTCGTCCGACCACACAATTCACTGCAGTAATTGACAACAGTGTGCCGTCCAGTCTAGGGACCCAGCATTACGGTAAGATGTATGAGGGTGTTGTTTGTTCAGTGTGTCCGTGTCCGTCTGCTGCTTGCCTGTCTCCCTGCCTGCCTGCCCGTCCGTCTCCGTCTCCGTCTCCGTCTCCGTCTCCGTCTCCGTCTCCGTCTCCGTCTCCGTCTCCGTCTCCGTCTCCGTCTCCGTCTCCGTCTCCGTCTCCGTCTCCGTCTCCGTCTCCGTCTCCGTCTCCGTCTCCGTCTCCGCGCCTGTGTGCCTGCGTGCCTGCGTGCCTGCGTACCTGCGTGCCTGCGTGCCTGCGTGCCTGCGTGCCTGCGTGCCTGCGTGCCTGCGTGCCTGCGTGCGTGCGTGCCTGCGTGCGTGCGTGCCTGCGTGCCTGCGTGCCTGCGTGCGTGCGTGCGTGCGTGCATGCGTGCATGCGTGCGTGCGTGCGTGCGTGCCTGCATGCCTGCATGCCTGCCTCCTGCGTGCCTGCGTGCTTGCGTGCCTGCCTCCTGTGTGCGTGTGTGCGTGTGTGCGTGTGTGCGTGTGTGCGTGTGTGCGTGTGTGCGTGTGTGCGTGTGTGCGTGTGTGCGTGTGTGCGTGTGTGCGTGTGTGCGTGTGTGCGTGTGTGCGTGTGTGCGTGTGTGCGTGTGTGCGTGTGTGCGTGTGTGCGTGTGTGCGTGTGTGCGTGTGTGCGTGTGTGCGTGTGTGCGTGTGTGCGTGTGTGCGTGTGTGCGTGTGTGCGTGTGTGCGTGTGTGCGTGTGGGGCGTGTGTGCGTGTGTGCGTGTGTGCGTGTGTGCGTGTGTGCGTGTGTGCGTGCGTACCCGCCCGCCCGCCCGCCCGCCCGCCCGCCGCCCGCCCGCCCGCCAGCCAGCCAGCCAGCCAGCCAGCCAGCCAGCCAGCCCGCCCGCCCGCCCGCCCGCCCGCCCGCCCGCCCGCCCGCCCGCCCGCCCGCCCGCCCGCCCGCCCGCCCGCCCGCCCGCCCGCCCGCCCGCCCGCCCGCCCGCCCGCCCGCCCGCCCGCCCGCCCGCCCGCCTCTGCTCTCTCCTCCGCCTCTCTCCCCCTCTCTCTCCCCTCTTTCTCTTCTCCCCCCGCCCCATTCTCTAGCGCCTCACTAAATACAACAGGAGAACGACCTAACCCTTACCATAACTAACTTTAATCCCTTTCATCACTGGTCCTAAACGATCATATCAAAATGCATAATTATAAATTCAACCCCGATTAATAATTAGACTGATGCTAACCATTCATTCCCCTTTTCTAATTGGTTCCAACAAATACTATTCACGCGAAGTAACATTGGCCATACGACAGTAGCTCCACACAGCGGACTGGGGATTCGTCTAAAGTGGTAGCCAGCAGCGCCCTCCCACGGATACTACAACGCAACAGCGTCCCAGATTCGACCAGTCCAGGATTCGTCTAAACGCATATCGCGCATGCGCGCACATGCGCAACGATCGCTTTTATCTGTTCTGGCGCGCTCTGACGTAGTGGCAACGGCATACGTCATGCCCGGGCCGAGATTCGACTAAATAACACAACACGTTCGAGTGAGTGTTCTTAGTCCAACTGTCGCTCGGCTGCGTGAATTCGCCGACAAGACAGTCTGGTCATTTTGTCGGCGTTTGAATGTTATCCGTGTAAGTGGCAAAACAGTGCTGACACCTCGCGGAGCCTGAATAATCCTGCTATAATTCCGGCTTTATAAACAATTGCAAATTTGTATTTCCGTTTAATGTTATGTGAATGTCAGTTAATTTTGAATAATAAAAAATATTATCTGATAAAAAGGTGTCCTTATTTAATTTGTTATTTCAAATTCGGTCCGAGAGCCAATCAGCTTCTCTACCCTATTCTAGAATAACATCAGCAGAGCATAACTCTGCCAGGCAGAGACCCGGAGTTGAGGAGCTGAAAAGTTCTGTAACCTCACGGAGTCTGGGTAATTGAGGTTAGTTTGTTCTCATAGATAGTGTATTTATTATTTAAGTTTTTGTGTGGAATATATGCCATGTCTATTGGCGAAACACCTGCACAAAGCTACTAATAATGATGCACACGTACGTACGCATACACACGCACACACGCACACACGCACATGCACGCACACACACGCACGCACACGTTACGCACAAGCACATGCGTGAAATATAGTAAAGTTTAAAATAAATCAGATTACGATAAATAGTAACCACAATTACGTTAGCGTTAACAAAAGTTTAATGACACACGAGTTAGGTGAACCCAAGCAAATAAACCAAAGTTAAATGTATCGAAATTAAAATAATAACTAAAATATTAATTCAACAAGTAATCTAAACAGGATGCATAACACATTGAAATAATTACGCAGAATGTGTTGGTATAAAAATTCGTCATCAACTGATCGTGACCAAGATGTTTGTGGTTGCAGTGATTGGCGTGTCGGTGGTATTAGGACTCGTGGTCCTGTTTGTCGTCGCCTTGGCAATAGTCCTACTTGTCGTCACCGGGCGTTTCCAACGAGCGCCTCTCCACTCAGGACCAGCAGGTTAGTGGTCAAACCTACCAACTAAAACCGATCGACGCAAACTGCGGTCAAACATTAAATTAAAGGGTATTTTCCTGTGATTGTACGGCCACATCTCATTTTATATGTAGTAAACAAGAAGTTTTAGTTCCGAACAAATAAATGAAATGCCCTATAAAATTAATTGCGTATTTGAAAACAAAATAGCGATCCTACATCACCCTCATTGGGTGGGTCGTAGTGTGTTCATTGAAAGTTATGATGCGCTCTACACAAAGGTCGTGTATGAGAAACACAGCGACATACCCATGCACACGACGGTGTGGTGCAGTGTTTAACATCTCTACCTGACACGCCGACAGCACGGGTTTAATATCCCGACATGGAAGGCATGGCATATTTGATATAAAACGTGGTTCTCAACATTTGGGTCTGGGTGTAGAACGCTAGAACGCATAAATATGCTACCTCGAATGTTTACAGTGCGGTACTTGCATGATATACATGATCCGTTCTCCCATCATTCCAGGTGAAATCGAAATCGAACTACACGAAGTCAACCGAAGCCTCCTGTCACTGACCAATCCACCGCCTGAGTCATACAGCACTTCCATACACGTCAACACTCAGATCTTCGGGTCCGGGCAACTTACCAACGTCGGCTCGTACGCGCAGCGTCCGACGTCGCCGCCGCGTGAAAGTTTCGGCGACAGCGCGCGCCGATCCAGAAGCAACAGCCCGCGACAGAACAGCACGAGCGGCGTGGGAACGTGGACGCAGAGTGCGACGGAGCCGCCGGCGCGTAGTTCGACGGACACGACAACGGAGCCGTACCCGTACAGTGTGTCTGTCGGCACGCCTCGTCCGTCGCCGGAGCTCGTCTCCAGCAACAGCTCTGACGGCACGGGCATCTCGCTGGATGTGTCCGACCACAAGGAGGACACGACGTTGCCGAAGACGCTGGCGCCATCTACCGCCGTTCCCATGCAGCAGTCGGATTTCCCGTCGGCGGAAGTGGTCCCGGTGTCGAATGATGACATTCCCTCTTCCTTCTTGCGTGACGTAGGCTCGCTAGACGGCGCCGAGGACACGTATCCAGAAGACACTTCCGGTTTGCTGCTTAGCTCTAGCCTGCACACGTCCGAAGAAGAGGACACTGCGCTTAAGTCGCCGTTGACCACATTTCAGCAGCCGCAGTCGTTAACCACACCTCAGCCGCCGCAACAACAACTGCAACAACGGCTACAACAACAGCTGCAACAACATCGAAAGCCGCAACAACCACAGGAGCATGCCGACTTCGCTACTATGCCCGAGTTTTCATCGGACGGATATAGTGTCCGGTCATGGAATGACCAGTACCCGTCGGACGGCTGGAGCTGACCGGGTCCAGTTGTACTGGACACAGACAACTCAGGGAAATGCTGACGACGAAAGTAAACAACTCCGCGTGGACGTACGTTGCGACTGTCACGTACGTCCGTACTGTGGCATACGTGGTATTGTCATGTACGTCGGTACCGTGACGTATGTCTTACTGTGACGTACGTTACTATTATGACGTACGTTGCTACTGTGGCGTACGTTACTACTGTGACGTATGCAGGCACGACATGCAACTCGACGTCAACCGTGCATCATGCCTATCGATTCATCATCTTTGTCGCCACCAAAACTGCCAAAATGACAGTTGTCGTAAGTGTTGACAATGAAGAGTGAACGCTGTAGCTCACTGGTCGTCGTATCGTGGAGTTGGTGACAATTACGACAGCGTGTCACACGGGTGTAGAAGACATACATTGGAGCCTGGGGCTGTAGACACACGTTCAAGTGACCTACCTCACGCTCAATACGGTTGTCTAATTCGTGGCAAAGATAACACATATTGCGACATCCTCGCTCTTGATCACCTGGCAGAAGACATGTGGCGCCATCTTGCCACGAACATAACAGTTACCGAATACCACGTGACATACGTTGTCGGTGCACGGTCGTCAGTTTATCCGCTATCATCACCATGGATTAGAATCTGTTCGCTGAGTGACCCGCTTTCATAGAGATGAGAAATGTATTCGCCACTCAATAACTTGTCAGTCAATATAACCCTACTAGACCTTAATAGAAAACAATTGTAGCACTCCATAACAAAATGTTCCGATATGTGTCACTGTAGTCAACCAAATGAACACTGCTGCTGACCCGGCACTTACTCGCGCTTCTTCTTTGTGTAAACATAACTGGATTTTTTGTTAAAGGAAACCGATGATGTGACAAAGGTGAGACACACTCGCTAGTTGCCCGCGAATACGCGGGGAAACCGGAAACGGAAGCGCAATCTGACACACGGCACATTGCGATGCTCAAACGCAAGCAATGCTGCTGTTTTTACACGGACAAAATATTAGCAACAGCAGTTAGGAGCGCGTGACTGTAACAGAATGCCAGACACGATGTGAGCATATGGCAAGGCCAGTTGGTTAGAACTCTAGTCTCGACAACAGTTCTGTCTCTTTCCGTTGCTGTGGCTTTGTTTCATCGTCGCTCAGATTTGATTGGATATTACGAGGCTCAATGTTGTTGCATAAGTTGTAAATATTGAATAAGTTTGTGCGTGTGCGTGTGCGTGTGCGTGTGCGTGTGCGTGTGCGTGTGCGTGTGCGTGTGCGTGTGCGTGTGCGTGTGCGTGTGCGTGTGCGTGTGCGTGTGCGTGTGCGTGTGCGTGTGCGTGTGCGTGGGGGTCGTGTGCGTGTGCGTGTGCGTGTGCGTGTGCGTGTGCGTGTGCGTGTGCGTGTGCGTGTGCGTGTGCGTGTGCGTGTGCGTGTGCGTGTGCGTGTGCGTGTGCGTGTGCGTGTGCGTGTGCGTGTGCGTGTGCGTGTGCGTGTGCGTGTGCGTGTGCGTGTGCGTGTGCGTGTGCGTGTGCGTGTGCGTGTGCGTGTGCGTGTGCGTGTGCGTGTGCGTGTGCGTGTGCGTGTGCGTGTGCGTGCGCGTGCGCGTGCGCGTGCGCGTGCGCGTGCGCGTGCGCGTGCGCGTGTGCGTGTTCGTGCATGCATGTCGTCAACAAACACTAATGGATCCAATTACGCAGTTGTAACTCTGCAATACAGGATTAATAAAATGTAATTCTGATCGCACAAACTTAACGCATTTGTTCAATTTCCGACATTTTACTTCCCATTGTTTTCAACCTTCGACTCTCCCAATTGCTACCTCTTCCACAACCTCTGTCACCTCCCAGTCTCTCCTAACTGGTCACCTCTTCCACAACCTCTGTCATCTCCCAGTCTCTCCTCACTCGTCACCTCTCCCACAACCTCTGTCACCTCCCAGTCTCTCCTCACTCGTGACCTCTCCCACAACCTCTGTCACCTCCCAGTCTCTCCTCATTCGTCACCTCTCCCACAACCTATGTCACCTCCCAGTCTCTCCTCACTCGTGACCTCTCCCACAACCTCTGTCACCTCCCAGTCTCTCCTCACTGGTCACCTCTCCCACAACCTCTGTCACCTCCCAGTCTCTCCTCACTCGTCACTTCTCCCACAACCTATGTCACCTCCCAGTCTATCCTAACTGGTCACCTCTCCCACAACCTCTGTCACCTCCCAGTCTCTCCTCACTCGTCACCTCTCCCACAACATCTGTCACCTCCCAGTCTTCCTCATTGGTCACCTCTCCCACAACGTCTGTCACCTCCCAGTCTATCCTCACTGGTCACCTCTCCCACAACATCTGTCACCTCCCAGTCTATCATCATTGGTCACCTCTCCCACAACCTCTGTCACCTCCCAGTCTCCCCTCACTGGTCACCTCTCCCACAACCTCTGTCACCTCCCAGTCTCTCCTCACTGGTCACCTCTCCCACAACCTCTGTCACCTCCCAGTCTCTCCTCACTCGTCACCTCTCCCACAACCCTATGTTTTTTCCCCCTCCCCAAGTCTAGTTTCCCCCACTGGTCACCTCTCCCACAACCTCTGTCACCTCCCAGTCTCTCCTCACTCGTCACCCTCTCCCCCACAACTTTCCCGGGCACCCTCCCAGTCTATTTTCCCCACTCGTCACCTCTCCCACAACCTCTGTCACCTCCCAGTCTCTCCTCACTGGTCACCTCTCCCACAACCTCTGTCACCTCCCAGTCTCTCCTCACTCGTCACCTCTCCCACAACCTCTGTCACCTCCCAGTCTCTCCTCACTCGTCACCTCTCCCACAACCTCTGTCACCTCCCAGTCTCTCCTCACTCGTCACCTCTCCCACAACCTCTGTCACCTCCCAGTCTATCCTCACTGGTCACCTCTCCCACAACCTCTGTCACCTCCCAGTCTCTCCTCATTCGTCACCTCTTCCACAACCTCTGTCAATTTCCAGTCTATCCTCACTGGTCACCTCTCCCAAAACATCTGTCACCTGTCAGTCTCTCCTCACTCGTCACCTCTACCACAACCTATGTCACCTCCCAGTCTCTCCTCACTCGTGACTTCTCCCACAACCTCTGTCACCTCCCAGTCTCTACCTCATTCGTCACCTCTTCCACAACCTCTGTCACTTTCCAATCTATCCTCACTGGTCACCTCTCCCACAACGTCTGTCACCTCCCAGTCTCTCCTCACTCGTCACCTCTCCCACAACCTCTGTCACCTCCCAGTCTATCCTCACTGGTCACCTCTCCCACAACCTCTGTCACCTCCCAGTCTATCCTCACTGGTCACCTCTCCCACAACATCTGTCACCTCCCAGTCTCTCATCACTGGTCACCTCTCCCACAACCTCTGTCACCTCCCAGTCTCTCCTCACTGGTCACCTCTCCCACAACCTCTGTCACCTCCCAGTCTATCCCCCCTGGTCACCTATCCCACAACCTCTGTCACCTCCCAGTCTCTCCTCACTGGTCACCTCTCCCACAACCTCTGTCACCTCCCAGTCTATCCTCACTGGTCACTTCTCCCACAACCTCTGTCACCTCCCAGACTATCCTCACTGGTCACTTCTCCCACAACCTCTGTCACCTCCCAGTCTATCCTCACTGGTCAACTCTCCCACAACCTCTGTCACCTCCCAGTCTCTCCTTACTGGTCACCTCTCCCACAACCTCTGTCACCTCCCAGTCTATCCTCACTGGTCACTTCTCCCACAACCTCTGTCACCTGTCACTCTCTCCTCACTCGTCACGTAGCCAGGATTTTGCATTGGATGGGGCCACCCGACAACCATTATATATATATATTACTATATATATATATATATATATATATATATATATATATATATATATATATATATATATATAATTATAATTTAACCCAACTCACGACATGCCAACAAATTCACTGACCAATGTAGCTGGCAGTTCAGTAAAACCATTCACAGAAAGAGTCAAAGTTAGAAAGTAAGAGAGAAACGACACATAATATTAAAGAGAAACAAACCCAAAGCCCCTACATAACCTTACCAACACGAGAAGGTCCAGATTTGCGAAAAACAACCTGTTAAGAATAATCGCTGGAGTTAAGAGAGCTGATAAGAGAAAATTTATGAAATTAGAGTGGAGATTGGAGTGAAGGAAAGTTCTAAAAGAAATTGGTGAAGAGTACATGGGCTGGTCGTGTGGAAAAGTGGGAGATAAAAAACTGGCAAAGAGAGCAGATGCCCAGAAAGTGGAGGGGAAATGGATGCGAAGAAGACCGAAACTGTGATGGGGTTGCATTAAAAGTGACATAGAAGGAATGGGAGAAGAATGGAAAACTTATAGATAGAAGGAATTGGAGACTGCTGAGAGAGAACGTAGGATGAGGAAAAAAGACAAGGGAAAAGGAAATCGTAGTCAACTCACCCCTGAAGACTGTGATGCCAAGAAAATAATAACAACAAAATGCAATTTAACCCTAGTCTAGTATAATTGGGCAACTATTATTTTGAATCCTTAATACCATTAGCCATTGTGCGCGATTGTGCGTATGTGTGCGTGCATGCATACGTGTGTGTGTGTGTCTTTATGCAGCTGAAAATTAATTCCATATGGGAATGGTGCCATTTAGATCTGTATCATTGTAGATTGGTGAGAAGTGACTCAAGGTGACATCCGTATCTCCTTACAATCCGCATGTGTAGCTAAGCGGGATGTTCTGTTGTTAATGTAAAATACTAGCAGGAAGCGTGGGCTTGTTTACTGTTGAGTTCTATTTCAATGTAAACGGTTGCATAAACCCTGCACCAAAAGAAACTTATGTGATTGTTGTATGATTCGCTAGGTGGCACCACGTCACAATGACACTCGTCATTTGCAAGTTCAGAGATTGTTTTAATGTGTACGTTCGAATGTAAGAACGAGGACTATTTTAGTGAAATTATTTTGTTCTAAATACAGAGGAAATACATAGCAGAAGTGGATTGTTCGCACTGTGACTGTGTTGACGGTATTTTTAAACGTAACTATGTATATTGTTACACTTGGTATGACAAACTCAGTTTAACAGTTGACATGTGATTTTGGTATTGTTTGGGTTAAATGGAATTTCTCGCTATGCTGATGAATGCAACTTTACCCAGTATCGTTTGCGTACCTGCGTCACAGGAAACTCACGATTAGTGAAATGTGTCCATGCTCCCTCAGGAAGATACTTATATGTAACTGCGGACGTCAACAAGCAACAACACATAACCACCTTCTAATTATTACACTACACATTCGACTTGACACAGCAATATAAGAACAACACCGACAGGAAACAATAACCTGATAGCATAATTGAACTACGAGTAACACAGGATATAGAAAGAAAAAAAGAGTCACTTCTAAGAGTAATCAACAACAATATCATAGCAACATGACAAGAGAAAGGCAACTCTTCTTGTAATTGTAGTAAACAGCGTTAATTCTCGGCACATAAGTGGTAAAACACATAGTGATATATATATATATAATATATATATATATATATATATATATATATATATATATATATATATATATATATACGCCAAAATAGCCTGGCCGGTAACACGTATTTACGTATTTAGACTGCTCGCTGCCGTCTTTCGGATTATTTCACACACACACACACACACACACACACACACACACACACACACACACACACACACACACACACACACACACACACACACACACACACACACACACACACACACACACACACACACACACACACACACACACACACACACACACACACACACACACACACACACACCACACACCACCACACACACACACACACACACACACACACACACACACACACACACACACACACCACACAACAACACACACACACACAACACACACACACACACACACACAACACAACACACACACACACACATACACACACACACACAAACACATACAACATACATACATACATACAACATACAACATACATACATACATACAACATACATACAACATACATACATACATACATACATACATACAACATTACATAAAATACATCATACATACTATATATATATATATATATATATATATATATATATATATAATATATATATACATATATATATATATATATACATACATACATATATGATGTACATTATCATTACATACATACATTAAATCTTATCATATGATTACATACATACATACATACATTGCCATACATTGACTATACACACAATCGCACAACATACACACATATTCATACAACATATCATATATACATACATACATACATACATACATACATACATACATACATACATGCATACATGCATACATGCATACATGCATACATGCATACATGCATACATGCATACATGCATACATGCATACATACATACATACATACATACATACATACATACATACATACATACATACATGCATACATGCATACATGCATACATGCATACATGCATACATGCATACATACATACATACATACATACATACATACATACATACATACATACATACATACATGCATACATGCATACATGCATACATGCATACATGCATACATGCATACATACATACATACATACATACATACATACATACATACATACATACATACATACATACATACATACATACATACATACATACATACATACATACATACATACATACATACATACATACATACATACATACATACATACATACATACTCTCTGGATGTACATTTCATTACATGACAAATTGAGAATCTTAGTCGCAATATGGGTTACTATCAGTGTGAATTGCCTCATTTGACTATACACTGTACTCGCTGTCAAATAGCGCGAATATTTCGTAGAAAATATCCGAGCCGTTAGTCAGTCAGTGGCCCGACCGCACCCCATACTTGTTATTCGACGGGACACACACGGCATGTCACCGAATCACTGAACCGTGACGCCGGCGCCGCCTTAGACACGGTAGCCAATCCACCCCGTGTGTGTGCGTATGCCAGTCGGTCTGTGGACGTCTTGCTCCCGACAGCAACTTTCCGTCTCCTAACTCGACACAGGTGAGAACTATTACCTTATCAATTATATACATATTAACTGTTTGTCGATATCGCCAATGTGGTCGCTGTGATTGAGAGCTGGCCGCCATTTCCCGTCAGTTACTGGCCTAATTGGCCAGATTGGTAGACATGGTAGAGTAATACTCGCCAGCCGTCGTCACGCGTGGCTGCGCAGGTTGCTCCAGAATGTGGGTCAGCCGGTTGTGTAGGTGTATTTGGACCGCGCCTGGCATAAACTACCGTTTCACCGACTGGTAGAACGACATCCGAATTTGTCGGCCAGAACGATAGGTAACAATAATCACATCACCCGAACTAGAGTTTATGTTTAACCTAGTAAAGTGAGGTTAAACTACTGGGCGATTATTTAAAAAATAAATGTTTAACATTTTATGTACTGCATTTTGGCAAAAATCACTGTTGCTTATTATTTTATACATATGGCCCTATCTAAAAGGGCAGACAAGAATCAAAGTAAAGGTGTTACTTTACAATTGGCCAGTACGTGATAACACTTTATGGCGGTCCATTCGGTATTTGACCTCTTTTGTTGTTAAGTACTTTAGTTCAATAGTTTAATGTTAATTCCTGTGACACACAGAGATGAAACATATCGCTCTACAATCCCTGAATTTATCAATCCGTGTACTAACGAGGAGATTCACCAGCGATAGAAAGTGTCGGAACTTGGGTTCAGTTGACATGTCACCATTTAAGGGTTGACAAGATTATGCCATGGCAGAGATACTTTGTAAAAATAAATGTCAGGTAGTCAAAACTGTGAATGAAATAGGACAACTGTTTTGGGAATATAAATAGATAACCCAGCCACTATATAGTGTTGCACTTCTGTTCACCCCATTTCCAACAACGCATATGAATACTTGTTTACATGTTGAAAATCTTATATTATTATA
>JAODUO010000128.1:65000-97500 GCA_025642075.2 Ridgeia piscesae
CCCAGGCGGAGTTGAGGGACTGAAAAGTTCTGCCGACTCACGGAGTCTGGTTAATCGAGGCTAGATGAAAGCAGGAGTCGCTGCATCAAGATTT
The DNA here is from genome assembly GCA_025642075.2 of Ridgeia piscesae. NCBI lineage: Eukaryota > Metazoa > Annelida > Polychaeta > Sabellida > Siboglinidae > Ridgeia > Ridgeia piscesae. The sequence goes on from JAODUO010000128.1 coordinate 65,095, forward strand.
GAGGATCTATGTCCTACCTTGCAATGAAACGCAATGGACATGTTAAAGCTATGCCCTCGGTTCATCTACCCGCAATTAACCACCGGTGTGATTTGTAACAGAGAGGCAGCTGACTCGGCTATGTAGAAAGTGCAAACATTGAAAGTGGGAGAACATCAAAAGGTAATATGAATAACACAGCCCGCCTCGGCAATATTGTCATAAAGGTTTTTTGAAATTGCGTCTGTTGTTTTGATCATTGTTTCGGGCATATGAAATACAATTAGGGAAATGTGCCCTCAACAAATATATTACAGTAGGGGGAACATAATAAATAAATAAATAAATAAATAAATAAATAAATAAATAAATAAATAAATAAATAAATAAATAAATAAATAAATAAATAAATAAATAAATAAATAAATAAATAAATAAATAAATAAATAAATAAATAAATAAATAAATAAATAAATAAATAACTAAATAACTAAATAACTAAATAACTAAATAACTAAATAACTAAATAACTAAATAACTAAATAACTAAATAACTAAATAACTAAATAACTAAATAACTAAATAACTAAATAACTAAATAACTAAATAACATAAATAACTAAATAACTAAATAAATAATAAATAATAAATAAATATATATATAATAATAGAAGAACTGAATGAATGAACGAACGAACGAACGAACGAACGAACGAACGAACGAACGAACGAACGAACGAACGAACGAGAACGAACGGAAAACGAACGAACGAACGAACGAACGAACGAACGAACGAACGAACGAACGAACGAACGAACGAACGAACGAACGAACGAACGAACGAACGAACGAACGAACGAACGAACGAACGAACGAACGAACGAACGAACGAACGAACGAACGAACGAACGAACGAATGAACGAACGAACGAACGAACGAAACGAAACGAAAGAAGAAAGAAAGAAAGAAAGAAAGAACGAAGAAAGAAAGAAAGAAAGAAAAAAAGAACGAATGAATGAATGAATGAATGAATGAATGAATGAATGAATGAATGAATGAATGATGATGAAGAATGATGAATGAATGATGAATGAATGAATGAATGAATGAATGAATGAATGAATGAATGAATGAATGAATGAATGAATGAATGAATGAATGAATGAATGAATGAATGAATGAATGAATGAATGAATGAATGAATGAATGAATGAATGAATGAATGAATGAATGAATGAATGAATGAATGAATGAATGAATGAATGAATGAATGAGTAACGAGAAGCATTGTGCGTCCTTGTTCCAACTGTGACCGACATATAGCAGCGCAGTGACTCAGGGTAGAGCACTGGACTCTCGACTAAGAGCAGCCGGGTTCGAATCCTGTGCTGCCGTGTAAAACAATTAGGATTTTTTTTCACTCGACATTCCTCTCAAGTTCAATAAGTTATATGAATGAGTACCTGGCTATAGACAGTGGTGAACATTTGTGTACGAGTATTCTTCGCGAATTAACTACCGCGTGGCTGAATGTTTCCCAGAGAAGCCGAGGTTGTGTTCAATTGAACAGGTCTGCCAGGGAGTAAAGTGTAAAGCGCTTTGAGCAAACCTGAGGATTGGATACTGCGTTACACAAGAACTTACATTTACCTGTTTTACCGTTACAGCAACAACCAGCCTCCGGCATGGCAATACGCCAACGAGAACGGGACTCTGGTGACACGTGACTGGCGAAAGAGTATCACCACAAAGCTGGTTCCGTTGTCAACGAAACGGGCCACCTTTCCGTCGTCAACAAGTCCGAAGCCGACAGTAAGTAAAACTCAACACGCAAACGATTTGCCTCAGGGTGCGCGTGTCTTACAGCTTCCCAGAAACACATCTTCTTTTTCGTGAACAATTACCAGCAAATTTTCAGTTCATTTGAATTTTCTCGGCTAAATCATAAACATATGTGCTTTGTTATTATTGTCCAAATATAATTCTTATTTTCTGTTTAAGAAAGAATTTTATGAGCTGAATGTGTTATGAATCTCATTTGTAGTGGGTGTAAATGTTGATTGACTGATCTTAAACGTACAACAATGAACTTGCATGCCTCATTAAGCGTGGTTGCTTAAACGTGGTATGCTTAAGCAACCACACGTAATAAGACGCGCAGTCCTCGAAATCGCAGGAGTGATGCATGGGTTCATTGTCATCAAGTATCGTGGCGCCACCTAGCGAATGGCATATACGCGCTCGCGCATAATACAGTTTTATACAATCACATATATGCGCACATACACATGCTGCACACATACATACTGAACCCCCCCCCCCCCCCCGACACACACAAATGAATACAGCAGAGAGACCAAAGGTAATGTAATCTTTGAACACATAATTCAGGAGTAAATCAAATACGAGTCCATATTTGTGAGTTGTTAATAAGTACGTTATGTAGTGAGTATTCGCCCACTCTAACTCTGACTGGCAATACCAGTATCAATCCACGTTTGGTGAATTGATGATGTGGTTGTGGTCATAACGTACCACACCACGTGTAAGACGTGATGCGTTTTGGCCTGATGCAATATGAAGTTCTTTAAATTTGATAACGAATCCCGTGTTCGCAGACAAGACCTACTCCGGGCTCTACGACGGTACGAACCATTCCCACGCACCAAACTACGACGATAGGCAACGTCCACCTACGTCGTTCAACCACAGGTTAGTAGTCGTCGTGTCCGAACAAAGTTCAGTGGTTAGTGTGTTCGAATGTACGTCAGTCTTCGTAGTGTCCGAATATAGGTCATTGCTGAAAGTTTGCGAATATAAGCCAACGAGAGCGTGTACAAACATAAGTTAATATATATATATATATATATATATATATATATATATATATATATATATATATATATATTAATTAACTTATGCGACATATATATATATATATATATATATACTATCGGACATATATATATATATATATATATATATATATATATATATATATAATTATATTATATATATATATATATAATTATATTATTTGATATTTGTAATGGTTAGTCCTGCGGTCTTGGTAATGGTGCTCGTTACGTGTATTTTGTAGATTAAACTAACATTTACACTTCTTTCTAATACGGATATCTGATAACACTAAGCCACTGTCTTATGCTTCCTCAGGTTAACCCAACAATTAGCTAAATAAGGACGTCGTGTTGTCTGAATGTTTAGAGAGAGATTGTTGCAACATTGTGTGTTAATACTACTACTGCAACCCTCGCTGTCGCAGTCACTGTTCCTGTTCCTGTCACTGACGGCCCACCATCCACGAAGCGTCATAACACAGGTGACAGAAGCACTACCGTAGGTAAGTGAATATTGAGCATGGACACTGGTCTGTGGAGTGGAAGTGGGAGTGCGAGAACAGGTCGGTGAATAAAGACTGTTAGCTCTTGTCTGGGAACAGAGAGTCTGCATGAACATAAGTAAACGAGCACGGAGTCTGAACATAGTTAATGAACAGAAAGTGTGAGCAACGGATAAAGAGTCTGAACATAGGTCAAGAAGAGAGATAGTTTGGACACGAGTAAGTGAATAGAAAATCTGAACATAGGTCAAGAAGAGAGATAGTTTGGACACGGGTAAGTGAATAGGGGTCTGGACATAGGTCAAGAAGAGAGATAGTTTGGACACGGGTAAGTGAATAGGAGTCTGGACATAGGTCAAGAAAGAGAGATAGTTTGGACACGGGGGTTTAAGGGGTGAATAGAGTCTGGACATAGGTCAAAATGGACATAGGTCAAGAAGAGAGATAGTTTGGACACGGGTAAGTGAATAGAGCTTCTGAACATAGGTAAAGAAGAGAGATAGTTTGGACACGGGTAAGTGAATAGAGAGTCTGAACACAGTTCAATGAACTGAAAGCGTGTACAAAGAACAAAGAGTATACACACAGTTCAATGAACAGAAACCATGAGCACAGATAATTGAAAAAATATGTGAACAAAGGTAAGTGAACACGGAATGTGTACACAGTTCAGTCGACAGAGACCATGAACACAGAGCAGTGGGCAGAGAATTCGAGCACATACGTGTGAACTGGGGGTCTGAACACAGGGAAGTGAACAGAGAGTCTGAGCACAACAGAACAGAACAGAACAGAACAGAACAGAACAGAACAGAACAGAACAGAACAGAACAGAACAGAACAGAACAGAACAGAACAGAACAGAACAGAACAGAACAGAACAGAACAGAACAGAACAGAACAGAACAGAACAGAACAGACACAGAACAGAACAGAACACAACACAACACAACACAACACAACACAACACAACACAACACAACACAACACAACACAACACAACACAACACAACACAACACAACACAACACAACACAACACAACACAACACAACACAACGTTACCAGATTCCCTATGTAGCTTTCTCTGCTAGTCTAACAATGTTTCCGACTTACCAGTTTGCTTGCATATTACTGTTACAGTTGTAGACAGATAATACTCATCATAATCATAAATGTGGTTGGTATTTATATATTTGTTTAGATTTGGATATAGTGTAATACGACTTTTGGGATTAATCAAAATATTACAGTCACTACTGCTAAAACACAAATCAGTATTTCATCATCTCAGTTATGGGGGAATTAGTGACAGTAACAGAATTAGGTCAATGTCATAACCCTAATTTCAGGTGGGAGTCCACCAGTCATCACTAAGGCCCCGACGCTGGTGACAGACGGAAAGAGAGACAAAGGCACGTTGGACGCCATGGCCGCGTCCGAATCAGCTCCGATAGTCCAAGTGTCCAGCGTCTTGACCGCTTTTGTTTCTGTCGCATTGCTGCTCGTTTTCACCAATTACTAGTCGTCGTGGAAGATCTCGACAGCTCGTGACGTTATTGCGACAATCGTCTCCAAAACTGCCACACGCCATGGTGACCTATACACGTTTCCGTGACTACCGGACGTCGTCGTGACTGCCTGACGTCATCATAACGTCTCCATGACAACTGGATATCATCACAGATGCACAGTTACATCATCGTCGTTATCACCTTCATCAAATCATCGTCGTTGATGACGGCCGACGAGTGTACAATGGCGGCACATCTATAATCACGTGGTGTTCACCGGTAGTGACATCACTACACTGCGCACCGATAGCAGCACGACATTTTGCTAAAGGCTTGGCAATGTGCCACAGTGCACGCTGCATCGGCTCTTGTATTAGGAGAAGCGGCAATGAACATTATTATATCTTATAAGCAACATGATCAAATTATAATATCACATGAAATCGCTCCTGTTACAAAAACCTTATCGAATTATTGGCAGCGCATTCAGAGGAGAATTTGCTTTTTCTTATTTGACGACATATCCTTTTCTCTCCTATACACGTGTGAAGGTCGGTGTATACGTGAATACGTTTATATGCCGACAAGACTATAATCTAAAAAAAACGGCTTTGCCATATATGGTGGCGCCATCTGTGTGAAAACGTGGACAACATTTAATGTTATGACTCGTAGACAAATATTGATATTGTTGAGTGTTTGATCAATATTGGTGGTCGATTCTTGTTAGTATAACATTTCAGACTCGTCGATGTCATCCACACAATGTACAGTTGTGAAGTGGCCCCTTGTCCTAATTATCAAACCAGTCAATCAGATGCATTGAACTTTGACCAATTTATCGCGCCAGCCATTCAAACCAGTTGACCTTTGCCCTAGTTGCCACGTCAACGAATCAAATGCGTTTCTATGTGTGGTGTCTGTTCAACAAATGACAAATGCATCTGGATATGTAACAATAATTATTGCAATTGCACGGCGTAACTTCGTAACGTATCACTACTATGAATGCATAATTATTATAAACAAAAATATACATTACTGTTCCAAATGGTGTATATATAGGAAGCCTGGCTACCGAGGTGTCAGCAGAACGTGGTTTATTTTTAATAAGAGCTTTACTTATATATCCATCAGCACTGCATCAGTGGCTACACGCACTAATCTTTAAATTACAAATATTAGTATATAAAATGCTGGCGTTATGATTGGTAAAGTTGCAATAACGAATGCGATAACTTACACAAAACTGAGAACGTTTGTTTATTTGTTATTTGTCTATAAATGGCGGGTTGCGCGAAGGATTAACCATCATGTAATTTATAGCATATATTTATTTTTGATTGACCTTTTGTAAAAAAAATATAACGCATCGAATGTTTAGACATGGTATTATTGGACCACGCACTGCTATTAAAACGTGTAAAGCTTGAATGTGTTTTAATGTGTGTTGATTAAGGTGATTATTTCAAGCACATTATATATATATATATATTAATGAAATCGCTATATATATATATATATATATATATATATATATATATATATATATATATATATATATATATTACTTACCCTGATAATGATTGAGTAAGCTGGGCGTCATCATTATCAACAATGATTTCACCTTTAGTATGTTGGCTACATTTCTATAAATAAGAGAACATATATGGATACACAACAACAGTAATATTACACGATAACTGTTCACAGTAGTACTCTCGCAAAGATAGGTGGTTACAACAGGTTTCACAAACAGTTTAATATCTACGATGACTGGCATTATATTAAACATATATCAAACATTGTACATGTGAGACGTTTCAGTTGTCACACGTGTGAGTGAGACATGTTTGCCCACCAAGAGGTCAACGCGCGAATTGGATGACAAAGTCAACACCCCCTGTCGCGCTCTTAGTTGTGACGTCTAGTTTTAGTATAATCTACACAGTGATGTGACATCAGACGTTCCGAGAGTGACATAAATCAGTCCTCACACGAATTATTTTACAAAGCACGGAACGGTACAATTAAGCCCCTATAACCGTTATGTCCATTTCGCTTTCTTACATTTAACAATTAATTAATTAATCGAAGAGGACTAAGTAATTGTTACGTCCCGTTTTAACATCCGTTCACTGGATGAATTATCATAAATATTTGACAACTGACGGTGCCCATTTTGCTTTGCTTTAATAGGTTTGTAGTAATTTGTCTGCAGCAAAAAGTGACACCAATTTCATTTAGCCAATTTAGCTGGGTTTTTATTACTTCACTCCGCGTTCTTGTACGTCTTGCGTGCATACGGTGTAGGAAAGTCTATTAATTTGTTTGACGCAGCATGAATGCGTCTTGCTCAGACCAGGCGAAACTAGGTTTGATTTACTCCGTGTCGAAGACTTCAAAATAACTTTCACCCCAACAATGCTGTTTTGATCTAGATACCCAAACAGTTTATATTGTCTATTAGTTTGTCTGCCGCCCTATGATTATTAGAACAGACAATGTCAAAATCGCACACGACATTCCCAACCCGTCCATATATTTGCTTTGGTTAACAGAGGGCGCTGCTTAGGCGACAGGAGTGATTACTGGTCTCGGCATTTTGACAGCTAGACAGAGTCACAATGATTATATCCCCTTCGAGGGGATGTAATCATTTGAACGGGGGTGTAATCATTATAGGAAGCATTATTATATTGAATTGTTTCCTTTGTACGACACAAAACAAAATAAAAAGTTAAGGACGCAAAGTTGAGTTAATGATTCCTTGTATTCACGAAGCTTTTAAAAGGAAAATATGAACACACAAACACCGCACACATGAACACATGAACACACATACATGCACGCACGCACGCACGCACGCACGCACGCACGCACGCACGCACGCACGCACGCACGCACGCACGCACACACACACACACACACACACACACACACACACACACACACACACGTGCACACATGTTAAATATGCATTTATGTTTTCGGTATACGTTTGATGTAATCCGTATGGTGTAACCATAATATAAAGCAATAAGGCCTAGCCATATGGTGCTCGTTCGGATATTTTCAATGAATATGTGTCCTCACGTATCAGTTTAGCAAACTAACGAATCTGGACAATATTAATGCTCTGCTGTGTTATGGTCGATGCAATCGTCTTCCACCACTACAGTCTGGCGACAAGACGGCTTGCTAGACATTAGAAAGCGTGCGTTTTAAAGTCACACGAACCACATAATGCACTATTCTTTTTTTGACGCATTCCTCTCAACAAACAACAATAGTACTTCACTAATCACATCGGACCTAAAACGTGTGTCGCCGTAACTCTTAATTCGATAGCTGCCTAATCTCGGCACGGCTATTGTCAACGTGATAGATACGACACCAATCGCGACACATCGACTCTGTCCCCGTGAACGTTGAGTGAAGTCGACACGTGACGCGCTGTGCGTACTCTATACAATAATGCGTGAATTCGGAACAAAGTCCACTTGCATATGCATTCGATGAATTAGCAAGCACAGCTACCGAGTCAGCGCGGAGTTATAACCGACTTCGACGCCTGCGTTACTCCCAGACGGAGAGAGGAAGTGACGTGGCAAGGATCGCCAAGTTGTAGTATCGTGTTAGACATGTCGACGTCTTTGGCGATATTCTGAATCGACTCACAATATCGTCGTGAGTTTGGTGGAGTAAACGAACGCCGATTAACGATGCACAGCGAGTGTGTTCTCGCTGAACTGATAACACTTCCGACGATGGTCAATAGTAGCCGCGATTAACTCGTACAGTTGACGCGATTGTGTGTGTGGACAAGGGGCAGTTTATAATGGCGATTGCGAATTTACTGCGCCTGTTTTTGCTCTACACCGGTGTGGTCGTAACCGGCGGTCTCAACGTCACATTCCGGCCTCCGAGTCTTGACAATTTGCTGGTCGGCGAAACAGGAACAATAGAACTGAATGTCACATGCGAAACTACGACAGCCGAAATCATGCTGCGGGTAAACTCAGAAGACGACAGGATAGTCGAAATGTCTGACCCTGCCCCGGTGACGATCTGCGCCAGACCGGAAGTCATGAACGCTTCCCTTAACGTGTCCGTCGAAGCGCGGTTCATCGGAAAAGTCAACCTTCATTTCCGCTTCACAGAACACGGTGTAGCGGAACCGGAAACGACACGGGACTACCGCGTTACTGTCGTACGTGTTCGTAGCACGATTATGAAAGTATTCATCATCGTGACGGCCACTTTGATGGTGATTCTCAACGTCGGATTCGGCAGCAGCATCGACCTGGATGTGATCAAGGAGATCTTGCAGAAGCCGGTGGCGCCCGCCATAGGGGCGCTATGCCAGTTCCTCGTCATGCCGCTGGTATGTGTGTTGTTTTTGCTCGTGGTTCCCTGTTATGTCCCTCCTTGGGATCGCTGTTAATATTCTCCGAGGCTTCCAAAAATCTCCCATTTCGTCTCACTTGCAACCTCGCGCGAAACTCCTCCTTTTAGTGGAATTATTTTGTCTCAGCGGTGGATGGGGCTGTATATATCCGGATCATACATTTATCCTTGTCAACCGTCCTTCTGTCAATTCATAAGGATAATTCATCCCATCCTGGCTGACACACCGACGTGTGTATTTACTTGATCCGTTTATATTATCTACTTGTTTATCTTTCGTCACTAATCGTAATTCGCGATGTCGATGTGCGATGTGTGTACGTATATACGTACGCATGTACGTATTTGTGTTCACTTGTGTGAACAAATGTACACAAATATGTACATACGTACGTATATACGTACACAAACCCTCCGGCAAACCAAACCAATCCACCAACCCACCCACCGACCCCCCCGCCCACAATTCAAATACAATGCAACCATCAATCAACGTAACCAAATAAAAACTAACATAAAACATTTGTAACCAGTTGTTAACAGAATACAACGATGTATATGAACGCACATATATCAAGAAAGAAAGAGAATGTTGATGGGAGAGAGTGGAGAACGAGAGAGAGATAGAGACAGAGAGGGGGAGAAAGAGCGAGCGTGCAACGACGTGGAACGAAGACAACAAGTGAGAGAGGGAGAGAGAGAGAGAGAGAGAGAGAGAGAGAGAGAGAGAGAGAGAGAGAGAGAGAGAGAGAGAGAGAGAGAGAGAGAGAGAGAGAGAGAGAGAGAGAGAGAGAGAGAGAGAGAGAGAGAGAGAGAGAGAGAGAGAGAGAGAGAGAGAGAGAGAGAGAGAGAGAGAGAGAGAGAGAGGAGAGAGAGAGAGACGAGAGAGAGAGAGAGAGAGAGGAGAGGGAGAGAGACGGAGAGAGACGAAGAGACGGAGAGACGGAGAGACGGAGAGAGAGAGAGAGCGACGGAGAGAGAGGGAGAGAGAGACAGAAAGAGAGAGAGAGACGGAGAGAGAGACGGAGATAGAGGGAGAGGGAGAGAGACGGAGAGGGAGAGAGAGAGGGGGAGAGAGAGAAAGAGGAAGAGACGGAGAGACGGAGAGACGGAGAGACGGAGAGACGGAGAGACGGAGAGACGGAGAGAGAGAGAGAGATACGGAGAGAGAGGGAGGGAGGGAGGGAGGGAGGGAGGGAGGAGAGGAGGGAGGAGAGAGAGAGAGAGAGAGAGAGAGAGAGAGAGAGAGAGAGAGAGAGAGAGAGAGAGAGAGAGAGAGAGAGAGAGAGAGAGAGAGAGAGAGAGAGAGAGAGAGAGAGAGAGAGACGGAGAGGCATGCATGGCATATTGCATAATATAATTAATTTTGTAGTAGTCAGGTGTCTTGACGAAAAAAAGTCTAACACGACAATTCATATACAATTTCTATGCATTCACTATTTGCATACTAAAATAATGAAAAAAACAATAAATACAAAATGTATACACCGCATCGTAGCAGATTAACATGAACATTTAGAAGTGAAATAATAACACACTAGGATACCAGAGACTCCTATTCAGATATTGCCTCACATTAAATTATTCTTCGTTTTATATTTACTAATATTTATTTATCCGATTGCTCACCAAATTCGTTTTATAAACCTGGAAACATTTACTGCGCCTGTGTAATATTTAACTTGTAAACATATATTTGACGTGTTAATAACCACTATTGACACCTATTACTTATTGGCGATTGTTGCTTTGAAACTGGCGTATATCCACGCACATGGCGAATTCGGGACAAAGAAAACTGGCCCAGAGAAATTCCTGCTAATCACAACATATCGGTACATGCACTCTCCCTTAAGACGACTGGATCAGTTGATTGGTAGTTTTACTCTTTGTTGTCTTAGAGGAATAGGTCATTTTGACTTTGATAAGGAGAAACTATTAAAAGTCAAAAGTATATACGTCACTTGTTGAACAGAATGTGGTTTATAATATTGATAAACATGCAAATTGTTCGCTGAAAAATTTGTTCGCGGATTTAAAAAAAAAACTAGTATATTGCTATAGGGTAGCTTGGTCGCGTTTGCGAAGAGTGCACAAATGCGCGCGCGCGCGTGGGTCCGTGCGTGTTTGTGTGTGTGTGTGTGTGTGTGTGTGTGTGTGTGTGTGTGTGTGTGTGTGTGTGTGTGTGTGTGTGTGTGTGTGTGTGTGTGTGTGTGTGTGTGTGTGTGTGTGTGTGTGTGTGTGTGTGTGTGTGTGTGTGTGTGTGTGTGTGTGTGTGTGTGTGTGTGTGTGTGTGTGTGTGTGGCGAGCGTGTATCTGGTGTACGTATGCGAGAACGTGTGAGTGTGTACGTATGAGGCTGGTGTGTACGTACGTCATTGTTTCCGTGGGTCCGTGCTTATGTCATTGTTTACATCAATCGTTATTTATGATAATTTACTTACAACTAGACACATGCTAAGCAATATAGCACTGGATGACATTTGTCATGTTCTGGTAGAACAGTGTAACATTTGTAATATTTCTTTCCAATTATATAACCGAAACCACATAAATAATAGTGCAAACGAGCGCTGCCTGTATAATTAGCGAGATTGTAAATTTCACACAAATGACTATGGAGTAGACGAATGAAAATGTTATTTATTGCTGTTTATTTCTACAATATTATTTGCACTAGAGTAAATAATTTGAAGGAATATCACCCGCCAAAATGCGTTTAGTAAACGGGACAACGTTCGTTTTCGCAATATCACTGTTGTGTCCATATTCTAAAGACACAAAACGTTCATGTAGTGAAACTTGACCAAAGGGTGTGTGGCGACTGAAGGGGTTGACCGAAACTCCTTGGTGTGTGTTTTTTTTTTTTTTTTTCTAATATCTTAAATAATAATAATAATAATAATAATAATAATAATAATAATAATAATAATAATAATAATAATAATAATAATAATAATAATAATAATAATAATAATAATAATAATAATAATAATAATAATAATAATAATAATAACAATAATAATAATAATAATAATAATAATAATAATAAAGAACAACAACTGTAATAACAACGTCAGTAATAATGATAAATATAAATAAAAATAACATAACTTCTATTGTGCATAATTTGTTATATACTTGGTAGCCAAGCACAGATAAGTGGGCCAAAGTTCAACCGTGTCAGCTTACTTCCTGCTAAGACTGTTCGCTGTCTGGAGAGGACGATTCCTGGTAACAGAACTGTTAAAAAAATGGGCCTATGTACTCGGATTGCTTTCAAGTTGGACAAACGTACTCAACAAATGAACCAGAATTTCAAGGCTGAGGAGGGATTCGCGGAAAGGGACGACAGGACGAAGAGGAGGCACTCCGGGCGTCTCTCAAGCCCTGCGGACGTTCTAACGTGCGCTGGTACAGTGTCAACATTAGTTCCGCGCGCTACCTGGACGACTTCCGGTTTCGACAGATGGTGACAATAACGACGCGTGCCGCGATGACGTATGCGATTGCAACACTTCAGCGAGACAAAAACACCTGCTTGCTTCAAACAGTCGCTTCAAGCGACTACGCGAGTGTTACTTTCACACATGACTATTATTGTATACTATACTCGAAAAAGTCAACGTGACACGGCTGTGGCATGATTTTGTCAAGCGTCCTCGAGATTGTGCATGAGTTTATTGGAACCGCATAAGAAACTCTGGAGCATGTTCGAATAATACGTTGCAAATGCCATTTCATTGTGCACAGATGGTTCACGTTGCGGTGTTATTTGTATTATTGATACCATATGTTGTAACAGATGATTGGTACGTTGGAGTACGTGTGAGGAGAATGTGTGAACACACACACATGCGCGCCTGCACGCACGCAGGCACGCACGCACGCACTCACGCGCGCACACATACACCCATTCACAAACATATACAGATACGCGCACGCGCACGCGCACACGCACACATATACACACATATATACATACAAACATACATAAACATGTATATATATATATATATATATACTATGTATTATATATATATATATATATATATATATATATATATATATATATATATATACACGTACATACTACATAATAGAAACTATATAAACCTATACATTTTGTAAAGTTGAGTGTTTGCACGCGTAGCTAACTGTCGAAGGTAAATTTGTTCACGTTCATTGGAATGACGACGGAGAAATGGTTTCTACACTACGTGTTTGTTGACCTAGAACAGTCGTAGAGTGTGTAATGCACTCGGCCAGCACCTGGCCCCAGTACCCGGCCCGCACCGGCGGCACTGGCCACTGAGCCAGTTCGGCTCGTGGTCGTGGATCGAACAGCTTTAGTTCAAGTATTCCGGAAATAACCGCGCGTCGTCACTTTCTGCCAGTATGCCTGCGGATGGTATGAAGCGCTGGACTGTTGCATAATATACATCACCAATATATATATATATAATATATATATATATATATATATATATATATATATATATATATATATATATATATATATAGCCGCCTGATCTGATGCGAGAAAAATTTTAATGTACAAGTTAAGACGTTGTAATAAACTTTTTTTAAATCTAACATGTTACACGTTTGTCATATATGAAATTAGCTATAGATGACACTATGAGTCAAAACATTTCATGGACCTTGTTTAAACATAACACAATTAATGCTGCTACTACGAGACAGTCGTGAGATAATGCGTTCCAGTCGTCCAGAGTCTATTGTGAACATTAATACTGTCTGATATCTAATCTCCGCTGGTTCTTATCTATTCCAACACATGGACATCTGCCATTTGTCAGATCAGCTCGTTTTAATCACATTTTGTAAACCCTTTGCTTGTTTCATCAATGCCCAAATCAGTGATTATAGTAAGGATAACAGAGTTTACCAAACTGATCCCTGTAGTATCCCCGACACAACGTAGTAGTATCTCCGACACAACGTAGTAGTATCTCCGACACAACGTAGTAGTATCCCCGACACAACGTAGTAGTATCTCCGACACAACGTAGTAGTATCTCCGACACAACGTAGTAGTAGTATCTCCGACACAACGTAGTAGTATCTCCGACACAACGTAGTAGTATCTCCGACACAACACAACGTAGTAGTATCTCCGACACAACGTAGTAGCAGTATCTCCGACATGACGTAGTAGTATTTCCGACACAACGTAGTAGCAGTATCTCCGACATGACGTAGTAGTATTTCCGACACAACGTAGTAGTATCCCTGACACAACAAACATCAATGTGAAAACCACAACTGCAGTAACAAACCGTTGTCTGGACTGTTTTGTTTGAATTGATAGTATAATATTATTATTTATACAGTAGAGTGCTATACAATACAGTATAGTACAATTCAGTACATGGCATATGTCTGATTCTAGTCGAGCCGGTTATTGAACTAATTTGGTACCATTCTATGTAATTCTGGCCCATTTTAGGTAACATAAATATGTGTGTTAGATTGAGTACGTTGTCTACATATGTTAATTAACGTTTAATTTACTACCCACTAGCCACGAACTAGACTGTATAAACATGAATATACAAAATGAGTTTGTCTGTTTTACTAGGTAGTTATTAAAAGGATGTTCTTGTGAATCACAATTTGGTCATGGTCGTAGTAATGAACCATCTTTTGGAATATTTTGTTTAAATACTTAACATTTCGAAGGGATAAGCTATCAAATTACGCAAGCTGTTTCGGTTCAATTGGTAAATAGCGGTATTAAGAATAACGCATAAATAAATAAATACTACTGAATATGGTGCATTTAAAACCAACCAAGTCCCAGTTCCTCTGATGTAACTCCAACCATCGCTGTTTCAGTTGGGTTTCGCCACGAGCAATGCATTACGAATGGAGAATGTTTTCGGCTTTGGAGTTCTTGTCTGCGCATGCGCACCAGGCGGCGGCGGAAGTAACGTGTGGACGTTGTTGCTTGGGGGCGACCTTGACCTCAGCCTCGCCATGACCTTCTTTAGCAAGCTGCTTGCTCTAGGTAAAACCATTTAAATAAAGACACCAGAAGAAGGCATATTAAATGGCGTATCCCCTGGTAGATATGTTCGTTCATCTCTCAATTCAAACTGTTTTGTGAAAGAGCAATTCTATCTAGTATCTATAGTATCTATCACAATGTGCAACCTCATTAGCACAATATAATATACGTAGTTTTAACAAACATTAGCAGATTTTCAATTTGAAGTAAACCCTATTAAATCAGAATATCCATTGCCAAAATCAAGAACATCCCCATTGAGCACGTCGAATTGTATTCTGCTTAGGAGTGGTAGTTCACTATCCTGCAGTTTTCACGGACAAATACAATAAATAAACAATTAATAAAATAACATATTATAAAGACAATAAAAAAATTTAAATAAGTAAATAATAAAAATAATAAAAAATGTATTGTTGGCTAAAACAGTATATCAATAAATGAATAAAAATATAAACATAAATAATAATAATAATAATAATAATAATAATAATAATAATAATAATAATAATAATAATAATAATAATAATAATAATAATAATAATAATAATAAACATTTATTCACGATAACCTTATGAAATGTACATTTTATCTCCCTAAGGGTCGTGATTGTAAAACATAATATACATGCACTAAACAAGTTCATCGACTACCTTATACATTGCGTAATGCGTCAAAATATAGTCAATAAAAAAAAAACAATTACAAAAATATACTTAATACATATTAAAAAAATTAGATTTCAATAAAAATTGATCAATTTTTAAACAAGACAAGTAGCATTATATATATATATATTTTTTTAAACGTTTAGTAAAAGTGTTCACTGAATCGTGCGTCACTGTTTTCTAGTTAAAAACATATGCATATATTAGAGAGAGAGAGAGAGAGAGAGAGAGAGAGAGAGAGAGAGAGAGAGAGAGAGAGAGAGAGAGAGAGAGAGAGAGAGAGAGAGAGAGAGAGGAGAGAGAGAGAGAGAGAGAGAGAGAGAAGAGAGAGAGAGAGAGAGAGAGAGAGAGAGAGAGAGAGAGAGAGAGAGAGAGAGGAGAGAGAGAGAGAGAGAGAGAGAGAGAGAGAGGAGAGAGAGAGAGAGAGAGAGAGAGAGAGAGAGAGAGAGAGAGAGAGAGAGAGAGAGAGAGAGAGAGAGTTTCTTATTATTGTGTTTAAGTGCATTCCATATGTCTGCGCCATTTACAACAATGGAGTTCTTGAAAACATTGGTTCGTGCTTTTGGGACATACCAGTCCCCTCTTTCATTTGACCGGGTTGTTCTGGTCGACATGTTTGAGATCAGTGTGAACAACGCACACATATAGTTTGCCAACCCATTCACAGCTTTATAAACCAACTGCGACTGTTTGTATTTGACGCGCTCCGTTAGTGGTAGCCAGTTTAATTGTGGATCACTTGGAGCCCGGTATTCAAAGAGTCTGTTATTATTCTGGCAGCACGTCTTTGGAGTTTGTAGATGCGATCTGATGTTGTTGCATTGCACCAGAATGTGCTGCAGTAGTCGACGTTGGGTAGAATGTAGCTGTTGTAGAACGTTTACCTTGCTTTGTGTGGAAGGTATTATTTTATCCTGCACAGAAGTGCGAATTTTCCGGCAATCGTGTTGTGTGTATTTTGTATATGGGCCGTCCAGGTGAGGAAATTATCAACAAGAAGCCCAAGTAGCCTCTCATTTTGACCATTTGGAGTTTATCTCCCTTGATGCATATGTTAACGTCCGTTTTGTCGAGGTGTTGCCATTTTTGCCGGGTCTCTCTCTCTCTCTCTCTCTCTCTCTCTCTCTCTCTCTCTCTCTCTTGCACGGCAACAACGATGTCTCCTGTGAGCCAGTCTGGCTCTTGTTTGCGCTTGAGGTTTCTGCGTTTCACTGGCGCATGTATATCACACACACCAACAAAACACGACACCCATGCATCCAGCGCATCGTCCACATCAGTATACTCAGTAATATCTGACCATGGCATCTGATGAAGCTCATGCTCAAAATGGTATGCATCAAAGAGTTTGTATTGTCGATATGTGATTGCACATGGGACAGCAGTCTTTGTTGAATTGCGTTTGCGTAAATTTACTACTGGAAGGTGATCATTGGCAGAGAGTACGCCAACCTTGCTGGCTCTAACATGTTGCGGCTGTGTCGTGTAGATATGATCAATCAGTGTATCAGTTGTTGCAGTTACACGGGTAGGTGATGTGATGACCTGCGTTAGTTGGAATCCGTCGACAACACCTCGCCATTTCTCATTTGTGACTACGCCATTCACAAAGTTTATGTTTATGTCACCCGTAAGAATTGTCTCCTTACTCTCACATTGAGTTCTTTCAAGTGTGGATTCGATTAGTGAGCACCAATTGTCAATACGGGTATTATCCGGTGGTCGATATACGGTTCCGAGCAAAATACCGATGGAGCAGGGACATTTTAGTTCAACCCAGAGATCCTCCAGCTGATCTTTCTCTAAATCGTGTTGTCGATTGTATGACACACCGTCGTGGAGGTAGACAGCCACTTCATAAATAAGAAAATAAATAAATAAATAAATAAATAAATAAATAAGTAAACAAACAAACAAATAAATAAATAAATAAATAAATAAACAACCAAACAAACAAACAAACAAACAAACAAACAAATAAATAAATACAAACGTGCAGTCCATGGTTAAACAACCCAGCAATGTGTCAACGTTTCTTACAGCGATGGTACCGTTCTGGATGTGGACGCTTGGCGGCTTCTATGTGCACGACACCGCCATTGAGATCCCGTATGGCTTCATCGCCACGGGCATGTTGAGCATCGCCGTGCCATGCTCTCTCGGGGCGGCGCTCAGACACTGGCGGCCTCGGCTCGGTCAACGACTGTGCCACGCCATCAAACCTCTCGCCGCCGTCTTCCTGCTGTGGGTCATCGTTGTCGGGTCCGTCACCAACATGTTCATATACAGGTTTGTGTTGACGGTTTGACATAATCATGTTCATATACATGTCTAAATTATTGATGGTTTAAGATCAACATGTTCATGTACAGGTTTATACGTTGACATAATCATGTTCATATATAGGTCTATAATTATTGACGGTTTAAGATCAACATGTTCATATACAGGTTTGTATTGACGGTTTGACATAATCACTTTCATATACAAGTCTAAATTATTGACGGTTTAAGATCAACATGTTATGTAAGTTTGAATGGACGGTTTGACATAATCATGTTCATATACAGGTCTATAATTATTGACGGTTTAAGATCAACGTGTTCATATACAGGTTTGTATTGACGGTTTGACATAATCATGTTCATATATAGGTCTATAATTATTGACGGTTTAAGATCAACATGTTCATATACAGGTTTGTATTGACGGTTTGACATAATCACTTTCATATACAAGTCTAAATTATTGACGGTTTAAGATCAACATGTTTATGTATATGTTTGAATGGACGGTTTGACATAATCGTGTTCATATACATGTCTAAATTATTGATGGTTTAAGATCAACATGTTCATGTACAGGTTTGTATTGACGGTTTGACATACTCATGTTCATATACTGGTCTATAATTATTGACGGTTTAAGATCAACATGTTCATGTACAGGTTTGTATTGACGGTTTGACATAATCATGTTCAGTATCATAGGTCTATAATTATTGACGGTTTAAGATCAACATATTCATATACAGGTTTGTATTGACGGTTTGACATAATCACTTTCATATACAAGTCTAAATTATTGACGGTTTAAGATCAACATGTTTATGTATATGTTTGAATGGACGGTTTGACATAATCGTGTTCATATACAGGTCTAAATTATTGACGGTTTAAGATCAACGTGTTCAAGTACAGGTTTGTATTGACGGTTTGACATAATCATGTTCATATACAGGTCTATAATTATTGACGGTTTAAGATCAACATGTTCATATACAGGTTTGTATTGACGGTTTGACATAATCACTTTCATATACAAGTCTAAATTATTGACGGTTTAAGATCAACATGTTTATGTATATGTTTGAATGGACGGTTTGACATAATCGTGTTCATATACAGGTCTAAATTATTGACGGTTTAAGATCAACGTGTTCAAGTACAGGTTTGTATTGACGGTTTGACATAATCATGTTCATATACAGGTCTATAATTATTGACGGTTTAAGATCAACATGTTCATGTACATGTTTGTATTGACGGTTTGACACCAACATGTTCATATACAGTGTTTCTATTACTTTTTATTACAAACAGTTTTGACGGTTCATTAACATGTTCATATACAGGTTCGTATTAACGGTTCGTCGCCACATGTTCACATAGAGGTTTGTATTGACGGTTCACTGACAACATGTTCACATACAGGTTTGTATTGACGGTTCGTTAACAACGTGTACATATACATGTATGTATTGACAGTTAGTTTACAGATTGTTCATATGTAGCTTTACATTACTATGCATTATAAAAAGCTTTGTGTTGATAATGCGTTACTGTTACAGTAATTATAGAGGTATGTATTGATGATCTGTCATCACCGTGTTCATATTCAATTTGTTTTGACGCTTTGTCACCAACAGGTTTGTATTGACGGTTTGTTATCAAAACATTCATATAGGTCGTTGACCAGCATGTTCACTTGCAGGCTTGTATTTCATGGTTTATGAAAAGCTGCGACAGACTGTTATGTTTATGATGTGTCGCTCTACCTACTAGCATACTCACTGTTTCTACATGTTTGGTGGCTCATGGAGGCGTTAGAAGAATATGTCATTGTGCTCCTCGTTCGTTTTCTTCGCACTCTCATATTTATTTTCGTCTTTTCAGACTTTTTTTTTTTTCTACTACGGCAACCATTGTTTATCCATCATGTTCGCTTTCGTCGTCTAAATTTTTTCGTATTTCGTATAATTCTTCTGTTTCTTATTCAGTCTCCATTTTATCCAACACGTCGTTGTACCATATCATCATCAATATCCTGTCATCGTATGACGTCACCCTACATGACGTACGAGCGCACGATTTTGATAACAGAAGTAAAACCACATTTCCTTTGAATTCATGGTGTATGACATCCCGCTATATATTTGTCCAACAAGTAAAACACAACTCGCCTTTTTCAAATATACCTACTTTTGCCGAGATACGATATCATAGTCGCCAGCTCGAATCATGCATAATATAGCCTGTCATATATTCAGAGCACGTTTACATGTTTGGCCTTTGGTTTGAAACGAGTGTCAGAATGTATTAATACGCAATATTCCGATGCAATACAAACACTATATATCAACACAGACAAATAAACAATGATCTAACGGTTACAATGTTGTGTTTTTATGTGTCACGTCGGATTCTCAGGATCATGGGGCGGATCTGGTACATCATCCCGGCGGCCATGTTCCTGCCTTACTTCGGCTTCCTCCTTGGTTACGTCATCGCCCGGATGTGTCGTCAGTCAGCGCGACGGGCAGCGACGATCGCCATAGAAACGGGCATCCAGGACACGGGCATTGGCATCCTGCTGCTTCTGGCCACCTTTCCGAAGCCCGACGGCGATCTCGCGACGACGATGCCCATCGCCGTTGCCCTGGTGACGCCGTTGCCATTGGCGACGGCGCTCGCGGTGATGAAGATACGCGAGCGCTGGTGCCCCAAATACATGCTGGCCGTATCGGACGCGCGCACAGAAAGTTGTCACGTGAACGGAACCGGACGTGACGTCATTAGTTCGAAAACAGAAATGGCGTACGGGACCACCGCGCAGTGCAACGGCGTGGAATTGCAAGGAGTGCGCACGACACAAGAGGGGGAAAACTCACTCGTGAAGTGATATGTTACGTAAGTTATGTTGTTTGAGAACCGTTGCATTCGCGCATAATAAACAGTATTGTTACACCGGATATCGGAACGCGCGCAAATGATTGTGGGCGTTACTGGCGCCGATGTTTGGCCTGCGTAAAAAATACAATCATGCGGTGATGGTAACTTAAGGTGATGAGTACATTGAAACAGTTTGATGATTTGTTGAACTGTGGGGTATTTTGAATATGATTAGCTTGATTACCATGACAGATTTCAGTTTTCAAGCAACTGAATTGGGACAATTAGCGATTACGTCACTTCCAGTATCGGATATAAGCAACGGCCTTTGGCGGGGGCAATTACACAACAGCAGGGGGAAAATGCGCGCCACCATCAGCTGCAAACAAACGAAGAAAACATGTTGATGTAGTGGCGCCATCTACCGAGTCTGACGTGTAGTAATGCATATTGACGACACGGTGGACATCACACCCGATCAACGCGATGGGTCATATTTTGTAAACACGTCACGTCAGTTGAATCCTGAAGTGAGAGGATATTCAATTTATTGTTCGACCTTCACATCATTCTCCGTTTGAATTAGTGACCGATCATCGATTCAAAGGAGAATCCCTTCTCAATTCGATTTATTTCGCTTACCTCATTTAAAGGGTTTTTGTAAGCTTGTGTACATTTGATATAATATTATGGTCTATCAAAACGTGATAATAAAACACTGCGTACATTAAAAAGATTTAAACATTCTCAAAGATAATTATGCCTTTACTCAAAGAATACCATAAGAAACATTTTGCTAAAATGAAACCAAGCAATCCTTTACTATGCGCTTGTTTCCTTTTATGTTATTCAATATCTTGAACAAGAAACCCAAGGAAGAGTATTCATTAGCTAAAACAATAGTATTATCAATTAAAGATGCATTGCGTCATAACAGGCTGAGAACGCTAAAAGAATCGCGGAGACACCGCAGGTTTCTGCAACATCTACGCTGTAGTTAACTCGGTATACTCATACTCGCCAGAGGGCAGCATCAGTGTTGTGGCTAGCTCGGCCTACAGTCGCAAGGTGGCACTGTCTATGCTGTAATTGGTAGCTGGTGCAAAATAAGCCAATGGTGTTTGGAATATGTAGCGCGCAATGTCTCAGTCGACCTATAATCCAAAACCCTGGTGCAAAGCATGTGCCGCATGGTCGAACCAAGGATCTTATAGCTTCAAAATAATAGACTAGCTTAAAATACTATCTACAAGGCGAGTGGGGTGAATTAGGGGGAGGGGGGATATATGACCGCTGGTGCAGTCTCTGTCATTTGAACCTTTGCAATCGTATCCTAGCACGCTTAAAACCAGATGGCGCCACTTACATAATGTCACGCTATTTACGGCAAAATCGCGAGGAGTTGCGTATCATTGTGAAGCTATAAGATCCTTGGTCAAACCTTGACAATTTCGTTCATATGGTGTATAATGTTGCTGTAGTTCAGCTTTATTAAATGAGTACCTGGCTATAAAAATTAAATGTTTGTATTCGAATGGTCTTTGTGCGCGTTAATTATATCGTCTGCTTCTGTAAACTGCTTTCAGCAGTCATTATAAATATACTGCGCAATATAAAAACTTGCATTTTCAATAGAACACATCACTGGTGAAGTGAGCCCCGAGTATAAAATGTTTGGACCCACAATGCACATCGATACATCATCAGATACCGTTCGTAATTTAGGGGTTGTCTTTGACAGTAATTTCAGCTATCATGTGTGCATTTCACAAGTTTGCAAATCATGTTTCTATCATATGCGTGATTTCCGTCGAATCCTGCGTCACTTATCTTTATCGTCTGCTAAAACAATATAAGTTGCTCTTATTAATATTTGACTGGAATATTGTAACCCACTTCTAAATAACTTCGCCAAAACAGACTAACCTAAACTCCAACGCGTACAGAATTGTTTAGCACGCGTGACACTTAAGGCCCCCGTTTCTCACCATCATTACTGGTACCTTAAGTAGTTACATTGGCTTCCAGTTGTACACTGAATTACATTTAAATTGACTGCTGCTACATACTCAACAACCAACATACTTAGTTAATCTGGTACATTTCTCTGATATCTTTTTGTTCCTAAAACTAAGCTGAATATTGGCAAACGTGCTTTCTCTGTGTCTGCGCCAACAAATTGGAATCAACTCCCTATTGCGATTAAATCTTCTGAAACTATAGACACCTTTCGTAAAAAAACGGAAAACATATTTGTTTAAAAAAAATTCCACCATAAATTGTCGGCGGTTCCAAGCTTCAATGACAACTTTTGCCTATCCCCACGTGTGTGACTAACCAAATGATTTGTTTTGCGCCTCTGAGCTTAAAGATAACGGCGCTATAGAAGTGATACAATTAGATTAATTAGTATTAGTATCAACATTCTGAGGCATGGGGACTGTTCCAGTAAAAATAAGTAATAATAAGAAGAAGAAGAAGAGCTCTTACAGAAAATTCACCATTAAACAAAATTCGTTGTTAAATTAGTTTTTTCTTCAAAAAACACATATTCACGTCTGGATTATCGAGGACACTATTTCCATAACGTATCATTGACAATGTCCGGCAGCACGTCGGCGTGTTGAACGTTAGATAGTGTTACATCGATATTTATTTTATATAATTATCCATGTTTAGTAGTACAGACTTGGTGAACAGTCTGACATATATATATATATATATATATATATATATATATATATATATATATATATATATATATATATATATATATATATATGTATATATATATATATATATACATATATACAAAATATATATATATATATATATATATATATATATATATATATATATATATATATATATATATATATATATATATATAGTAATTATGGTTATTTTAAAATTATGATGGTTTCACTGGAAGACGGCTTTTAGCCAAGTGACATCCATACTGACAATTTAATATATACTTTAGTTTTGTGCTTGTACATGTTGCGTTGTGAAATAAAAGTTACTTACTTACTCACTCACTCACTCACTCACTCACTCACTCACTCACTCACTCACTCACTCACTCACTCACTCACTCACTCACTTATTCACTCACTCACTCATTCATTCACTCACTCACTTACGTTTTCATGTATTCAAAATCACTTTTATGGATCAACATATATTTTATAAAGTTTACAATCTGGTTTAAAGCTGCTCCCTCCACTCGTTTGCTAATCGCCAAACCGGTTCTTTTATGACCAGATGTGTAATGTGTTAATGTAGTGTTAATGTTAGTTTAACAAGAATGCACAGTCAGTTAATTTTTTAAATGCGTACTTGTCATTTTTTATCGTAAAAAAAGAATCGCCGTTACACCGGGTATAACTGGCGAAACAATCAGCAGCTGCCGACGTCCTTTGCTTTTTGGGTCACGTGCTTTATGCGAGATCGACCTACTGCGGCACAATAACAAATCGCACGTGCTTTTGCGCGTCATGACTAAGATTCCAAAGGCAAAGTGATTCTTCAATGGAGGTACGCATTAAATGCATTAACGCAGTTAGCAACAAGAGCGAGTAGTCGGGTGCTAATCCACTCTTGTGAACGTCTATTCGACGCGGATTCTCTAACTTGTAAGATTATCAGTGTCGCTGACAAGGCAAGCCAGTTTGAGTTGACAGTCGCCAATATCGCTCGGCATCACTCAGCCAGACACAACCTGTGTTGATATGTACCGGTATTGTATTTGATTACGCAGGATCTTGTTAATAAACTTAGTAATTGCGAAAGTACATATCTATAGAGAATAGATGACGGGAAGGACGAAATTATAAATAAAATTGATATGGGGGACTGGTAGTAGGCTCTTGTTGGTCGGGCAAGAAGTATTTTTAGGGGAGGCATCCGTTATCTCGTTAACAGAACGTCAAACGGAGAATTACATTAATCTCACAATTATTAAAACAGTGTTTTGCGACTCACATTTCAGTACTATTACTGAATGTTGTTATTTCCATTACATTTTATGCAAAATAATTTAGATTTTTATGACAGTGATGATTGATTAAAATGTTAATACAATAGGTGTACACTATTATATCATGCAAGTATTACATAAAACATTCTTGCACTTGTTTCCATTGTAGTCAATGACGCCTGGCTGTAGTCTATGTACCTGGTACCTTTCAACTCACACGTGCCAGCTGTTTTCAAATATTTATCAACATTTTCATCACAGCATTATATGAATGCATAATATATTCGAATTATAATATTGCTACAGGCCACACTACAATGCAAAAGTGAGACAAGGCAGAGGAGGGGCTTAGATTAAAGCAGTCACATGGGTATGGCAAATGCCGGGAGGATACGTAGTCTGTTGGAGTCTCATATCTGATCAATCCAGGTAATTTAAACATTTTAACAATCAACAATGTATAAATTAAAAAAAATAGTTTAATATGTCCATTTAAATACACATTGTTTTCATTCACATATTATCTTGAACATGGAAAACTAGAATGCCCTTTGTTCTTGTTAGTCTTGTATAATGCATATTATACCCAGTGTGTCAACACAGACATTAATGCACATACACTATGTGAGTCGGAGGGGGGGCATGGCTACGTAGATCAATTTTAAAAATTACCTTCAAAATGGTGCATTCTGAAGGATGTTTTAACTTATTCCCTGGGAAATAGAGAGGAAACAAATGCACAGCTACAAGTGTAAACATGTTTATAGCAAGAAATACCTATGAGGCATATTTTGAGCAAATTGGCTTAGAAAAACACTGAGGTGGTCCACCTCACTCATCATATAGCAGGGTAAATACTGCAGCGATGACTAAAAAAAATCAATAATACAGTGTTGAAGAAGGTAGACATACATATTATGAATGCTTGAATATTTTCTGAGGGAATATGCTGTTGGCATAACAATAACCTCATTTTGTCATTTCCAACATTTGCTTTGACCAAACAACCTCACATATTCATATTTGACATAAAATGTCAAAAATGAATATGTGTACACCATGTAATAGTTATTACATGGCATCATTATTTACTCCCAACTCCACTACCATGATGCATGTTTTTTGTTTACTGAAATTGAATACATGCTTTTCTCTACAGGTCAACAAGAAACTGAACAATGCTTACTACCACTAGTTCAACAAGTTAATATGCTATACAGGACAGTTGTATTTGTGGACAAGATTATACAACAATGAGCCGGGCAATATGCTGCATATTAAATGTCAAGTATTTGAATGTCGACCAAGTGAAGTGATCCGAGTTGTAATGTGTGTTGCATCATGACAGACTCCACAGTACTGGTGGTGTGTACACTGGCTTCCATTCCGGTCAGATACCCTAACTGACTAGAGACCAATGCAGAATGTAGAGTGCGTGACATGCGAATATGGTGAAGCCTGACTAGCTTTGCAGTTGTCGATGGAACGGTGGATGCCATGGTCTGTCAAACATGGCATAAGCCTTTGGTCAACCTCTCTCGACACTGTTAGACAGGTTCGACATTCTTTAGTGAACTACATCAGCTTGGATATTGGTGACATTGTGTGAGTTCACTCTCTTTGAAGATACTGCATACCAGCTTCCTGGCATTTTACTGTACATCCGCATCTGCCTATACAAGAAACAAAGTGACAATTAACATGGCTCTGACATGTATGATATTTTATATGTGACGACACACTTAGCCAAAGTCAATACCATGGTAATATAATGTTATATATATACATTACTCAGACCTGTTATATTGAACATTTCTACTAATGTGGGAAACATTCTGCCACACTGAAAGCAATATGTGAAAATACTAATTGTACAAAAGAAACGTATTCACCACTATCTCTAGCCAGTACACTTCATAGAATTGAGTAAACATACCGCAATTGCACATGTAACTCTCAGCCACATGACAAGGACCCTGACTAGTTTAGTTACTTTTAGGTGTAAAGATACATAGCATTAAATTAAAAAAATTATATCTACTGATTTTTTTAAAATAAAGCATAATCTAGTTACTTTATGTAATATATTTATTATTTCTAAAGCACAATATCCAACATGGTCAAAGTGCTGTACATAATGTTATTATATGTACATAGTATGTATATGATATCTATTTACAACATGTTTCTGTAACAATTGTGTGTGTGTGTTATGGGTGAACTCTTTGCAAAAGTAAATTTCCAGAAATATGTTTTAGTACGACAATTCTTTCATAATATTGAACAATTTTCCCATGACATGTATGACATGTATCACTAAGCACATGTTTGCTAAAGCTAATGTA
The DNA here is from genome assembly GCA_025642075.2 of Ridgeia piscesae. Lineage (NCBI taxonomy): Eukaryota > Metazoa > Annelida > Polychaeta > Sabellida > Siboglinidae > Ridgeia > Ridgeia piscesae. The sequence continues at coordinate 92,556 of JAODUO010000128.1, forward strand.
TTCTCTGTGAAAGGCATAATTTGAAAGCCTAATGAATGGGATTCATGTTTTTGAACTACCTTAATTAGTATTTGATATACCATGTGCTGGATGCCAGAGATGGAGTGAGTACAATACAAATGTACTCGAGAGTACGATTACTTTGAACATGCATGAGTATGATTACGAGTACTCAGAAAACAAATGTACTCGAGTACGAGTACGATTACTTTACAATGTACTCAAGTACGATTACATTAAAATGTAATCATGATTACTTTCATGATTACTTTAATGAATATCCTGTTTCTAATATAAAGGCGACTTTCATGGAATCCCTAGGTGTCATTCTTGTTCTGTTGTTGTGTCACTAATGTTCTAACTAATTACTGCTATCCACTATCCAGGTGTTATTATTATTAATAATTAGACGACTTTCTCAGGTATTCGATGAATCATTTAATGCTGGATTAATAATTTAATTTATGGTTTCTGAATCAAATACAAATAGGAGGCATTTAAGAATTTCAAATACACATGATCAAATACATTACAATAACAACACTTCAAAACCAGGGGTGCATATTCAAGAGTATCCAATTCAAATATGTAGTATATCAGATGGGGGTCAAATACATTTGTATTTGAAAGTATTTCTTTTTTAAGTATTTGTATTTGATGTTTAGGAATTAAAAGTATTTGTATTTAAATACTTTCCTAAAGTATTTGACTTTTTCAAATATTTTTTCAAATACATTGTTAGTATCAACATTTCTTTTTCACTGTCACATGTAATGCCTGCCAAACTGATTACCTTAATGCACTGCAACTTCACCCAACAGTGCTAATTACTGATGAAGACACTTAACAACAGGCTTCCCCTGGCCTTGCAGTGACCACAACTTTTGTTTGCTCAGAGCCAGAGGATGGATTAGCACCTAACAGTGACCATAGGTCAATATCCCCTTTTGTTCTTTAGTCAGGCTGCAATCTGGCATCAGGCTATTCTGGTTTCCTGGCTCACTTTGAAGTTGAGCCTTCCTCACAACATCCTAGCAATGATTAGCAGTGTCTCTTCTGAGGGCAACATAGGCATTTTATTATGGACCTCCTGGCTTAACATACAAACACTATATTTTGGCCTTTACCTCTTTCAGTCAGTTGTCACTGTGATGCAGTTAGCAATAACAATACTCCCTATCACTGGTTTGTATGTCATTATATGAGCAAAACACTAATTATGTCTATAAACTAGATGTCTCAATATATGTGTTGCTTTTCTTTTACCTACATAGTAATACAAAATGAAAAGTAAAAAAAAGTATTTGAAACACTTTTCAATGTATTCATATTTAAATACATTTATATTAAAACAAAATTGTAATTGTATTTTAATCCCTCAAGAATATTTGTATTTAAATACATTTCAAAGTATTTGACCCTATGTCTGGATGGGACAACCCACAATAGTTGTGGATTTAGACAGGTTTACAGTTTGCACTTAATTGAACATAATAGATAGGGATTTAGCAGCTAACCGCCCGGTCTGTCTGTCTGTCTGTCTGTCTGTCTGTCTGTCTGTCAGACGGTCGGTCGGTCGGTCGGTCGGTCGGTCGGTCGGTCGGTCGGTCGGTCGGTCAGTGGATTTAGACAGGTTTACAGTTTGCACTTAATTGAACATAATAGACAGGGATTTAGCAGCTAACCGCCCAGACCCAGTCAGGCTTCTGGATGTTGGAAATATGACCAGTCATTCACACCATACTGACAGAGCAAACAAGGCAGGTGGGGCTGTGGCCTGGCTTCTAAAATTACAAAGCAAGATGTTAGGGGATGCTTATCTCCTCTTCTCCTGCAGTGCTTCCCAGGGACTGTCACAATTTAACTTGTATGTGATGTGGCTTCTCTGGGAAGAGAAGGTATTAATTAGAGAAATCTGACTGAATATTTTGAATACCTCGATTATTATTACATTTATTAGATTACTTCTAATATTGCCATTTTTATCTGTCTAATATATTTGCTTGCAACTGTTCATATGAAAAAAATATAATCGTGAGAAGTAATCGTGAGTACAATTACTTTGGTAATCTACTCGAGGACGATTACTTTGCTTCGTACTCGAGTACGAGTACTCAAAAAGTACTCGTACTCGAGTATGAGTACACGAGTACGATTACTCCATCTCAGCTGGATGCTGATATGAATATTTATAAAAGTAACTCTTTTACATTTACCTAACATGTTTTCAATTTTTTTAATGCTCCTTTGCTTGTTATCTGATGAAATAAATACATTATATCAAGTGCAGTTATTGTACCTGTAGTTATACTTATATTGTGCTTGCCATTATTTTGAGTCAATTTCATGAAATAGTTTTGGTAAACAGTTTTTATTTTATGATGTCTTTACTTATATACAATTTAACAAGTACACCCACCCATTAATACAGACAAATAAAATATCACATAGAGGGTCAGATTCAGAAATCGTCTTGAGGGCACAAAAACCTCTACTGGCCTTTGAACCAAATTGTGTAGTCTACATTTTTATTGATACCGCATAGCTTCAGCTTCCACTGTCTCATCTGGAGTGGTGATATCGGAAAATGCCACAACTTATTATTATCACTTAAACTGGGTCATATTTCAAACAATATAGAAGCACATTAGCATTGACCTATTATAAAGTTTGCAGGCATACCAAATTCCTACAATGTGGGAGGCACATCCACAGCGCCCCAGGCCCCTTGGATTCACAAATGACATACATCTGTACAATTTTATAAAAGGTTTGTTGAGAGAGTAAATTAATGTATATTACAACACTCATTTACCTGAGGTGATGAGCTTTTCCGCATGCCCTATGGTGATGATACCTCAAGTTCTGAAAATGTGACACATTTGAATTTTAATGTACTTGAAAAAATTGCAATGTTATGAACGATCACATTATCATCATTGCTTAATATATTAAATTATTATTATAACTATAATATTATAATATTGTCATTATGAATAAGTATAACGAAGGCCTAAGTGCAACTGTTACGGATCACTTATAATGCATTTATATTATAAACCTGCTACATACCATATGTGACATAAACATTACATAGTTACAGTATTATAATCAATCACTGACGTGTCGTAGTTATCTAAGTATAGGCCATAGTCTATGCCTGGCGTAATCATACTCGTAGCATAGCCATACCTTGGACTTGGTATTTTGTCGTACCATGGCATTGGCTGAATAAGCGCTAAGGTTGAAGGTAAACAATAATATAAATTTAATAAAAACAACAGGAATATCAATGACGTATATTCATACGCCTAAATATATATATATATATACGTGATTATAGCTGAGCAATTCGTAATTACTAACCTATCTGGAAGAACATCTGTGCGAACGCTGCATGTTGACTGTGTAGTCAGTGCCAGTTCGCCGGCCCACGGGCACGGTGTCCGTAGCTTTTGCAAGCTACGGACACCGTGGCACTGTGACTGTCACTGTTCCGAAGTCATGCTATTCACTGCTTGTTTCCATATTATTTCCCAATCATGCGTCGATGCTGTCTTTGTCTGCTTAATTTGCCGTGTTGGTGGCATATAAAAATCATGTTTGTGCCTAAACTCGCTGTTCCTAAACGTAAACAACTCGACAGGATGAAGGTCAATCTCGTCCCCAAGTCTCGTTCGCGTGAAGACTAAAGCGTATTCCGCTCAAATCTCCATTTCCATAGTTACGTTTCGTACAGAGTTTCGACCGGATTCATTCGAAACGAAAATCGAAATAGTTCTTATTTATTTTATTAATTTCAGAAAAAAGAAGTAACATGTATGCATAAATCAACTAAGCAATCATTAGGGAGTATGTGACACCTCCGCTGTTTGTGAAATTACTAAATATCACTAGGAGCAAACGATTTTTACGCGAATGGGTGGAGGGAGCAGCTTTAAGGGCTCTTGACAGCTTCAGTGTAATGATCCCCTGATGTCACCCTGCCTTCTTGTGCATTCAACCGTGGCGATATTCCAGAAAGACAACTCTCCGCAGCTACGCCTGTCTTGCGAGGTGACACTGTCACGGTCACTCTTGACCGGAATCTCATCCAATACATGGAAATAGCGTCCACGGTAATATGTTAAGGATATTTGCGTTTTGGACTCACCCAATTTAACAACGGATTTTGTTTAAGGATGAATTTTCCTTAAAAGCTCTTTATCCCCAGCAACTGAAGAGGATCTTGTTTAGCCGTTGCGATGAACACTGGCGCCGCATGGCGGATTGTGCGTGGAAAATAACGGAAGTGACGCAGCGTTCTGTCGCGTAGCCATTTCCTCCCACGTCTGCAGTGCAAAGGAAATCGCTCTGGATTAACGCCGAAATAGACACATCGGCTCAACAAAAGACACATCTCACGCAATAGGGACTACCATCTATGAACGGTGTAAGTACACTCGTTATCAAGTTTTAGTTACCATTAAACGTAAAAACGTTACCTAACTTCCCAAGTGGCGTGACACCTACAGTACATACCTGAATGGTGTGTATAGAATAATTTGTAAACTCCTGCAAATATTCGGTGTCCTAGCACAGGCACGGAATGACAAGTCATGGAATGACAGGTCACGAGAGAACTAGATAGGTTTAGGGTGAACATGGTTTCATGCGGGATGGTCTCCAACCCTTGGAAGAATTCACTCTGATAAGGAATATATATATATATATATATAATCAAACCCTCTGCAGCCATGAAGTGTGACCGGACAGTGTAGAGTACTAGACCCGAACCACGGGCGCTAACGATAAGCTCGTTCCATATCATTATTTATTTGTGTGCGTAGCTCCGTTCCCCCGTTTTATTGGGAGGATCTATCCGGTTTTATCTGAATATACGGCGGTGACATGTTTTCGGGGATACGTCTTTGTCTTGTTGTAAGACAGTTTTTTCTTGTTGTGC
>JAODUO010000128.1:100000-105000 GCA_025642075.2 Ridgeia piscesae
TGTGCCGGTGAGCGATAATTAACGCAGTTGGCGTGAGACCGCCGTCACAAATTCGGAAACGCCGCGTGTAATTTTCGCTCCACAGTTGTCCGAGTTGAACGCGATTCCGAATTGTCATCACTGACGTCACTTCCGAACGTTTGCAAGCCGCGTAATTATCGCTATAGCGTTAATCATACATTGCGTTCTCCGCTGCAAGCAACCGACTTGTCGGAGGGCATACGCTCGGCATCGCAGCGCAGTATCGGTGTCGATGAATCAACGCGGCGCGGCGCGGCACTAGTTAGAGAGCCAGCTGTTTTTACGGCGACGTTTCATTTTGAACATCATGTGCAGACATCCCAGTTCTCTTTTGTCCTTGCTGTATATTCGAACGCTCGCTTCGTATCGGCCCTGAAACGTGAGCGGAAGGATATAAACACGTCGTCACCATCACAATTACGGCTGCGTGCAGTGTATCATATATGATTATTATTATAATCAAAATATATATATATATATATATATATATATATATATATATATATATATATATATATATATATATATATATATATATATATCCAGATAACATGCAAACGTTACGATTGAACATTCTGGATAAGTAAATTGATTAAAACTATATATATATATATATATATATATATATATATATATATATATATATATATATATATATATTATTATATTATGTGAATACACATGATAAATTGTATATAGCGCAGTATCCAATCCTCAGGCTACCAAAGCAGATTCTCTACTCTAACTCGTCCCCGGTTCAAGGGTACCATCAAGAGAAACCTGATGCTGAGAGACATAAAGACCGACTCATGGACATATCTCTCACAGCAGAGAGATAAATGAAGAGCAATAGTCAAGTGATGGGATATATATAAAAGCTGGCTCGGATATTCTTCACCAAACAGAAACTTTACTGAAAGTGAAACGTAAATGACACGCCGTGCACTGTTGCACCACTGACCTTGGCAAACATGCCGAGCAGGCCGTCGAGCGGGGGTATGAGCACTCGTAACGTCTCGAGCGTGTACACGCCCTGGTTGAACGGGCATCGACAGGGGATGTTTCGTTTCCGCAACATCCGCGGACATCGCTGACCCGCGTTGTAAATCTCTAGTAAACTGCAGATGTCCTGGTAGTGACTGGAACAGAACAGGAAGTGACGTCACAAATCGACTTGCATCACAATACAATAAAATGCGATACGAGTGTATTGTCTCGGAAGGGAAATTAGTTTCCAGCGTTCATAACATAATAAATAGACACACAAATAAGTAAACTATAAATTCAGATAAATACATAATAAAACAGTTTATAAACCTTATATATTATTAAAAAATATGTCTGGTCTATATTATGATTATAATTAGTAATCCTATATTCATCCCAGTTTCATTAAATTAATTAATATATATATATATATATATATATATATATATATATATATATATATATATATATATATATATATGCATATAGGTCAATGTATAAATTGTTTTGACTTATATTAATAACAAAACAATTCCCACGTTTGTAGATAATTGTGTGTTTGTATTCCAGTAGTTTGGCACATCCTGCATAAATAACCACTTTCAATACACCTTTCCCTAGACACAACCTAGCGGCAATTAACACGATAGTTATATTCTGGTGAAACAACCGTAACAACCGTTGCGTAGCAACGGGGCAACTGATTCATTGTTCAATAAGTTACTAAGTCCACTTTCTGCCCGACACGTCCATCCTTTGCAGCCGTTTTCTTGGAAATCGCTTAATCCCACAGTTAATAAGATTATTCCACGAGCCGTCGGAGCAGTGCCACAGGCGGCCCAGGGGGCAGTTGTGTGTGGTTTCACAATCCCAGTCGGTCTCCGCCTTATAGGCGCGGTGCTTTATGGGAATGTAAAACAAACTCACTTGACCGAAATCGACGAATCCGGTTTACGTATGCGCCGATAAGAACTGACCATCTGTCTAGGTAAAGCTGGAAGGTATCAGTCTTACAGAAAGAAACCCCGAGTCGAGTATTCGTGTTTGTATCTGAATGACCCGCGAGACTGCTACTGGAAAATGATTACGGCGTGCATTTCTTCATACAAGATCTCATGTGTCCGGCGTGACTTGACCGTCGACCATAGCTTTATGCCGAGACCCATCCACCTGTTATTTGGACGGGTAAAAACCGTTGTGGACGGATATAAATATGGGTGGACGGGTGAAGGAAGGGAATAAAATTCAGGAGCAAAACAAAAAGGTGTTCCAAAACCATAGATGTTGTCAGTTATGCCTTAGAAGTGAGTGTAAATGGTGTCACATGTGTGTTTGTAGTCCATTTCAGGTCATCAGACACATTTGAAGTTGGTAAACTGACTTAACAGTTAACATTCATGTGTCCGCCAAACATGTGTGACTGGCAATAATTTCATAAAGCATAAAGCCCTGCTGTCGACGTAAGCCAAAGGAGGAATCGGCCATGCGTTTATTTATCTATCATTTGTGGCAATTACCGGCGAGTACTTGCTTATATAAAACTGTATTTTCCACGGGACAGTGGGAGGGAAATGATAGAGAGGAAGGCAGAAAAAAGAACTGGCAAGACAAAACATCAAAGAGCGAACAGGCCTCAACTTCTACGAGTTACAAATGACAGGAAAAGACCGACAGAAGGTGGAAACAGATAGCGAGATTATCACCAGAGGCGCAGATGGTTACGGGATAGGCACAGGTACAGAGAAACAATGACGTGTACACCCCACACCGACGTCAGACACGCTTACGCTTCTCCGTGTAGGCAAAGACGGTCTACTCCGCGGCCGTTTACGTCTTACGTGATTGACGGCAACACACGTCGTACGTGACGGCGTCGTGGGTGGGCTGAGTGAGCGACACGGGCAAGTGAGGGTCTCTACTTCGTTGTCACTCAGCCGTGAAATGATAACTATCGGCGGTCGCCGTAGGGATTTCTAAAAGTTCATTTCTAATTTCGTGCATATGGGATATACGTGTTCATATGATGACATATACGGTGTTCATACGATGACATACGGTGTTCATATGATGATATTGCTTAGGGAAGTTAGCCAATTATTAGCAGGAAATTCGCTGAAATAAATTGTGGTTTAGTGTTTAGTGCAACTTCAAAGGCATTTACGGGTATGGTTGCGAGCTTCTAAGAAACCACGCATATAAAAGTAAACAAAAAACGTAACAGAACGTCTACTGTGTTAACATTAACATTAATGCAGATAAAACCACAAACATATTATTGCGTAACAAAACTCCACATAGCGGAATGTGTGCTACAAAGAAAACAATAACACAGCCACAACATCACATATATAAACAACTAACGTATACATAAATACCCTGAACGCATCAACACGTCCGCAACAATTCTACTGCGTATAAACGAAAGCTATACCGAGTAACGATAACCACGCGCCGTGGCACGAGTGAAGAATTTACGACACGGCGTGGCATGTTTCAAGCGGGGCAGGAATTGGCTTAATTACGCCGAAACGTGTCGTTTTCGGAGAACACAAGAGGACGAAAATACGCGAGTATTTACGGATGCAAATAAAAGAAACCGAGTTGAACGAACGCAGGCTCAAACAGCGTGCAATTTCACGCCGGTATGCACACGCGAACGTTCGGTAATTTGCACGGGCTTACAACGCACGCTTTCTCGGACAACGTTCACCCGCTGGATGCGGCAAACGGGAAATGGCAAAGGTCAGATTAAATTCATTTATCGCAGTCAGAGGCCAGAATTGTTGGCAAAATAACACATAAGACGGAAACAAATTGCCCAGTTTTACAGAAACACGTATCTATCGTCCGTCCGTCCGTCCGTTCGTCCGTCCGTCCGTCCGTCCGTCCGTCCGTCCGTCCGTCCGTCCGTCCGTCCGTCCGTCCGTCCGTCCGTCCGTCCGTCCGTCCGTCCGTCCGTCCGTCCGTCCGTCCGTCCGTCCGTCCGTCCGTCCGTCCGTCCGTCCGTCCGTCCGTCCGTCCGTCCGTCCGTCCGTCCGTCCGTCCGTCCGTCCGTCCGTCCGTCCGTCCGTCCGTCCGTCCGTCCGTCCGTCCGTCCGTCCGTCCGTCCGTCCGTCCGTCCGTCCGTCCGTCCGTCCGTCCGTCCGTCCGTCCGTCCGTCCGTCCGTCCGTCCGTCCGTCCGTCCGTCCGTCCGTCCGTCCGTCCGTCCGCCCGCCAACCCCCGCTTTCCTATCGCCTTTTCCTCGTCCGTCCGTCCGTCCGTCCGTCCGTCCGTCCGTCCGTCCGTCCGTATATATATAACTGCGACGTATAAGACATATTCGTAAACCTATACACACAGGACGAAGACATACTTAAAAAGTCGTAGTAACAATATAAAATGATAGTATTACATAACACAACATACGCCCGTCCACGTATTTACAAACTAGCACTGCCCAAACATAGTTCACAATTGCTCGTTCTGACTAAGCTACCTAAGCTGGAAGTTAACTATTATCATTCAGATATAAACATTATTTCAGCTAGGAAAAAACTGTCGTTGTCTTATTTTTAATACGCGGACAGTTGACAGTTTAGTGACAAATGGCACAAAGAAGCGATTGAAGATAGCAAGAGGCGGGTTGACGAGGTGGAGATACAGTTACAAAGGACAGTACAGTTAACATACAGCAACATAAAGTCGAAATATTAAATACCTTCAGGTACTACAATTATTTATTTGACTGCATGTTCAAAATTAACGACAACTCAATCGCATTCATTGCGAGTATTTATAATAATTCACTTGTATTAATTTCACCATTTCATGCTTAAGTGTTAACGGCAAAAAAGTGTGAAAAACAGGTTTTTTTGGGACTACTTATCTCTGAGTTACACTACCGACGGAGCTAAGCGCCGTCCTGCAACGTGTCGGACGTACACTAGGGAGCCCCGCCGACGTCGACGCTCTGCGAGCACTCGCGGTGAACAGTGACAACAGTCGGAGGAT
>JAODUO010000128.1:110000-112500 GCA_025642075.2 Ridgeia piscesae
GAATAGACAAGACTGTGTCTACGCATGTGTGTCATGTATGACGTGTTGAACGTCACTTTGTGCTATCTTCTCGCATCGCTGGCGTAATCGAACGCAAAGTAGTATTTTGTAACGAAAAAATTGCCGATTCTAGTGTGAGAGTAACCCAACAATCGTCGGTCTACGGTACGAAAGAAAATGTCAACGGATGAATAAAAACACGCATGCGTAGTATCTTTTGAAACCGTTAGTCAGCGATGCGATTGTACAGAAAAATAACACACCATAAACAAAGGTGCTATCACCAATCGTCCTTAGAGTTTTCGTAAAACTTGAAAGTTTCGATGAAATCTGCCTGAAATGTGCAATCACGCGCACACGTACATGCGCACATACACCAAACACGCATAGGCACACGCGCGCATACGTACGTACGCACACACGCCCACACACGCGATTTATTTTCTTCTTGCCTATAGCATTATGACGCTTCGATCTCTGATTATGTTAGGTATTAGATGCAAACAGATTATGTCGTCCAAATTACAGCAATGGACGATATTTGTGCATAACTGAATGCTAAAATATCACAACGTTTACGCACTGAAAACGTTTTATATGGTGGTAGAACTGTCTCCATTGCGTTTCAACATAGTCAGAAATGATTAGCCCTATTAGCTATGTCTTGTTTACGAAAAGGTACTCATTATATTATATTATAAGGTGTTTATATAAAATGGCTACAGTGGCACATTCCTGGGCAATATCTGACTTGCCTACTCTAATTACAGTCACACCCAAGCAGTCTCATAGAAATAACTCTTGTTCTATTTTCGTACCTACTTGACGTTTCACGTTAATTAACACCGAATATGAGTTGAGGCGAGGAATGTCCGGCTCCACGACTACAATGAACACGCATAAGGCGATCTATTTCCGTGCGCCTAATTGAACGCGATTTTAATTAGTAGCCTACGAACCAGAAACCACAGCGTGTTCCATAGTGTCGGCAACATGAAACAAACTCTTTGGTGTGCATCGACTGCAAACAAGTGTTCAGACGATAAGAGGAGCTGCAAAAAACGAACTTGCTTGTACGGCAAACGAAATCGATAATGCCCGCAGATCACGGCTGCACCGCGCAAACTTTCACCTTGTCGCGATTTCCTAAAAGGATGTGACTTCCTGAAAGAAACTCGCCCGCATGTAGACACATAGAGCCACACCGTAGCTACTGATATTGCGTTGGGAATGGTTTTAATTGTAGCGCACAGTTTTGCAACACGCGTGTTACGCGGAATCCCGCATTATTGTAAACCGGCGCTGTTTTTTTTCACTTTGCTAAATATGGCGCCGCCAATGGTATTGCGTGTCCACGCTGGTACTGGCAAATATCATTTGCTCTAAGTTAGAAGATAACACGATATCAGATTGAGAACGGCAGATGGAAATACACCGATGCCTTCCATTACGTAAACCTGTGAGGTAGATTCGGTGTATATGCTTATTCTTCGGCGAAAATTTTCCGAAAGGCCAGACATTGCTTCATGCGGATACACAGACAAACGACACGAATCTACAGACGCACATAGCCAAACTCTTGTTCCATAACTGTCGTGTCGCTGTTACATGCAGCTGCGTTTGGCGCTGACAACTCACAGGAATCTCGGAGAGAACTCAGCATTTGGCTTGTGCGTCAGTTACGAACAAGGGGCGTTGTCGTTGCAAGCATTGGCTGTGGTCGGGAAAATATGTTGTGGTGACGTCGGAATTCAGTTGGCCGCGGGCGACCACCGGGAAACTCGCTATTAACGTCACTGATATGTGCTAATGGACGCGTTCAACACCGTGTCCCTGGTGTTGCCGGGTACGAGCGCGCCAGGGTGACGGTAGCCGTCTTGTTACCGTATTGTTTCGCCGGCGACAGTCAAAACAAGGCGGAGACAGCATTCAGAGCATCGTGACCGCTGCTGGACGTGGCCCGTGTGCGTAGATAAATGCACGCGCACGCACGCGCGAGTGCATGTGCACGCACACACAACACTTCCTAAAGAAGCATTAACAATGCCCGTTGGAGAAGTGAAAGAAATGAAAGCGGGTGTCGGAGAGGGGAGGGTGGGTGGGAGAGGGGGTGGGTGAAAGGGAGGAAGAGAGGACTCCACGAGGCAGTGCACTGAGCGATCATTTACTAGATATCTAACCGTGAAAACGACCTCTTACAGCCGCAACACTTAACCTCACATGTCGTATATACATACATACCTACACACTAGGTTACGAAATATATGTTACTTCGTAATCTAGTGTATGCGTTTATGTGTATATAAGATCTGTCAAGAGAAGTGTTGCGGCTGTAGGCGGTCGTATTAATGATTAGGTCAGAATGTAAAAGATCGCCTTGCAAAATCCTGCCAGCCTGGGCGCGTTTCGCACCTCAGTAGGTGGAGAGTTTGTCTTGTCTTGTCTTGTCTTGTCTTGTCTTGTCTTGTCTTGTCTTGTCTTGTCTTGTCTTGTCTTGTCT
>JAODUO010000128.1:115000-125000 GCA_025642075.2 Ridgeia piscesae
TCGCCTTAGTTTGGGACGTAAAAGAACCACTGAGGACGACAAACACTCTGGCAGTGACCACCCTCAGTGCCAGCGTGTAAGGCTTAGAAACAAGTCTGAAAAAGACTGACCAGTTGAATGAGTTCATAAGATAACATAGTAACCATACTAATACCGACCAGTCAGTTATTTGAATCCTGCCGAATGCTGAAAACATCTAGAATAGCGTATGTCCCATAAGGTGAAAATCGATCCAGAGCTAACCATCTTCTTTGACAGACTTGTTCAATCGTACACCATCTCGAATTCTCCGGGAAGAACCAAGCCACGCGGCAGTTACTGCTCAAAAATCATTCCTACACAAATTCCAACCACTAATTTATACTGCGAAGAGAACCATTAGTCGTTTAATTTAACAACAAACACGATGTGAAATCGACTGCTCCCATCCTATCCTTTGAACTTTGCGGAGCGGATACAGAATTAGAAGTATTTCCGGTTTATTTGGGCGAGTTCACGACCGGGCATTCCGCTAGGGGCGATGTACATGCATCAGGAAGTTGTAGCAATTAGCAAATTAGTTATGCCCCGTGCCTATGACGTCCCCAGACTGTTAAAGGACCCCACGCGACGTCGTTGAACTTGTAGGAACAGAGGAACATTTCGGTGACACGTTCCGTGGTCAGACTACAGGATGTATTTTAAGGGGGTGGGCGTATGTGTCTGGTTCTCCACCAGGAAGTAGCAAGTTAATAACAGGGACCCTACTATGTTGAACGTGGGTAAATGGGACATTGTTGAGCATTGCTGCTAACGCTGTCCGCTTTCGCCATATTATCAGTAACACTTATTTTGAAAGTGGATATTTTGGTTTCTCGGTTCACGATGGAAACAATCAAATTGTGAACATCGTTGCGAGCTTAGTAAAGTAATTAAACATAATTTAGTGGACTGTATACCTTCAAAACATTTATTATAGCCAGAAGTTTCAATTGACGCGAGGTAACCAATAAATAATCATACACTTAACGACGCAGAATTTTTCTTTTTGATCAACTATAGTGTTGTTCAGCATTATCTGCTTTATAAATAGTGTTTTGTGTGTTGTGTGTGTGTGTGTGTGTGTGTGTGTGTGTGTGTGTGTGTGTGTGTGTGTGTGTGTGTGTGTGTGTGTGTGTGTGTGTGTGTGTGTGTGTGTGTGTGTGTGTGTGTGTGTGTGTGTGTGTGTGTGTGTTGTGTGTGTGTGTGTGTGTGTGTGTGTGTGTGTGTGTGTGTGTGTGTGTGAGTGTGTGTGTGTGTGTGTGTGTGTGTGTGTGTGTGTGTGTGTGTGTGTGTGTGTGTGTGTGTGTGTGTGTGTGTGTGTGTGTGTGTGTGTGTGTGTGTGTGTGTGTGTGTGTGTGTGTGTGTGTGTGTGTGTGTGTGTGTGTGTGTGTGTGTGTGTGTGTGTGTGTGTGTGTGTGTGTGTGTGTGTGTGTGTGTGTGTGTGTGTGTGTGTGTGTGTGTGTGTGTGTGTGTGTGTGTGTGTGTGTGTGTGTGTGTGTGTGTGTGTGTGTGTGTGTGTGTGTGTGTGTGTGTGTGTGTGTGTGTGTGTGTGTGTGTGTGTGTGTGTGTGTGTGTGTGTGTGTGTGTGTGTGTGTGTGTGTGTGTGTTGTGGTGTGTGTGTGTGTGTGTGTGTGTGTGTGTGTGTGTGTGTGTGTGTTTGTGTGTGTGTGTGTGTGTGTGTGTGTGTGTGTGTGTGTGTGTGTGTGTGTGTGTGTGTGTGTCTGTGTGTGTGTCGTGTCTGTGTGTGTGTGCTGTGTGTGTCTGTGTGTGCGTGTGTGCGCGTGTGCGCGTGTGCGCGTGTGCGCGTGTGCGCGTGTGCGCGTGTGCGCGTGTGCGCGTGTGCGCGTGTGCGCGTGTGCGTTGTGCGTTGTGTGTTCTGAACATTTTAAGGGTTTATTCCGGAGTTAACGGATATAAATCAACTGTTAACAATGAGCAACGTAACTTGCAGCAAACTTAGAAACATCACGCGCTCGGCAAAAACAGCCCAACTCTACGTCATAGCAAACGCCCGACGTTTATACTTCGCAAAACCGTGTTTCCTGCGTGTGTAGTAGTATGTGCGTATATAGTCTATATGCGTACTCAGGAATGACGTCACCCGTAGTAATACAATTTTCGCAATATTAAATGAGAGAATATTGTTCTAAAAATTAGTATTTTGACAGTGTAATAAACTCACTTCCACAAATGCATGAAAGTGTGCCTCTTTTTCAGGCGTAAATCACAGGACGCTATCGAGAACATCAATAAATAGTTAACCGCCACTGTTACAAAAACAAATTGACAATAGTTAGCCCGTCGTCACCGCTTTGATCCGAATAAACAGCTGTAATTCATCACGCAACTTTATTACACAATTGCACTCCTTTACTGAACAGACCCCTTCGCATATACTTGCTTAATCTATATTACAAAACAGAGGTTCTCTGTTTGTTTATACGTTTGCATGTTTATAACAAAAAAATCTACGCAAGTTTGCATGTTTCAAGGTGACATTTTCATATGTGGAGTCACCCAAGGAATTTCCGAATGAAATACACCATTGTAAAGATTCTTATGCTCTATACAACTATGTCGGCAGATATCAGAAACAATATGTATACATTTTAAATTATTGGCTTTTGACAAATATTCACCGCTTAACATAGGCACAAATGTAGCCTGTCACACATTAGCATTATGTTACCTGGTTTGTATGAGCATTCGGATATCTATTTCTGGGATACGCTGATACATAAATTTTCAAACGTATTTGCGCGGGTGACTGCCTTTCCCCTCACGCATCGCTTGGTAACTCGGCTAGTAATCACATCACTTTATTAAGTTTCTAGAATTACATAACACTCCAGGTGATTATTGAAAATACCGGTGTGCGATGACGTCGTCAAATTGTATTCGTGTGGCTGTTCGGCATGACCGCGGCTCGTTTACGAACTATGCAAAGATTACATATGTCGGACCTGCGCAGTTTACCATTGCAGCCCGGTGGACGGACAACTCACGTCAACCAAGTTCGTTACGGCTCAGGCACAGCTCCGTGTCACTCGCCAGCAGAAACACAAACCCTAGCCTGCCCTAGAATTTCAACAAAATGTGTTCGACATCTATTTTTATCGTTTACATAGTTTTGCTAAGCAATTGGTCACACGATGGATAGATCACTTCGTCTGAACTGGCTAATAATATGTGTTAACGATTAGATATGTGAAACAACAATCAACGTGATAACGTTGGGGGTGCATATCTCAGTAATCTGGCGGCACAGCGGCATTATCAAAGTGATCCTAATGTTTCTACCACTCCGCCACTGTCTCTTACAATGCAATTTCCAAAGACGTCATTTGATATAAGCATCGTCCATGGACATTTTCGCAAAAATAGTAGGATTTGACAAATAGCCACTACAGCAGATCCCCGACAGACACAAGAGTGCATTGTTTGGTAAGACCGAGTCGGAACTCTGCGTACAGTGTAGAACAATCTGCCTGATTCTAACGCTCGGTTCAATGGGACGGAGCAGTGTTGATCTGTAGCTAAACGACGACGACGTCGACGATTTGTTACTACTACGACCGGGACGGAGACAACGACGACGAACGTTACGACTACTACTACTGCGACGACGACGACGACGACGACGACGACGACGACGACGACGACGACGACGACGACGACGACGACGACGACGACGACGACGACGACGACGACGACGACGACGACGACGACGACGACGACGACGACGACGACGACGACGACGACGACGACGACGACGACGACGACGACGACGACGACGAGGAGGAGGAGGAGGAGGAGGAGGAGGAGGAGGAGGAGGAGGAGGAGGTCGACGACGAGGAGGACGACGACGACGAGGAGGAGGACGACAGACGACTGGACGAACGACGACGACTAATACGACGACGGCGACGACGACAACTGCTGTTACTACTTCAACTACGACGACGTTGACGCCGACGGCGAGGATGGTGACGATTACGACGACGATGTTGACTACGAAGACAATGACGATGATGGGGACGACTACGATGACGATTACTACTTTTCTAATACTACGACAACGACGACGACTGCCGACTGCCGACTGCCGACTGCCGACTACTGATTACCGATTACGACGCAATAGTGCTCTCCGTCCAACAGTCGGCTCAACAGACCAAGACGAGTCTACAGACCGCGATTTCTCAACCGTTCCCTGCCCGCGCCCCTCTCGTCTGCAGCCACTCCGGCTGCGGTCACACACCGGCGTGTGGTTTACCGAGGCGAAGTTCATGAATCCGCCATTAAGGCGTTCCGCCGATGTTTAGCATCGCTCGCGAGTTACACTGCGGTAGGCCGCGCGCCTTCGGGGGCACGTGACGCCTGTCTAAACACAGCCACCGCACCCATGACGGACAGTACTGAACAACAACGAACGCCTATATACGGCGGTCAACAATGGTCACTGTCGGTTAGGACAAAGCAGCTGTGGTGAGCGGCAACGGTTTGGAGCAGCGTGGTTTCGTCACAAACAAAGTTTATTTTCTGTGAAGCGACGTATGTTTTGTTCGTTATGACCAGAACGAACATTACAAAACAACCACACGACTCACAAACATATTCGGAAACATGCAAATATATCCTGAATTGCTATGGGGACCATTTCACTAACGTCGTTTTCACCCTTAACAGTGATCGTGAATACATGAAACCTGTCAACACCACGTGATGTACCAGCGGGATCACTGTTGTGTCAAGGGATAGTGTCCTTGGTAATATGACATTAGATATTTGCTTTTGAAAAATTCATTAACTGTAACAAAGGATTTTGTTTCTGATTAATTTTCCGTAAGAGGTCTTTCTTTATCTGAGTGAAATGGTCCCAGCTGAAGTGACACAATAACTACCATATATCGACAAAACAATTCATTATACGTTATATAATGACGATCCGATAAATGTTATTATTATGTTTAAAACATCACACAAGATTACGTTATAAGGCAAAAATTGATGCGATTGTTTGACGTTAGTATAATTATAATCCATAACATACATTTAAATAGTATTAACATTTCAAAAACGATAGCGCTACACCTTGAAATGTCATTGAAAAGCGATGTATTATCACAGTCAGCAACGTCACTTCGCGTCGTATTGGCAAGAGGGACAAAGCAGCATCGATGGAAAATGAAGCACATCGCGTTATTATTTTAAAAAGACAGATGGCGTTATCTCGAGTTGGCAACATTCTTTTGTGCACGACAGACAAGTCGCGTGTTGGTTAAAATGAGATATTACACTAGCTCAACAGAATAAAACACACGCGAAACAAGAAACAATATTACTGAAATGTATTATTGAAATGTACATGTATTTCTACTTGGTGAATCTTTCTTGCAGTCAAGTAGAACGGGTAGAATAAACATACATTTCAAGGCAACATTCCGGTAGATCCCGACAGACAACTGCTACCTCGTCTCAGCGGTTGCGCCACCACGGGTGGCTAGCGAAACAAAGTGAAAAAAACGGGTTTGACGCCTCGTGCAAGCTGCCGTACTCATTAACTTCTCACGACGTCGGTGAGACCAATTAAAGTTTATAGACTCTGAATGGTTCAACAATGCACTGCCTGGGCGGTCGATCGTTAGCGGGTGGAACGGAGTCGTTGTTTATTTCGTTATAAAGAGTCTTGGCCGACGCTGTCACGTAAATTGGCGGCCATTTCATCTCGGAACGCACAAGCAGTTCGTCGTTATTGTCCGACTGTCCGCCAGGCAGACCGCTAGAAATGGCACATCTTCTCACGTCGCACGCCACCGGTGTCTATGGGAAATGGAAACGGCCACTAATGACGTTTTTGCGTTCAGCAGATGTTAGATACCATCTCGAAGGCGGATCGCCTGTAAATGTATCGCCGGCCAAGCGCCCGTCATGCGTGACGGATACCGCCATTAAAACACGAACGCGCACCGTTATAGTTACCCGTCACGATCTCGGAATAGTTTTTTAAACGCATAATCATTAAGAAGGCAGGATTTTCAAATCGGCACAATGGACATTTAAAATTATATATTCACATATTCATAAGTTGTAATCGGACGTCATTGGCGAATACATGACTACACTGAAATAATCGTGTCCAAATAACTTATACTTTTATACCGCGAACTATGTTTTCCTTATTAACCTTGAAAATTGGATAATAACACTTCAGTGACAGAACCACGACGCCCCCCGCTAATGAGAAGACTAAGCACTTTTGCCCATAATACGAAGTGGCGAGGAAGGGCATAGATCATCGATTAGTTATATCGATAACTATGACACAACTCCGATTGTTATGAGATGTTATACTGCGATTGAAGGAATCGATATCGACGGAACAATCGATGGACCAGAAGCCAGAGCAGACGGAAAATAATGTTATCGTTCGGAAATCAAAATATCAATCGTTGTCTACCAAAACTACGTCAATCAATAAGGGAGAGGGTTATCGATGTGTGTCGTGGGTATAATCTGAACACAAAATATAATTATGTTAATGTAAATCGACATTTTAGATAGCCATATTGTACACGCGTGCTTTTGCGCACAGACGAACAAACACAATAACGCTCGCACGCACTTACACGCGCATACAATACAAAAAGTCAAAAACTCATAAAACATACAAACAACCACACGCACGCACGCACGCACGCACGCACGCACGCACGCACCACGCGCACGCACGCACGTACGCACGCACGCACGCACGACACACACACACACACACACACACACAATCTTTATAAATAAACCCAGACAAACAATTCCCACTCCTCGTTATCGGCGGGGTGAAACACTAGCGAATGAACCGCGCAGTACACTTCCTAGTTATCATCGAACGTCTCTTTGAACTTCCCTAGACTTGTTACTATCGCGTGGGAACTACACCCAATCGACGTGTATGACGGTCGATGCTAGTTAGCGTATTTCACCCCCGAGCCCACCCGCAAGGTGCGCGCCGTGTGACGGCCGCCAGACGTCAAGACCTGTGACAAGTGTCCCGAGACGTCTTCATAAATCACTGTCAACGCAAGGTACTTATATAATTAAGTCGGCCAGGCGGCGGCCCGTGGAATGCATCCCCTGTACGACTGTACCTCCCACACAAAAGGCTCGTCAGAACGGCTTCTGCGCGATTTTACCCCGATTATCGCTGTCAATATAGGTCACCACGCCCGGGTCACGTTGGACTGGGTGCGACGATTTCCATTGGCTGATTTATTGGAATGACAAAGCAAACAACGCTGAGTTTGTGAATCGTGATAGTCTGATATTATCGCCACATTTTTATTTTTAACTTTCAAATATAATATAATGTAGTGTAGTGTAGTGTAGTGTAGTGTAGTGTAGTGTAGTGTAGTGTAGTGTAGTGTAGTGTAGTGTAGTGTAGTGTAGTGTAGTGTAGTGTAGTGTAGTGTAGTGTAGATGTAATGTAATGTAATGTAATGTAATTAATAATAATATAATATATTATACGTTTGATATCATAATTATATACGTATATATATATAAATATATATATATATATATATATATATATATATATATATAATATATATATATATATATATATATTATTATATATATATATATATATTATATACATACATATATAATCTAAAATACATACATATTATATTGATGGTGTTTTAATATATATATATATATATATATATATATATATATATATATATATATTATATATCATATGTATATATCATGACAATATCAAAACAATAAGTATCATTAGGTTATATATCATTTGAGGGTGATCATGTGTGACGTATATACAGTTGTATGTACATTAAAAGTATTCCTGTCATGTACATTTCAGACAGGGTTATCTTGATGGTTTATATAATCTGTAATTTAAATTAAGATTTCCTACACGATGCAATTTACAACTACGCCTATTATTGTAATCACATGTGTGTCTGAGTGTATTCTTGAAACCGGAAGCATTTACATTTCCGTACTCACTTTTACTGCGAAAGTCTTAAAAATTGAAAATATTGACAAACCATCCCACCCAAAAACGCCTGCGGAGAGATCCACTGAATCGTGACGATGTTATAGATCGGAACGACAAACACGACATCCGTACGCGTAAGTACGACTACATATTATCTGAAGAAAAACATATCAGAGAAAACCGCATCTTATCTGTCATCCTTCCGTATGAAAGCGACACATTGTTGAGTCGTATACTATAAAGTGACACTAGAGTAGGCATTGGCTCGCTGACAAAAACATACCAACTGCTCCGTTGAAGTGCCGGAGAGGCGCTACAGGACCTCACACGCGGGCCAGTGCCCATGGCGTGTGCCAAGTACCTTACAGCCGACACGGGTGATCTGATAACAGCTATCTAGATCCGCGTACAAAGGCGCACATGTCCGTGTCGATGACCTTCTACACACGTGCTCGTTATGTGCGCGTGATACGCCGCCTACGTACGGCATAGACGCTGTCACGATACTCTACAGCCACGATACGATACACATCGCGATATTTCTGTCACGATTCTACATACATCGCGATACGTTACGATTCAGAGTTTTAGATATTTTATCTTCAATTACCTATGCGGAAATAACCGCGGCTGATGCAATTCGCAGCTCTGTTTTGACCATAAATGAAACACATACGACACTATTTGATAATCTTTATTATTATGCACCATTTACGCGGGTTTGACATGCAACAGTTTTGTCAAGTGGATACACTCGATGTGGCTTCCGACGACATAAATTCAACGAGCATTCGCTACGATAACATGTTGGGAAATGTTTGCATGTATCGCACAAGTATAGCGATCTTTGAATGATATATCGCGATATTTTTTCGTCACTGATTCATCGAATCGATGCTTTGAATAATCGTAACATCATTAGTGGTGATTCTAGATCCGTCCGCTATATATAATCGCTCGTAAATTACCCGTGTAGGGAAATGGCGATTGCGCGATTACTGTTGAGCTCTTTAAAATATTGTGCATTTCTACATTATGCGTATCATTTGAAAACAATGGGTGTACGCTAACCGTTCATTTGGAATACATTATAACAGTACAGTGGCTAACTTACCGCCCGCAGTGATATGTCAAGCTCTGTCACCGCGGAGGGGTCTAATTTGAAGATATAAACTTAATGAGTTAAAAAACCGAGATGTGGCATTTCCAACATGTAGCAACGTTATGTAATGTTTAACGTACCCTGAACGTTCGTAGAAAATTTAAGGAACTTTTCATCGAGTCCAGGAAACACTATATTGTGCTTGGTCGTCAGAGGAAAACGGACTTTCATCATTACAGAGTTTTCCTTGACGTTTGTTTCTAAATGCGACGCCATTGTAGCGGTTGTCAACCATCACAATCGTGACAGTTCCCAATCCCTGCTCCGATTTGATGTGCGGCTTTTTATCTTCACAAAACTGAATAGATCTGCATAATGTATTTCTAACGTGAAATACGAAGTCTGGAAATCCGCTGAAAACGGCTAGCAGAATATCCGGTGACGTGGGCCGAGATTCGACCGGGCCCAAATTCGAATATTTTAACAGTTTTATTTCTCACACCAAACCACAAATCGAACATAGGCCTACCACCATTTCAGCAAACGTTCTCCTAACCTACGAAATGGAGCCTCTCTTTGGTGTTTAACAGCGCATTGCAAGAATCGGTCGACACATTAGTTGGGGTCAGCACGTTCGTGTGTTACCTTTTATATGGACGATTTACAATTACGCTTATGTATGTTAGTATCAACAGGTGCGCGTCATATACAGTGCTGAAACAGTGTAAAACCTCTTCGAATGAAGCACTTCTATGGGCATATACATTCGCGAAAATATACGCGCGCGCGCATACACGTGTACACTCACACATACACATAAACGTATACACACGCATATTCAAATTGACATATATCTA
>JAODUO010000128.1:140000-142500 GCA_025642075.2 Ridgeia piscesae
CATCTACGACCATTAGTCCCAGACTATACATAAACTGTTCGACGTCGCTGTAGTGTTTATGGCTCCGTCTGACATCTGACGCCTAGGACGCTTGACAACAAGAATTATACTCCGACTTATGCCGATACCACAGCATTACGAATATTATTTGACAATTATATCCTACCACGACTAGAGCAATTGATGAAAGCGAACTTCATTTCAAGCCATTCTATGACCTTTTTAATTTACGACGACCCTAAATATTGCTGCACATGCGCGTCGCGTGTGTTTCCGGTTATAGGTCTATGTGTTTGCGTGCATGCGCAGAAACAATGAGGTAACTCTTTTTTAGTAAACATTGCTGTCACGATTCACATATGAACTATCACGTTTCCCGTCCATGAGGGTGTGATTTTTGTTAACCGATATAAGAAACATTCTGATTTATATTAAATACTAATGTGGGTCGTACGCTGCCGTTTCGAAACTTTATACAATTTCGGTCACTCCACGTTGCCGGAAGTGATACCTACCGAAAGTAACATTACATGAAGCAAATATGCGATATTTCGTAAATACACAGAGATTCGTGTTATGGAACGAACAAGAGATAGAAATTGGCAAATAGATAAGATGTCCAGGAAGTGGAGGGGAAACGGAGGCGAGGAAGACCGAGAATGTGATGGTAGGACTGCGTAAAGAGATATCTGGAAGGAGTGGGAGGAGAATGGAGAACAACAGCAAACGATAAAAGGAGTTGGAGACTGTTTATAGAGAATGCAGTGAGTGAAAAGTGAGGAAAGAAAAGACGACGGTAACCATAGGCCATAGCCAACCTCACCCCTGACGACAGGGATAGCAGGAGGAGAACAACATTGATGACATTTAGAAAAAAACTCCCTAAGAATTACCAGGAAAAACCCTCTTTAGAGCAACTGTAGCATCCAACGTTCACGATTTGCCTTCACGTATAGCGACACATTCGCTGTCAGTATCGCTGACCGCAGACGGAAGTTGATTGAAAGTGGACCACCCCGCGAGAAGGTAATAATCCGCTTATCCTGATGTTAGATATAATCCTATCAAACTCCCGGTGCGCCACAAGAGTGCCCGCCTACCCGCGGTGTGATCTACCATCTAGTCATGCACTTCCGGTAGCGGTGGGAAACCGGGAGCCGCGAGACACGGTGTGTGCAGTGAAGCTACCATTCGAGATCAACCCGGTTCGATAGCTGTGCCGCCTGTTCGAACGTTAATCAGTTCGTTCTCTCTACGTACGCTAGTACAGTCCACTCAGCTGTACGCGAATGAACGCCTGGCTAAAGATTGGTGGACATTTGCGTGCCAATACATTTTCGCGCATCATTGAACTCACTTTTACTTTTTACCACGGCAAAGAAAAACAACTTCGTGCTATTTTACAGAAGCGTCGACCTTTCGTTTCTATCGTGAAATCGTATGTTAAACACTCAGATGTATGAACGAGTACCTGGCTACAGACAGTGGTGCATATTTGTATATGAATAGTTTTCACGCTTTAATTGCAACGTGGCTGGAAGTCGAGATGGAGATCGATTGAACAGGTCTACCAGGAAGTAAATTTTAAAAGTGTGTATATATATATTTATATATATATATATATAATATATATATATATATATATATATATATATATATATATATATATATATATATATATATATATATATATATATATATATATATATAAGAACACATTTTAAACGCTGGATTCCGGACGACGGCAAAATGATTTGAATCATCCCAATTCTGTCTCTGTCCATGAACAGGTGGTTGTTCTAAACACAATGTTACTGCGTCCTTGTGTGAACCTGTATTCAACTGACGTGAATGCTTTTACACTTTTTCACATACCATTCTTTCTTCAGCACGACATCGCTTTCTGTAGACAAGGCACCGTCTTAGCAGTAACACATTAAAACACTCTACGCCTTCTCCGATTTCTGTTCTTGTAGACTCCGTGACCATCGTCGATAGTGAGTCTCACGTTGTTCCGGGGACCATTCCAATAAGTTAAAGAGCTCTTAAGAAAAAGCAAAGTTCGTTATTCAATTAAAAGAATTTCGTTCGAAGTGTAAATATCCATTGCCGCATTACAGGGGACACTATTTCCACGACACACCAGAGACAATGTGCCGCTGGCGCGTCGTGCTGTTGACTGTTTTTATGTATTAAAAACCTCTGTTAAAGATCAAACTTGATTTTAAAGAGCAAAATCGCGTTTATTGGCTATTAAAGGGATACTGCAGCCAGCGTGAGGTTCACAATATTAACTTACAAATATATAATGTATTGGTTGTGCCTAGTATAATTGTGCACATAGATCGTTAATAAACAATTGGTTATAGTTTAATGGTATCAAAAATATGCTGTCTTAGATTCAGGGCGCTGCCATCTTGAGGCACAGAACCAGTGACGTAAGCCAAATCGTTTACGTCACTGACGCATTGTTGGCTGAGTCTTCGCTAAATACTGCGAT
>JAODUO010000128.1:147500-152500 GCA_025642075.2 Ridgeia piscesae
ATATCACCCAGAATTAGACCACTTTGTCTTCAAACAAGAAACATTGCATTCTAAGTTGAGTTCATTTCGGTAATTAGTAGATTTAGATTTTATCGAAATTGACCCGCGCGATGAGGGTTTTTAAAGGGGTTAATGTAGTTAATAAACTTATCTCCGTCAGTTTTGCAAGCATGCAGCTGACAGTTGATCCATAGATAGGTATGATCTAGCGGGCCCAATGGAAAAGTTCGTGGAATTCGACTTGTTTAATTTGACAGGGCGGTGGAGATCTTAGGATCACAATTTCAAAACAGTTTTAGCACAGCTGACTGCCTTTCCACCGGGCAACGCCAAGTAAAACGTCTAGTATCCCATAAAACAGGTGTGCGTGCAACGCCTTTTTACAGCAAGGGTTTGCTTGCCTGCCGGTGCCAGCAATAAGCGAGTCTTACGGAGCTGCCTGTAAGGTTGTTTCTGATCCCCAAAACCTCAAACGTCGCTCCCCCTGGAGATGGTCAGCCCTTTAAAACGGGTTTAGATTTAAATCAACCCCTAATCGGCATGATCATTATTCAAGAGGTTAGGCCATGTGCCAGACGGGTTTTCTGTACACTTTTACGGATGAATGTTATATAAATGGAAAAAACAGCATGCCTAGCGATGGAAATTATGTGATAGCATTGCAGGACTCTCAGCTTTCAGTTAGAAATTGCTCTTTTTAGAACTAACCCCATTTTCAAGACAACGTATTTTCAGTGAAACGTGTGGCTGTACACAAACCACTATAATTTTTTTAAATATACAATTCAGGAATATGGAAATTTCATAACATGTGGATTAATAGGTCCTCTTCACATGTATATTAAAACCAATTTAATAACTTGAAAATTGCAGACTTTATAACATTTTGTCTGCCACAGCCAAAATTGCAATCGAAGACATTCGGGGTTTCGTTAACAAAATCACTGAAAGTTCTCGGTAATAACCTCATATATCATCTTTCAAGGCGTTTATTGGACCGTAATGTTCACATGTGTTGCTAGATATATGTAAATATGTGATATAACATTGCAAAGGTCACAGTAGCCTTAGTACAATCACTCGTTTTTAACCCTTTTTCCATTTCCGTCGTAACTGTTTTCTATGGAAATTACAGAAGGGAAGGTCACACGCAAACCATTATAAAATCATTATTACCTCTCCACGGTGGGCGAGATTTGCATATGATGTGGCATTCATGTAATCTTTCTTACCAGCAGCAACAGTGTTACCTGGTCGAAGTGCAAAGTTCACAGGATTTGTCCAAAACTAAGGGAAGTAGACAATTGAGCGGACACTTAATTTAACCACTCCGCCAACTATCCAGAACGCTTACAACAGGATCGATACATACCGCAAATGATGCTTTCATATTAATTTCACATGCCGAATGACTTGAGAATAAATTGTAAGATATGGGCTAGCATCTCTGCCGTTACATTCGGCGGCCATTCGGTGACATTCGCAGTCAATGGAATATTGCGAAATTGCGTGCATTTGTACGTCAAGTAACTTGGCAATAGTCATAAACAACTCTCGCGCCGTCTGCCAGTTGCCAGCCGTGAATGTCATGTGGCACCGCGGAACTACGTAAATTGGAGCCTCGGAAGTTAATTAAATTGTTGTCTGCCACTTTTTCGAAAGGTCACTTGCACGCGATGACCGCTTCACGAGTATAGAGGTTGTGGGTGTGCTCTTGAATCGTGGGCTGATGGAGTTAATATAAGAAATGATGTCAATAACTGTGATAATATGTCTGTATCAGTAACTATCTTTATATCAACGTAATTATTTCACTTGTATAAAAGCGCATATTTGATTACGATATCGTGCCGGGGTGTGGAGTAAGGATGACGCACGTATGTGCGTGTGCGTGTGCGTGTGCGTGTGCGTGTGCGTGTGCGTGTGCGTGTGCGTGTGCGTGTGCGTGTGCGTGTGCGTGTGCGTGTGCGTGCGTGTGCGTGTGCGTGTGCGTGTGCGTGTGCGTGTGCGTGTGCGTGTGCGTGTGCGTGTGCGTGTGCGTGTGCGTGTGCGTGTGCGTGTGCGTGTGCGTGTGCGTGTGCGTGTGCGTGTGCGTGTGCGTGTGCGTGTGCGTGTGCGTGTGCGTGTGCGTGTGCGTGTGCGTGTGCGTGTGCGTGTGCGTGTGCGTGTGCGTACATGCTTGTGTGCGTGTTAAAACATATTTCAGTGGTAGGCACGATGTTATTTAATGTTTTATTTTACAAACCGTTAAGGTTCTGTTTTTTTAATGACATATGCTAGTTTACATACGTACGGATAAATACCCTTTTAACAACATATTTAATTTGCACCAAGGCAAACGTCGTTTTTAACTTTCTGCACTGCTGAAAATGAAAACACACACTAATCTTCCTATAATTCCGAGCAAAGTGAGTTTATGGTGCTAATGAAATTGTGCACCCACATAATGGGCACTTTGCTGTGCAAACACAACATAAAGCTCAGGGAATCGTTTCACTAACATAAGGATCGAGCTCTTAGGCAAAATTCATCATTAAACAAAATGAGTTGTAACATTTAATGAGTTTTTTAACGCATGGCGCACCAATGACAATGTTCCGTTGACGTGTTACGGTGTTGACAGGTAGCTATTCAAGACCACTGTTAAGGATCAAAATCGGGCTTAAGAGGTCTTAACAGCGTTAATGAAATGATCCCGGCATAACGACGATTGGCATGGATCGGCAGCTACTGACTACCAATCAGTCCTTCGCTCCTTCCGCGCAGAACTCGAGAGATATTGACATCATGTTGCATTACTTTTTATTGCCGAGAGACATTTGAACGCACAATGGAACAGTCTATAATGCTTGGTTACAGACTAAGTGGTTTTGTAAATGTCAGAATTATAGCTCATATATAACCAGTAATTGTTCTATAGACTGGAATGGTGTGTGACATTTTACATGGGTTTAATCAACATGGTTAATGGTAGTTCTAGTTCTTTCCAGCATTAGTCAACGTTCTATTAACTAACTAGTCTGTTTTACATTGTGATTACAAATTTAAGATCTTATGAGGTGTCATTCAACTAGTCAGCCTTCTTTAGAACATTACTCAAGTCGACCTTTCACTGCTGGTGCTGAGGATGGTCACTGCCAGAGTGCTTGGGTCAGTGTTTTTACGTCCCAAATTGATACGGATCGGATACACAGCCCCCAAAGTCGAAATTTCTGTTTCTCTATAAATGAAGGAGATGTTTAAGAACTATTTTGGCAAGACAAGAATCTTTGAAATGACTCCTGTAACAATACGTGTTATTGGCTTGACCAAACACAATTTTTATGATACGACACCGGTGGTTGGACCAATCGTAACTTATGCTTCACGACACATAATCATGGTTGGCTTCGCTCAATCACAACTTACGTAACATGGTATAACCAAGTGATTGGCTTGATCAGTTGCAAGTTCTCCAAGGTAATTTGGACAGGTCTGCGATCGATCGGCTACAACGCTTACGCACTGACCTACTCGACTCCGCCAAGACTGAAGCACGGGACACGACACAGATCTCCGTCGCGCCTTGTTAGGGCTGTTTTCAGACTTAATTCCAGGTGGTTTAAAACTTTTTTTTAACCCTTCGATTGATCTATTCCAACAATTTTTTCTTTCCAGGTTTTCTTTCCCCTCTTTGTTCCATCCAAGGCCGTCTTTTTGTTTCACGTGATCCCTTGCGGGTGACTGGACCGTGATTTACTCCGTTGGGCTCTCTCCTCGAGTCGTTTGCATCTATTGCGATCGTCTGCCATTCTCTTTTGCTCTCTTGCTCATAGGTACCTGTCATTATAATATGTATTTGAACAGTCTGTCTCCACAGTAATGTTGATCATCTTCTTTTCCGCCGTTCTCGTCTGCTTTCCTCACTACCTGTTTCTAGGCCACCGCACAGTGCTTCCAGCTAACTTCGTTTCCTTCTTCATTCCGAACTCAACAGGTTCATTGTCTTTCATAGGCATTGTTCTTGCAAAGAAATAATACACTGAGTCTCACAAACTTACGCATGCACGCACGCACACACACGCAAACACACGCACACACATACACACATACAACATGCACACACATACACACGCACGCATGCACGCACGTACGCGCGCGCTCGCGCGCGAGAGAGAGAGTGAGTGAGAGAGAGAGAGAGTGAGAGAGAGAGAGAGAGAGGGGGGAGATAAAGGGGGATACAGGGAGAGAGAGAGGGAGAGAGGGAGAGAGAGACGGAGAGACGGAGAGAGGGGGAGGGAGGGAGGGAAGGAGGGATGGATGGATGGATGGATGGATGGATGGATGGATGGAGGGAGGGAGGGAGGGAGGGAGGGAGGGAGGGAGGGAGGGAGGGGGGAGGGAGGGAGGGACGGACGGAAGGACGGAAGGACGGAAGGACGGAAGGACGGACTGAATGACGAAAGGACGGAAGGATGGAAGGATGGACGGAAGGTCTGACACGGACACGGAAACGGACACAGACACGGACACACACAGCACGATAGATGTAGAGCGTGAGTCAGAGACAACGTGATGCAAAAACTGATAGAACTATGTCACCCAACTAACATTCTTGTATTTCTCTTATGTTATAAACCCCGATTCTAACTTATCACGGCCGACCGCAAAACACATTCCGACCTGGGCCCGTCACCGGGCCGTTGTGTGTGGTGGTGGGATGTCTCATAATGCGGCGAGGGTGGTTGTACCCCCGGGTGATGACACGCGCCCGTGGCCCCAACGTCTGACATCCGTCACACCGGTTTTTATCCATAAATACGCGGAAAAGTGTCCATATTGACAGCGAGATGAGCATATCAGGTCTGGCACTTCACGTTTCCCTGTGATATGGGGACGTTTGCACCGCCGAAGGTCGATCATATTTCCCTACAGCTGCAGCAATTGACACCCTATCTTCATACATATACCTGGACAGCCTGGTACCAGACGAGACGGCAGTATGTACGGGCGTGTTAGAA
>JAODUO010000128.1:157500-175000 GCA_025642075.2 Ridgeia piscesae
GCATTGCAGTTCCGGTCGCCGTTCGATAAAAGGCAGGAAATGCACATAGACATTTCTTACCAGTGTTTACACGATGGTGACGCGCTGTTAAGTCTGCGATATATTTGTGTTATGACGGCCATGATTGCGCAACTAAAGCAGTTTACTAGTAGATAGAGCAACCGAGAGACGTCAAGCTAGCGAACGCACGCAACAGCCGAGCGCCACTGTTTCGCGTCCATCGTTAGTGAAGATGGTAGATCAAGCTCCTTAAGTTCCCCAAACCTGCTATAGCCACCCCTTTTCCCGGGGTCTTGATGTCTCACCGCATCCATTTTCACAGCACTACACGAGTTCTTATTAATTTCGAAGTTATGTGTCCAGAATTCTTCCCTCATGTTACGCAACCGTTGTCGTTATCTTAAGCGGGCGGTTGTCTTGTATCGCCAACGAAACAAAAAGAAAAAGAACACTTCTTGGGCCTATGCGTGTGTGTGTGTGTGTGTGTGTGTGTGTGTGTGTGTGTGTGTGTGTGTGTGTGTGTGTGTGTGTGTGTGTGTGTGTGTGTGTGTGTGTGTGTGTGTGTGTGTGTGTGTGTGTGTGTGTGTGTGTGTGTGTGTGTGTGTGTGTGTGTGTGTGTGTGTGTGTGTGTGTGTGTGTGTGTGTGTGTGTGTGTGTGTGTGTGTGTGTGTGTGTGTGTGTGCGTGTGTGTATGTGTCTGCGTGCGTGCGTGTGTGTATGTGTGTGTGTGTGTGTGTGTGTGTGTGTGTGTGTGTGTGTGTGTGTGTGTGTGTGTGTGTGTGTGTGTGTGTGTGTGTGTGTGTGTGTGTGTGGTGTGTGGTGTGGGTGTGTGTGTGGGTGTGTGGTGTGTGTGGGTGTGTGTGCGTGCGTGTGGGCGTGTGGGCGTGTGGGCGTGCGCGCGCGCGTGTGTGTGCATACATGCGTGCGTGCGTTTGTTCGTATATTTCGTGTCGTGTGCGCATGCGTATATAAGTGCGTGTGCGCGTGCACATGTGCGTTTGAATTCGGCTCTTGTCTGTGGTGGAGCGGTCGAGAGTTGCTCGCCCTCCGACACGCTCTGACGTCACTGAGTGTCAGTAATTGTTGCTGTACTTAGCAAGAACATTTGCTACAGCAACTCACACATTACACAACTCACAGGCTGCTCACAACCGTCGGCATGTTTTTCTCATAACCCCAGTCACCCTACCAACGTCCTCTATCGACCTTGTCTCCATGCCCCCCCTTCGTTTCCCCGCTTGCTCAAAGAACCCGCGCCAACGAATGACACTCATCTTCCTACACTCTCAATGGTTAATTGGTAGATATTTTCATGTAAACGCGCCAATTAGAGAAGCGCCATGCTGGTGTATAGGTATTGTCATTGGTCGAGTATTTGGAGAAAGTCGCTTTATTAGCCTAACTAACGTGAGAGTGTCGTGCGTGACAAATTGTTGACACGAGGACGTGTTTGTTGGTTTTCCGGTGAATTAAGTTGCTACACCCAACGCCGCGTGTGGTGCAACTACTTGGGTGAAGGATGGACGATGTAAGTGAAGTTCGCGTGTGTTGGTACAATCTTAACGCGTGTAGGTATTTTCAGTACTCGATTTAACAACCGTCAGCCACACGTGATCAAACCTGTTAATAAGTTGTCGTACAATCTGAAATTAACATTCGATTACTGATTAGCCATGTTGTAGCAAAGCAGTTCACGCACCAGTAGTCATTGGGTGACACTCGAGAACAGCCTATCTTTCTGTCTTCCTCGTGTTGTCCGCGTTATAATGTTGCAATCTTACACTTGTTCTAATCCTTTGATCTTACACTTGTTCTAATCCTTTGATCTTACACTTGTTCTAATCCTTTGATCTTACACTTGTTCTAATCCTTTGATCTTACACTTGTTCTAATCCTTTGATCTTACACTTGTTCTAATCCTTTGATCTTACACTTGTTCTAATCCTTTGATCTTACACTTGTTCTAATCCTTTGATCTTACACTTGTTCTAATCCTTTGATCTTACACTTGTTCTAATCCTTTGATCTTACACTTGTTCTAATCCTTTGATCTTACACTTGTTCTAATCCTTTGATCTTACACTTGTTCTAATCCTTTGATCTTACACTTGTTCTAATCCTTTGATCTTACACTTGTTCTAATCCTTTGATCTTACACTTGTTCTAATCCTTTGATCTTACACTTGTTCTAATCCTTTGATCTTACACTTGTTCTAAACCTTTGATCTTACACTTGTTCTAATACTTTGATCTTACACTTGTTCTAATCCTTTGATCTTACACTTATTCTAAACCTTTGATCTTACACTTGTTCTAATACTTTGATCTTACACTTATTCTAAACCTTTGATCTTACACTTGTTCTAATCCTTTGATCTTACACTTGTTCTAATCCTTTGATCTTACACTTGTTCTAATCCTTTGATCTTACACTTGTTCTAATCCTTTGATCTTACACTTGTTCTAATCCTTTGATCTTACACTTGTTCTAAACCTTTGATCTTACACTTGTTCTAATACTTTGATCTTACACTTGTTCTAATCCTTTGATCTTACACTTATTCTAAACCTTTGATCTTACACTTGTTCTAATACTTTGATCTTACACTTATTCTAAACCTTTGATCTTACACTTGTTCTAATACTTTGATCTTACACTTGTTCTAATACTTTGATCTTACACTTGTTCTAATCCTTTGATCTTACACTTATTCTAAACCTTTGATCTTACACTTGTTCTAATACTTTGATCTTACACTTATTCTAAACCTTTGATCTTACACTTGTTCTAATACTTTGATCTTACACTTGTTCTAATCCTTTGATCTTACACTTGTTCTAATACTTTGATCTTACACTTGTTCTAATCCTTTGATCTTACACTTGTTCTAATCCTTTGATCTTACACTTGTTCTAATCCTTTGATCTTACACTTGTTCTAATCCTTTGATCTTACACTTGTTCTAATCCTTTGATCTTACACTTGTTCTAATCCTTTGATCTTACACTTATTCTAAACCTTTGATCTTACACTTGTTCTAATACTTTGATCTTACACTTATTCTAAACCTTTGATCTTACACTTATTCTAAACCTTTGATCTTACACTTATTCTAAACCTTTGATCTTACACTTGTTCCAATCCTTTGATCTTACACTTATTCTAAACCTTTGATCTTACACTTGTTCTAATACTTTGATCTTACAATTGTTCTAATTCTTTGATCTTACACCTGTTCTAATCCTTTGATCTTACACCTGTTCTAATCCTTTGATCTTACACTTGTTCTAATCCTTTGATCTGACACTTGTTCTAATCCTTTGATCTGACACTTGTTCTAATCCTTTGATTTTACACCTGTTCTAATCCTTTGATCTTACACTTGTTCTAATCCTTTGATTTTACACCTGTTCTAATCCTTTGATCTTACACTTGTTCTAATCCTTTGATCTTACACTTGTTCTAATCCTTTGATCTTACCCTTGTTCTAATCCTTTGATCTTACACTTGTTCTAATCCTTTGATCTTACACTTGTTCTAATCCTTTGATCTTACACTTGTTCTAATCCTTTGATCTTACACTTGTTCTAATCCTTTGATCTTACACTTGTTCTAATCCTTTGATCTTACACTTGTTCTAATCCTTTGATCTTACACTTGTTCTAATCCTTTGATCTTACACTTGTTCTAATCCTTTGATCTTACACTTGTTCTAATCCTTTGATCTTACACTTGTTCTAATCATTTGATCTTACACTTGTTCTAATCCTTTGATCTTACACTTATTCTAAACCTTTGATCTTACACTTGTTCTAATACTTTGATCTTACACTTATTCTAAACCTTTGATCTTACACTTGTTCTAATCCTTTGATCTTACACTTGTTCTAATCCTTTGATCTTACACTTGTTCTAATCATTTGATCTTACACTTGTTCTAATCCTTTGATCTTACACTTATTCTAAACCTTTGATCTTACACTTGTTCTAATACTTTGATCTTACACTTATTCTAAACCTTTGATCTTACACTTGTTCTAATACTTTGATCTTACACTTGTTCTAAACCTTTGATCTTACACTTGTTCTAATCCTTTGATCTTACACTTGTTCTAATCCTTTGATCTTACACTTGTTCTAATCCTTTGATCTTACACTTGTTCTAATCCTTTGATCTTACACTTGTTCTAATCCTTTGATCTTACACTTGTTCTAATCCTTTGATCTTACACTTGTTCTAATCCTTTGATCTTACACTTGTTCTAATCCTTTGATCTTACACTTGTTCTAATCCTTTGATCTTACACTTTTTCTAATCCTTTGATCTTACACTTGTTCTAATCCTTTGATCTTACACTTGTTCTAATCCTTTGATCTTACACTTGTTCTAATCCTTTGATCTTACATTTGTTCTAATCCTTTGATCTTACACTTGTTCTAATCCTTTGATCTTACACTTATTCTAAACCTTTGATCTTACACTTGTTCTAATACTTTGATCTTACACTTGTTCTAATCCTTTGATCTTACACTTATTCTAAACCTTTGATCTTACACTTGTTCTAATACTTTGATCTTACACTTATTCTAAACCTTTGATCTTACACTTGTTCTAATACTTTGATCTTACACTTGTTCTAATACTTTGATCTTACACTTGTTCTAATACTTTGATCTTACACTTGTTCTAATCCTTTGATCTTACACTTATTCTAATCCTTTGATCTTACACTTGTTCTAATCCTTTGATCTTACACTTGTTCTAATCCTTTGATCTTACACTTGTTCTAATCCTTTGATCTTACCCTTGTTCTAATCCTTTGATCTTACACCTGTTCTAATCCTTTGATATATCACTTGTTCTAATCCTTTGGTCTTTAACTTGTTCTAATCCTTTGATCTTACACCTGTTCGAATTGTTATGATACTTTAATCATACACTTAATTGTTCTCCCCATTATGAATGTACAATGTCATGTTTGACGTCACTCTTATAGTGTCTCAATCTTCCGCTGTTCTCACCATTGTAATATAAAAATTACACTTATCGTCACTATTACAATATATTTAAGTTATACTCTTGTTATAACCGTTATAGTAGCTCAACTTTACAGTTATTAACACTGTTATAATATTTCAATGTTACAGTTATTCTCAGCGTAATATTATTTCAGGCTTCCACTTATTCTCGGCGACTATTTAATTCCTGCTGTCGAATGCAAACGCAAAAGCGGCCTCTAATAAGGGATCGTCATTGTAGGTACCGTAAAATATCTGTGAAAAGTTTAATGTTACAGAATTTGAATGTGCGACCTCAGCATTTGGCAATTACACGTTTACCTTATTAGTTAACTTGTGTCACTATGGGCGATGTTTAAAGAGGGTTCAATTATAAATTACATTGTTTGCCTTTGTTTTATGAGCCTTAGTTTCGAACTTTCAATGGTTAAGGGAGACCGGGGCTAGTTGTAATAAAAACAACACATTTTACTCGATTGCGGGTAGGTTTCTTAACCGATCGAAACGTTTGTCATGCCAAAGGATCCCCACGTATCTCCCGCACATAACTTGTGCATAATTATATGCCTGGCTTAGTACATATTTGTGGCATAATGAGTTATATGAGGTGTTCTAAAATGTTACAAGTTACCCCGGAACGGTAGTACTTCTTATCTTTTTTAAAATGACGTAACTTTATGGCGTCTCGATGGATTCATGTGATATTACACGTGGCATGTTCAAATCTATTGGTGAACATGCTCTCGTCTTGCAGAATAATTTGCATTGTCAGTTGTGTCTGCAATCCCCCTGGTACAACTTACCCGTGTTAAAACTAGCCCCTGTCTCCCCTATTAGTTGCTTTCGTCACGAACGACAAACAGTGGCGCCACATTACGGAACCTGGGTAATCGAGGCTATGTAGAAGCCGGCCAGAGATGGTGTATAGTTCTAGTAAAAAAATACTCGTTAGAGGGCGCCATCAACATAGTCGTATTCAATAAATACCTAGTCTCGCTTAACCGCCTCTCGCTCGGCTGCATAACTTCGCCGAGTTGAGGGGCTAGGAAGTTCTGCCAGCTCGCGGAGTCGGGTTAATATGACGCTAATAAACACCGCGTCGACCACGTCCCGTTACGAAATCTCGTGTGGAACGAGATCTCCCTGTAACTGCTTTCGCCCATACTTAGTTTGTGCTTACATTATTATCGTAAAATCTAGCAAGAAAACGAAAAATAGGCTGACACACAGTTTCTACGTACTCACAGTTACGACGCTACTGTTAGGCCTACACTACAGCCTACACTACATCAGTAGACGCCGTCTCTTTTCCCGGACACACATATATATGGGATTGCCGATGTTCGCTCGTTTTTCTATATTCATTCGCATCCATGGAATAAAAAACTCTTAAGAAAAACTCATCACTAAACGCAATCCGTTGTTAAATTTTATGAGTTTTTAAAACGCAAATATCCATTGCCACTTGTGGCACCTAAATAGAAAGAACATAATAATTGAAAATAACGTTCTTCGCTGCCTTTCTGAAATATACAAAGATGTAGCTAATAATCACACGATTTTGGCACGCACCCGCTAACGCACGGGCACGCGCACGCGCACATGTCTTATTTACGGTAACACACGGACACATATTCTAAAGCTTGACCTGGGAAACGATAACAGGCTTAATATTAGACGGATACTCTCTATAAATCATACTAGTGTCGCCAGTGGTATACTCTTATAATGAGTAATGTGTGAATCCTTACCCACACATATAAAGCCACACACGGACCGTCTCCGGGTTATATATCGGACATGTTAAATGTGTACCAAACAAGATGAGCGCTTCGATCCGTGGCTTTGGTGACACTGGTGGTTGCGTGAGCTGGGACGATTGCTTACGGTGGTGGACGTTGTCTGTGTTCAGCGGTCAGACTGTGGAATGCCCTACCGGCTCGCATTCGTGGGATGGAGGCGCTCGGCACTGTCAGGAGGGTGCAGGAGGTTTTTGTTTACACTGTATTAATTATATACACCGCTTTTGAGCAAGCTGACAAAGGAGCGTTATATATGTTTGACACATAATAATACACCAACCACAAAACATGCGGCATAAACTTACTTACGATAGTAAAAATCACTGTCTGAAGATGAACGATTCGTTGAGAAGTTTGATTATTGAAGATGTCACACCGATATACCACTCCGATATAGAGAACGCTGAAAGCTACGTCTATCTGGGACAGTGATGCAACACCAGAGACAAAATCTATGACAAGGAGATTGAAAGAAACAACCACAGCATCTGGATGGTATTCGCAAAGCACGGCGACATCTTCAAAGGTAACTCTGGAACCTGCTTGAAGAGACTCGCCTACACATCACGCGAACTTCCGGAAATGACAGTCGGCACGAAACACTGTAAAACTATTTTTGAATTATTGATTTCTCTCGACCCAACCGATGAATCGAAATGCGGGAGGCGCAAACGCAACCGTGCATCTACACAGATACACGCACACATGCACGCACGCAAGCACACGTGTATACAATACACATACACGCACGCAAGCACACATGTATACAAAACACATGCACGCACGCACGCAAGTCTGTTAGGAGAAAGTGGACAAGATCGGGCTGATATCATTAACAAGAGTCATGTTTGTCACCTAAGAAAGAGGTTTGGTATTTATCTCAAAGTATTTATTAAAATACATTGGTTTGGTATTTACCTCAAAGTATTTCTTGAAATACGCTTGAAACAAGTTACCACAAATTAACATGAGATGTAGTAAATCGTACAGTTATGATCAAAATAGCACATATTATGATTGATCTACCTACACGCACTGTCACACGTGTATTGTTTGACAGGCCAATTGGTTCCCGCTTTATTCCGCTAGTAACATGGTAGAATTATCCTCACAAGCCAGGGTTCGTATCTACGCCATTAACCCTGGCCGATCGTCTCCGTAAAGCTGGGGGCTTATAGCAATTCACTTCGCCAGTCGCTACTGCGTCAGCCGTGGGAACAGCGCAAATATCCGCCGCAATTTGAAGACGGATACACGACTGGTGGGAATCAAAATATAATGACCCATTCACATCCTAATCATAGCATGTAACAGGAGCAGCGTGTGGCTGAAATCACCCAAAATCACCCAAAATATAATTTATGACATGAATGGAGGCCGACCACATTCCTCGTGGGCGATTTCATTGGCTGATGTTAAAACATAATTTTGAAAGCGATGTGCCAGGGTAGACGGGTAGAGCGTAGAACAGTGAATTTGCGGCCGGACCAGTAACGTTTTCAAGTAGCTGGTCCGGCAGACCGCCGCCAATTTGGAGTAAATTTCGAACACTGAGGTATATGTACGTGTACACATGTACGCTCGCACAAGGGCACGTGCACGCGCATACACTCATACATGGATACGTGCACGTACACACGCACCCACATACGCACGCACACACACACACGCACGCACGCACGCACCCACGCACGCCTGCTTCATTTCAGTTTTACTGTTCTCGTAATCCGCCTGGGTCGTCTAGGGTCGTTGGATTGCTCAATGTGCCTCCAGTCGACACTAGTCGTGGCGATTGTCTGCTGGTGACAGTGCTGTTGCTTTTATCCGATTTCCAAACAGAAAAGAAACGTAAGAGATCTGTCTGTAATAACACACTGTGCATAACGAACCTACTGCTGTCTACCGCGGGGTCGGAACGATATAGCGGTACGCCGCACGGTACGGTACACGATACGTCTCATGAACTAAAGCGTTGGTGTTTTTCTGTCGACATGTTCCCTCACGGGGTCCGTCTGGAGTGTACGAGTCATCACCACTTGTTCCGGTCTTTCTCGTCTTCCTCCTTCAGCCTCCTCAACTCCAGGTCTTTCTTTACACTGTCCGTCCATCGTTTTGTTGGTCTTCCTATTTTTTTATTCTCATGGACTGGCAATTCTTACGCTTTTCTCTGATAGTGTTTTCTCTCTTCTCTGGACATGGCCATACCAGCTAAGCACGAAATCTCTCAATACCTCTTCCATTTCCTGAATTCCTGTTAACAGTCGCTCTTAGTCGTTCCCTCAGCGACCGAGAGCGCTAGCTTTGTCTTAAGAGCGAGGTACCAACCGAGAAGGGAACGAAAACCGACTTCAGGCATCACGAGCTTAGGAAACCTACACAAACGGCATTTGGTCAAGTCATTAGCGAAGGTCGTAGAAAATACAGGAAATCCATTCGCTGAGAATATCTGTGAATTGCTTGTAGTGGATAGCAGGGACTTTGCAGATCAAGCTGTGATTGGCACTTTGCGTCATTCAATCTCTCGGGCAAGACCACTGTGACGCCTTTGTCAACGAGCGGTTTGCCAACCAAACAAAGCCAATTACAGATCCATTCAAGAGAAATAGCCTGCCACTGTTCGTGGCCGGCTTCTAGTGCGAGAGAAATCAAGAGCATATATAGAGCATATATACAGCCGCCATACTCAAGAATGAAATTAAAGTTCTCCAGTGTTGGTTGATTTACTTGTCAGAAGTGTCCAATCCGCCTCACGACTTGTTCCTCGCTTGTTAAAAGCACTCTGCCATCGACGCTTTTTAGTGGTATGTTGGAATTCCTGTTGGCGCTAGTTGACTCTCGCACAATCCCGTACAGCGTCTTCGAGTCATTCCATCCTGCTGCAGTTTCTGCTTCTTGTCCTTTCTCGTCTCACCCTGTCTTTAAATATATATATATATATATATATATATTTATATATATATATATATATATAATAAGTTTAGTCAAATAATCACAGAAATATGTTTTAATGTCTTAAATTATTTAAATTATTTTTATATATACATATCATATATTCTCTACATTTTAACTTATATTTTGTGCTAATGTCTTAAATTATATATTATTTCACTCTATTTTAACAAATATACTTTGCATGTTTTATGTACCATTTTCAATCGCTATTATTGCCCAGAGAGAGACAAAAAAAACAATTATTATTATTATTATTTTACATGTTTTATTGCTGTCATCTTAAATATTCTGTAGGCTTTTTTATCTCGTTGCTTTACACTTGTTTGTCGGAAAATAGCTCAGATGAGCTAATGTTATCAAATTCACATGTAAACCGACGTTAAATAAAGCTTCTTGTATCTTGTATCTTCATACGCCCTACAACTGTTTTTAGTATACCCGTCCTTGTCAAGTTTCCTCATCAGTTTATCTCCTGTGTTGGAGGTTTTTAGCAAATTTTTCTCATCTCATCCTCATATCTTTCCTGTTATCAATCAGTTTCCACGAATCTTCAGTAATCCTTCGTCAAGGTAATGCGGCATAAAATAGCACATAGCAAAAACAGTTACCCTAAAATTAAATAGTGCCCCAGACTAACTAAGCAATCAATATTATAACGCAGTGCATTGAGATGACTAAATCAAGTAGAAATATTGAGCGAATCACCTCGTCTGCTGTTAATTGCTCAGCGATCGAGGCAATTACATGGGTATATCAACAAATTACACGGCTGGTTTAGCTTGAAGCACTAAGTAAATACTCGGCGATGAAGCAGAAACCACTCGTAATATGAGCTAACATTGTTCCCTGCGGTGGTTCGTTTATCCATGTGTAATGACGCGGCCCAAGCAGAGTTGATCTAAACAAATGGAACACAGTGGCGCGGGTCACTCAGACGAGGCAATTGCTCTCTCCAACGGCGGTGGTGGAGAGGAGACGTTTGTTCTAGCAGCAGTGTTGGCTTACTGTGCTGTTGAGGATCAACCAAACGGCATCTCGGCAAAGTCAGATTCGAATTTGGAGACGAAATATGAAGTGGACAACAGTGTAACCAGTGACTGTGCAGCAGGCTGACATCTTCAATGACACAGAGAAAGTGAGTCGGTACGTTGCTCGTTGTCAATTTATAATTTCCAGGTATTATAAGACCTCCGCACACACACACACACACACACACACGCACGCACGCACGCACGCACGCACGCACGCACGCACGCACGCACACGCACGCACGCACCACACACACCACACCACACCACACCACACCACACCACACCACACCACACCACACCACACCACACCACACCACACCACACCACACCACACCACACCACACCACACCACACCACACCACACACACCACACCACACCACACCACACCACACCACACCACACCACACCACACCACACCACACCACACCACACCACACCACACCACACCCACACCCAGTCGCCCAGTCGCCCAGTCGCCCAGTCGCCCAGTCGCCCAGTCGCCCAGTCGCCCAGTCGCCCAGTCGCCCAGTCGCCCAGTCGCCCAGTCGCCCAGTCGCCCAGTCGCCCAGTCGCCCAGTCGCCCAGTCGCCCAGTCGCCCAGCCGCCCAGCCGCCCAGCCGCCCAGCCGCCCAGCCGCCCAGCCGCCCAGCCGCCCAGTCGCCCAGTCGCCCAGTCGCCCAGTCGCCCAGTCGCCCAGTCGCCCAGTCGCCCAGTCACCCAGTCACCCAGTCACCCACCGAACCCCCGCCCCACACACACACGCGAACACAAACACAAACACACACGCACGCACGCACGCACGCACGCACGCACGTACACACATACACACGTATATATATATATATATATATATATATATATATATATACATAATATATACACATATTGGTGTATTATGATGTATTATAGTTACGAAAGTCGTCCTATTTATGTGATTACTGTCTCTACAGTGACGTTTTGCACGTGTAGTATGTATGGTACCTTATATTATATGAGGCTGATGCCACAGAAATGCCAGTAATGCCAACGTAATGCCACTCATGTCAAAGTACACTGAACGTATAATGCAGCGAAAACGATCATAACATGTGAAAGCCAAGCTACGTAAATGTCGACTGGTTATTTCTGGATAACTACATAGCCTGTTCTGATTATTATGTCTCCTTTGTAGTTGTCGTTTTAACACCTGTTTATGAGGGAGTAGTTCCTTTTAATCATTATTGATGGTTGCATGGCACAAAGTCGCATTTTACATTTCTTTTGTCATAAATGCAACACTATTGTGTAAATTGTAAAAAAAAAGCTTGATTAGCATACGTGTGTAGTCTTTATTCCCACAACGTAAACATCTGCAACTTGATTTTCATACGTGTATGTGGAATCTGTTTCCCCGTAACATACACGTCTGCAAGAGAAATGTCCTGTTTTCACGATACAGCCTTGCGCTTGCAGTTTATGCATACATGATTATATTTCTTGCGTGCATTAATTTCTTGCATAGTAAATATAATGTTATAGCTGTAGTAGGGACGAATACAAACACAATAAGACTGTGACGTCATTAACACATCGTCAACTGATGGTGCAGTTCTTGTACAGTGGTTATCTCGCAATTCATTTTCTCAAGTGTACAGAATAACTCGCAGTTACTCGTGACTTGCATAGTATACATTTAATGGTACAACTTCCGGTAATATTAGGGAAACGGCCTGCATAAAATCAATGGCAATTCTATGATACGCAGTGTCGCAGTGGTTAGAGCTACGAACGCTCTAACAAGAGAACCTGGGTTCAAATGCTGTGCTTTCGTGTCATACCTTGGGCAAGTTTGTTCACTCTACATTGCTCCAGTTTACTCAGCTGTATGAATGAGTACCTGATTGTAGACAGTGGTGGATATTTGTCTTCTCGCATTAATGGCAGCGTTGATGGGTGCTTCCCAGAGAAATCGAAATGGTTCTCGATGGAACATGTTTGCCAGGGAGTAAGGCATAATCGGCACAGATCAGTCCTGAAGACTGGATATAGCTGTATATAAGAACTTAGTTAACCGGATGCAAGTACTGTGTGATTGTCATTGGCACTATTTCGGATAATGAGGAACAGTCCAGCATTGGATCATTGCAGCGAACTGTTCTGATATGCACACATATCTTTGGCGGTTCATTTATGTAACTTATTTGGCAAGACGGTGACTTGGTGAACGGTAAACTGCACACACTAATTAAGTTTACACTTTACATGGTTATATGTTCCTCTGGTCAGATCACAATTAACTTCTCGCTGTATGGCAGTACAATGCAGTTATTGTGTTTAGAAAGTGGTCATACTTGAT
This sequence comes from Ridgeia piscesae, assembly GCA_025642075.2. Classification (NCBI taxonomy): domain Eukaryota; kingdom Metazoa; phylum Annelida; class Polychaeta; order Sabellida; family Siboglinidae; genus Ridgeia; species Ridgeia piscesae. The sequence continues at coordinate 170,642 of JAODUO010000128.1, forward strand.
ATGCAAGTGTGCAACTGATCTGATATGTCAGCAGGTTCAATGTTTGAATGTACTGGTTGTGAACTCACGCATATTTAGAAAAGAATAATTGGCGATGTTGTGTTATTGCCATTTTCATTCACATATCACACGGGGTTGCTGAAAAGCGTGGTTATTTCAAATAATGATTGATGGGCATGAAATTTGATCAGCATATCATATCAGCACTTATGTAATATACGTATTGGTGTTAAAACCAGATGCAATACTAATAATATAGTAACGTAGATTATTAACGGTATTCTATGTAAGCTTACTTACATTTCAGGTGTACTTATGGCTCCCATCAAAACATTACACTTTCCCACAGGTAGTTTTTCTGCTACGTTTGTCTTGCAAAATGTATGCATAACTGGGGTACTTCCTGCGCAACGAGCCCATACATAACTGTGTTTATGCGAATCACTTTGAGCTTGTTGACACGTGGATGATTAATTATGCAGTCAGACTACAATGAATATTCATGAACGCGCAGTGAACCACGCAATGACTGTTGACTGTAAACACAATTAACTTGCCGGATAAAACTGGCGAATTGAACCGAATATTCATTTACGCCTTAAGGCAAGTTGGCGATGCGATGTAACTAGACATTGCCGTCGATCATGGATAGTTTTGTCGCGTCCACAACCGACAATTTGTCGTTGACTCACTACAGTGGAAATATCACATGGCGGAAAGATGAAACATATACACGTTTAGAAAAAGTTAGCTATATCTCATCGACATGTGATACACTGCAAAATTAGCAACAGTTACAGAAGTATGTCAACAACGTAAATATCACGTGACAGAGTCAGTAGCAGGGGAAATAGGTGAACATTTAATCACGTTGACTGTGCATCATCGACAAATGATACATGGCTAAAATTAGCAGTGGTACATAATTGATACAGTATTAGGTTGTCTCGAGAGAATAACCAAAACGGGTCTGTTGTGTTATTGGTACCCTACCCAAATAATACAAACGGACGTAAGCGAGGCATAGTTAATTACAAATAGATGTTATCAAAATGAAAACATTGTTCATAAAATATTATATTTCTTACCGGATTCAACGTTCCATCGTTGCCGATATTACACGTGTTTTTTACTGTTTTGATGTTTCCGTAATACATAGCATAGGGAGTCTAGTTGTGATTAATATATATAGCATTTATCGGCGTCTGAGTTACCACACCATGGGAGGCTACATATACATAGAGAGAGAAGATTCGATTCGGTCATGTATATAGACCGTGGTTATAGCTGGGAAAATTCCAATGACTAAACCACGGTTTCGACTCCTCGATTTCGACGTCACGTCAGTTAATCAATGAATACGATCTCAGTGCTACACAAATTCTGCCGTCGAGATTGTCTGCCAGAACTAAGACCAAGTTGAAACGAAGAAATTCTCGATATTCTGTACCAAGGTATGTCAGTTTTATACAGTATTTTTAAGTGTTCCAAATTTCCTTAAACATGTGTATGCACGAAAGCGTGTGTGATTGAACCGGCGTGCGCGTATTTTTGTCAATGCCTGTGTGAAAGCGTTTTATGCATTTGTTGTATTATATCTTTGATTACTCGCGCGTTTTCACACTTCCAGCTCGGCTACCGTGACTCCCGGCAACGTTCACTTGGTGAGACGTTCAGCCGACCGATCCGTCATGTTTATGAGCCGAAGGACATCCCTGAGATCGTCCGCCACTGGGAGCGAGACCACGGTTGATTTCCCCTCAGACAGCCGTTGTGACGTGTCCTTCATTTCCTGCACAATTTACTAACGTGGTTAAGAGTTCTTAAACCCGTTTTTGCATTTTAAAATCAATTTTGGTCCTTAACAGTGGTTTTGAATACCCGGAACTTGTCAACACCGTGACGTGCCAGCGGGACATTGTCACCAGTGTGTCATGGAAATAGTGTCCTTGGTAATTTGGTCATGGATATTTACTTTTCGGAAAAACCGATTTAAGTTAACATCAAGAAATGTCGTTAAGAGATTTTCATCTTAGTGAAACGGTCTCCTGTTATTGAAATGTTCAGAGTATATTTAATCTCCATTGACAGAAGTGTTCCGGGAAACTTGTGACATTGTAATACCTCGGTTTCACACAAACCACTTTCTAACTTGACGTCCCTTCATCTGTGCTAGAACCAGACACTAATTTGCATTGATGACATCACGAATCAAAATGACACCTGCAGGTATGTGCAGAAACACACCGATTGTCATCTGACATCATTTGACATCTCTGATACCACGATGCACAAATTCATAATTTCTACTCATGCAAATCCTCATAGAAATTAAAACATCCTCCACAATATTATATGCTATTTTTATTTGGAACTCTTTCGTTGGGAATGGCGGACGAATCCTGAATACGGTTTTACATCATTTCCAAGCCTCGCTTCCCCCACTTTGCACAGACCGATAATCGCACCATATCACCGGCAGGGGATTTTAAGAGCTGATCTGTGACGTACAGCAACACGTCACATAGTGTCCAACTGCTGGCGCTGACCAACGAAAACACCCCGATCGACCACGTGACCGCATCACTGTCATCCACGTGCCACAAAACGGCGAACAATTCTATACTGTTTCATATATCTTTTACTTAATTCTTGGAAGCACGCATTATTTCACTTTATAAACTGAATACAGCAACCACGCTGTTTCAATTTGTCGAATTTTGTAAACTGAATATAGCAAATGAAAGTTTGTTTTGTTTACTGACAATAATGCTGATTATTTCCTAAACAATTCCGCATTTGAAAAGGTATCTATATCGCTGTTCCGTACTTAATATGTGTGACATAGAAATAAAATCCAGATAGTAAACAGACAAATCCGTTTGATATTATTGTCTTTCAAAGCAATTGACGTGTTAGCAGGGAGGGCAAATAGAATGTGTCGCACCTAGTCACAATAACACCCCCTAGTTACGCCGACAATGTCAGGTGTTTTTTCATAATCAAAGTTTCAATTGTACTCCAAATAATATACAAGACATAATATGCAAATAACACATTGGATATTTCTTCGTAAATCGATCAATCGTTCGGTGAATATCAAACGACAGATATATACATAGCATAATATGCTCTTTATTGTGTTCCTTTTACGTTTGCCACTACATTTGCCATCAAAACAACGAATGTCCATGACATGTCCTGACGATTCTTGACAAACCCGAATCGTTAAGCAAAGTGAACTAAACATGCCAACATAAAAACAACCAGACGGATCGCATCCGGGATTATATCCTCGCCGCTCTCACTAATTCCTTTTGCAACGCAATTGTCGACGCCACTGAAAGAACCCGAACTAGAGACAAGCGAATTGGGACATCGCTGTACATAATAACATCAGAAGACGAACGTATTTCCAAATTGGATGCGCACGTGAATGACGTGGAACATGACTTCAAAAAAGAAAACGAATATCACTAGGCTAACTTATACTGCGTAAAATCGATCGATGTATCCAGCTATGCGTGCTCCACATTGACTGTCGCAGAAAACAAAACCCCCGCCTCCGAGGGAGCCACAACAGGGGGCACATTTTGTCAATATCCCTAGCCGAAAGTTGCCGTACGACATTAGAGGCAGTTCCAGAGAAGGTGGCCAGTGTATCGCAATGTGCACCCCTTTGAGGCTCGCCCAGACGCTGGTAAATTAACATTGTTAGGTGGACAGAGTCGGAGCTTCAGCAATCGTCGGGAGACGGAGGGGAGGGTTGTTGAATTGTTTCGCGGCGGGCCAGTCTGCCGCCCACATTGGGGCCCACGTTCGGCATGACATGGTTGCGTCGGATGATGATAATTGAAAATCAGGGATATTACGAATATCTGATGGTCTTGTACCACATGTTCGCCCCAGATTTAATTTCTACGGCCACCTTGTCCTCATTTACCGTGTTTTTAGACGGTTTTGTGTGTGTGTGTGTGTGTGTGTGTGTGTGTGTGTGTGTGTGTGTGTGTGTGTGTGTGTGTGTGTGTGTGTGTGTGTGTGTGTGTGTGTGTGTGTGTGTGTGTGTGTGTGTGTGTGTGTGTGTGTGTGTGTGTGTGTGTGTGTGTGTGTGTGTGTGTGTGTGTGTGTGTGTGTGTGTGTGTGTGTGTGTGTGTGTGTGTGTGTGTGTGTGTGTGTGTGTGTGTGTGTGTGTGTGTGTGTGTGCGCAACAACAACAACAACGACAACGACAACGACAACGACAACGACAACGACAACGACAACGACAACGACAACGACAACGACAACGACAACGACAACGACAACGACAACGACAACGACAACGACAACGACAACGACAACGACAACGACAACGACAAC
>JAODUO010000128.1:187500-190000 GCA_025642075.2 Ridgeia piscesae
GTTTTTAAAAGCCTAGATATTTGTGTGTGTGGCTTATAAATGAACAACACTGCGGTTAAGTTCAAATCAGAACGCAACAATATGCAATAACAAATAGTATTATCTAAAAGAATCGTTTTTGTGTTAATACCAGGGACCATTTCACTAACGTTGTCAAGAGCTCTTAAACCCGATTGTGGACTTTAAAATCAGTTCTGATCCTTAACCGTTATCTTGAATACCTGAAACTGTCAACACTGCGTCACACAAGTGAGACGTTGTCACTGGTGTGTCACACAAGAGTGAGACGTTGTCATTGGTGTGTCACACAAGTGAGACCTTGTCACTGGTGTGTCATGGAAATAGTATACCTGATAATGTGCCAATGGATATTTGCGTTTCGAAAAATCTCATTAAATTTAACAACGGATTTTGTTTAAGGACGAATTTTCTTAAGAGCTCTTTATCTTAGGGAAATGGTCCCTTGAGATTCCTTGTCCACGTGCCAGCTGGGAGGTCTGCAGTCTTGTTAAATCTTGCTAAATTACGCTCAGCACATAATACTAGCAGAATATCTGTGAACTACTAATTTACCTATGGCGAGCGCTTCAACGTGAGCAGTAGCCGTAATTGTATTGCTATGAGGGATTACACTTGTTCATCATCACACAACGCTAATATAAACTGGCATATGAGCAGATGACAGGACATACGTCCACTGCATTTGCTAGCCCAGAGCGGATGTTGACATTACCATGATAACGTTGTTTTGCTATAGCCGTTGTCACGTATGAGTCGGCAACAACAAGTTCAGATATCGCCCAGTCGTGTGCCATTGGATATTTCGCCTGCGGTAATTTGACGACGACGTGTGTGGCGCAGGAGTTTCACTGCGACGGCGTCGAGCATTGTCCGAACGGCGCTGACGAGTCCTATGAATACTGCCGTGAGAAAATTTATATTTTTAATCAGACGCATGTTTAGTAATCCCTACGTAAAATAACGGGTTTATAGCAGGGCATTTAGCACAGGGACCTCCACGGAATAGTATATGTGCTGTTTGTTAACTAAAGCGTGAATGTGTTTGTGTGTGCGTGCGTGCGTGCGTGCGTGTGTATGTGTATGTGTATGTGTATGTGTATGTGTATGTGTATGTGTATGTGTATGTGTATGTGTATGTGTATGTGTATGTGTATGTGTATGTGTATGTGTATGTATATGTGTATGTGTATGTGTATGTGTATGTGTATGTGTATGTGTATGTGTATGTGTATGTGTATGTGTATGTGTATGTGTATGTGTATGTGTATGTATGTGTGTGTGTGTGTGTGTGTGTGTGTGTGTGTGTGTGTGTGTTTGTGTGTGTGTGTGTGTGTGTGTGTGTGTGTGTGTGTTTGTGTGTATGTGTGTATGTGTGTATGTGTGTATGTGTGTATGTGTGTATGTGTGTATGTGTGTATGTGTGTATGTGTGTATGTGTGTATGTGTGTATGTGTGTATGTGTGTATGTGTGTATGTGTGTATGTGTGTATGTGTGTATGTGTGTATGTGTGTTTGTGTGTGTGTTTGTGTGTGTGTGTTTGTGTGTGTGTGTGGGTGTGTGTGTGTGTGTTTGTGTTTGTGTTTATGTGTGTGTGTGTGTGTGTGTGTGTGTGTGTGTGTGTGTGTGTGTGTGTGTGTGTGTATGTGTGTGTGTTTGTGTATGTATGTGTGTGTATGTGTTTGTGTGTATGCGTGTTTATGTATGTGTGTGTTCGGGTGACGACTGACAAACAATTGCGAAACTAATCAAATCATTTACACATAATCAATGGCAGTGATCGACTCGCCTCAAGATGATACAGATCAATGTATTGGTGTTGAGCTTTTCTTTGAGCTTAATTTACAAAGGCGCTCAGAGATGAGGAAAGCGACGGAACAGAAGAAAACATCACGAATAAATTAATAGTTGACAAAAGTTTTAAATGTGCATATTTTAAATAAATAAAATGTCGCGTTGGATATTATGAGGTCTAAATTGTAGATTGTTAGGATGATTGATGACTATTATGACACCTCATACTGCCCTGGGGCAATCATAATTCCGGCACTGCCGACGCGGCCAAGGTCCAGCTGATCTGGTCTAACACACCAGAAACGTCGGATTCACATTCGGTTACCAAACTTCATTTGTTAGAATTCGCAATAATTATAACTCTATTTGAGGCTTTCAAATTATGTTTACTACTAACTTTCACTCAAAACATATTAATACATGTCATATTTTTTGAGAATAATTACGGAGAATGTTTTTTTGTATAATCATTCCTGAAATATCGTGATCCAACGGCAGCAATATGGTAAATACAATTTCACTTCCAGTCGACATTTGGCGTCGTTATAATCAACTGTGTTGTTTTGTTGGGCTTGAAGTAAATCTGTCCACGCATTCACTGTGTTTTGTTACAGAAGACAACGAAGGCTACTTCACCTTTTTCGGGAAAACGCACGCAATGGGCCCGCCTGTGAAGTGGGAGTTATG
>JAODUO010000128.1:200000-312500 GCA_025642075.2 Ridgeia piscesae
TGACGCACTGCTATGATACATTACGTCACTTCCGTAGTTACTGTTTGTCCACTGCGCAACTCAATGCATCATCAAGTCTCAAAACAAATTCGTTAGTTGCACTTTGTTTGCATCTTGTCAATTCCCTTTATCGCTAATCTCTGTATTGACGCTCTAATTTAAAATAACAAAATCCGTATAGTATTTCCGTCGACAGTCGCGTGTAAACTCATCTTAGTTGTATTGAAATCGCCACGACTGGCCTCTAAAGGGCACGTTGTTGCGCTCACATGTTTCCAGGCGTTATCAACTATATATCCACCAATGTGAAGCGAAACGCAACGTATTTATGGTATAAATACCACGGTCTATTCGTTAACTCTCCTATGGTGTTAAGTGTGAAGAGTTGCTTAGCATTTTCGTTCAATACATTATAATATTATGTTTGTTTAAATCATGTTCACGTGATTTGCGCTTGCTATCAAAACATGCCTTAAAACATGTTTGTCTCGTGTTAATTAGCGACAAATAACTTTACAGGAAGGTCATACACGTCCTAAAGAACAACCCATAACTGTTTTGCGTTTTGCTGCACGTTGGTGATTTTACATTTCTCGCGCTTGTGCTGTAACGTTACACGTACTGCTAATAACTCCCCCAAAATGTAAACGTTACAACGCAACCGTTTCTTGTGTCCGGTTTGCGCGATACTCAGCGACAGCAAGCACAACCAATCCCAAACTCGTTGCCCATAAACGTATTCAAAGTCACAATTACTGCAATATGCAAACCATTTGAAAATACTAAATTATCTTCATTGCGGTTCCCGCCATCTATATTAGTATTTGTTGGGTGAAAAAGTATAAAACGTACAACAGAAGTTTCTGCTGTGACAGTTACGCCCATATAATATATCCGAATGAATACATATCCCGTTGGAGTCGTTGGTGACCGGTTCATGATTTTAAATGACAAGATAGCGATATGGCAGCAGGTGAGCCTCGCGTGCCCCTGTTGATGAACTATGCAAAATCCCGTGACCGACTGTGATAAGCTGAACTTTTGTACGCGAATACCGCTTCTTGATACAGGGAACTTAACGACAACAGGATTGAGGCGATTACTGATTTGACATTCGCTGGTTCTCCGGCCGTCACCATTCTGTGAGTTTTCCGTTGTTCGCCAATCACGCATTTGTAATGTCCACATTAACAGATCCGGTTGGAATACCTTTGTTTGGTATATTTATTGATATTCTAAATGGTTTAAACTTCTCGGTTCGTTGTCAGATGTCGCCAGCAATTGTACCAATAGTACACATTTGGTGAGGACTAACAATTTGTTTAATTTGATCTCGACAATTGTTTTGTTGTATTTTTGTTGTAAGATTACAAATGTATCTATACATGTAATGGTTATTATTAAAAACGATGTTGGTGTTTCTGGAAGACCGCGTTTAGTCAAGTGACATCCATGCAAGGCAACACGATGAAAAATGTCATACATGCTCTATTTTAGTTTCTTGTACATGTTGCGTTGTGACATCAAGTTACTCTTGTTCTTACTCATACTCTTACTCTTGTACCCAGTTATACCGAGCTGTTGTTTCCTTTTTCTATGACCGTCAGGTAATGGTCGAAAAGTTATGTTTTCTTTTCTTTTTCTTGTTCTCGCTGCTTTTACTCTTCTGTCTCCATAAACCTGTATCCACTTTGTTCTTTCTTTCGCTCTTCTTACTAAAGTATTCACAAACTACCCAGACGTTTCTTTATACTATCCTCCTACATCCTGCTTACTAAAGTATTCCCAAACTATCCAGACATTTCTTTATATTATCCTCCTATATCCTTCTTACTAAAATATTCCCAAACTATCCAGACATTTCTTTATACTATCCTCCTATGTCAGTCTTAGTTGTCGCCATTTTAATTTCGCTTCCATTGTATGAGTTCGGGCTGATCATTTACAACTGTTTATTTCGTTGTTGTAGCTTGCTCAATAACAATCGGATTCGATCGATCTCAAAGGACGCATTTGCCAACTTGCATGCACTCTATGAGCTGTAAGTTATGGTGCAATTAGTTGGTTTTTAATTATTGCACATTCCTCATTTTACCATTTTCACGTTTTAATGTAAAAATAGTTTAACGTAATGTCAATAATTGTTGATTAACGTTTTAATGTAAAAAAAAAAATTTGTTTAATCAAACACCACTCAATACGTTTTGCATTTTATATCTCTTGTCTCCAAGCCTTAACACAATGTTCAGTGTCCATGTTATAATTTAAATGTAATATCTTCGCGTGAAGGACGTTCCGTTTTGATGTGTCTAACGTCACATAAATATTGCTATTTACATTGATGTACCCGTATTAAAACAATAATACCGGTGAAAATGTACTACATAAAATTGTACTGTTTCAGGGATTTGTCTAACAATTATTTGAGTGACATTCACGGCGAATTGTTTTGGTACAACACTGGCATGAATAAGTTGTAAGTAGACGTTTTACTGGTTATATTCTATGATGGATATGGGTAAAATTGTGGAAATAATATTGTTATTATTATGCATTCACTCAAAACCACCAGATGACTGTCACTGCTTGCGTTTAAGTCTTCAATACAATCGTGTTTAACTTGTCCATCATTATGTGTACTATTCTGGAAAGCTTTATCTGATAGTTGTCAATAAGTCGTCAGTCACAATGTCTAGTAGATATCTTGTATTTCTACGCGGCCATATTTTGTGTTTATGAAGTTCTTCGTTATCGCTACCGCCGTGTGTGACGTATTATGATACACTTGTATTTCAGATTACTAGGAAACAATTCGCTCTCAAGCTTGCCTAAAGACATCTTTGTTAACCTCACTCGACTGGCGTCCGTGTGAGTACTGTATACAGCTAAAACCATCACTATGAATAGACCGATACACTTGGAGCTATCTTAAGAGTTCACGACCTTCTAGTTCTTATTTTATATAATGTTCTTTGGGCAGTAGTAGATCAATTGAAGGCATGTGCTCACCAAGTTGTTTATGTTACTTTAGCAGGCCATTAGCCATTTTGTCGATTTGAAAGGTAAGACCACTTTGACCCAGTTTGGAAACAAGCTTTATTGGCAATTTTGTTGAAGTGGACCGGTTTGACCAAAATACCCTTTCATTTATATCGCACCTTCAAATTTGCTGACTTCCTGTTATAAATTACTATGCTGGTTCATTCCAAGTGAAGGAACATACAACTCTGGTTTAGAGGGAGTGTGGCTCCTGTTTTTCACTGTACAATAATGTTATACAATATAAATAAATAAAGTATAAAATATATTGTATCGTACTGACAACCCAAATACGTTTTAATGGACCACGTTTGGATTGTGAAATATTAAGCTTCGTGACGAATCAATTATTTGCATTCAGAAGACTCGTCGGTGTGAAGTGAACAGTGGCAGCCATTTTGACAGCGTCGTGTTGACGTTTGTAGCTCCGGTCCATGTCTTTTCCTTTTTCGTTTTCAAATATGCGAACGAAAAACTAATTCGTTTTTCTTACTTTATTTTTGAAAACGAAAAAGGACCCGCTCCGCCCCCTTTAGGTAAAGACCTATCTGGGAATTATCCAAGATCCCTATCCGCGAATTTGAGTGACAACGCAGCGATTTGAATGAAAGCTCTGTGATTATTATAGGCACTGAACGGCTGAATTCTAAAGTTGGTTCTGCTTCGTTTAACGTATTTGGGTTTTGAGTACTTTATAACTGATGTAATTTATAATGCATCACATAACTTTACAATAAAATTAATATGAAAACAGAAGGCACACTCCCTTTAACAGATTCTCTTCTGGCGACGCAGTTCATCTTTTCTTGTACGTCATTTCTCAAAATTGCTTGCATTATCTCAGTCGGCTGCCTTTGTGTGTCAAAGGAACCTGGAACGTCTACTATTGAAGAACATCGGGAGTCATCTCTTCAAGTCATTGCAAAACCTAAAGTTCATGTGAGTATCAAAAATGTGGTGACCATTTTGATTTTGTCCTTTTGACAATTCACTACGTTTTAACTGTACGGCGCAGACTTAAAGCTGCCCAATCCGTTCGTTTGCCCAATGCTAATAGTTTAAAGGGCAAAATAAGGCAACGGTTTGGTGTTATGCACCTAAAAGAGTTTACACAAGCTAATCATTTGCATCTACAATCAAATTTATCGCATTAGCAGTTTCCTCAGAAACTGGTGTTAAAGTGGGTAAATCTGGCTAAACCACCGACACCATGAACGGGCCCATCTTGGTCCATGCAACCAATCAAAACCCAGCTTATATCAGCACTTTGGAAAAGTATTAGGTCATAAAGTCGTCTACTGGTTCAGCTGTCATAACAGAGAGCCAAGCGGTTCGCTAAAAGTGCCTTACGTCGGTTTACAAAGAAATCGCGACAGTAATATACCACACTGTTCCTCATACGCTTGTAGCAACAGTACAGTGAAAGACAGTATCAGTAAGCTGTCTTTTTGTTACCCTTTGAATCGACCAGAACTGAAACAGTAGTCCAGTTGATTCGTTGGGACAGTCACAGACAGAGATACAGTGCGGATGCCAGACGACCGGGTTGGATTGACCCAACCATGAAAACGACCTCCACCACCCGCCAAAGTTTTCCTCATCTATCTTACATACATATACATACACTACGTTATAAAATAAAATCACTTGCATTCCTCTAACGAAGAAATTTGCAAAACAAACGCGCAGATCTCGACGGCAACTTCGTCGGCCGCTCTGCGGTATCGTAAAATCGCTACATAAGTTAGCTTTACACAAAATGCCGTCAGACGTTTTGCGCGCGAATATTTATTAAAAAAATACTTACTGCATTCGCACGCGCGAAATAGTTTAATTACTTAGAAATAATATAATAATAATTAATTATTATCGACACTATGATTTGCAGGAAATAATAATTTTTATTATAATATAATAATTTTTTATTTATATAGTGCCACATCCATAATTGGTTGTGGCGCTTCACAATATGCTGCTATTAAAATACACAATATGAAGAAAACTACCCACACATTTAAAATAAATAATGAAAATACATGTGTCTATATAATTAACTAAAGTGACCTATACAAATTCCATAACAACAATAGTGATAAATTAATATAAAGCTGATATATAATTAAAGTGGTAAAATAATGACGACGTAACAATATTTTTCATTCAGCACATACACACACACACACACACACACACACACACACACACACACACACACACACACACACACACACACACACACACACACACACACACACACACACACACACACACACACACACACACACACACACACACACACACACACACACACACACACACACACACACACACACACACACACACACACACACACACACACACACATTGTGCACAGGAAAATATTATTGAAGCTATTTGTTTCTACTTGTGAATGATATTTCCACCACTAGAAAAAAAAGTGTTGGTGCATTTAAAAATAATAATATTAATATGTTATTGTTTTAGTTATTATTGCTGAAACATCGCTTATGTAATATAAGCTTGCATGCTCACAGTACACGCGGGATGTTTATAGAAATATTGATAAAATAAATAATGTGATATCATTGAACAACACGTAATTTCCATATCACTTTTATGACTAATAGGCAATTGTAGATAATTATGCATATATTTTTAATATTTATTTTTAAATATTACCTGTGGGTAGCATTCTTCTTATTGCTTTTACTTTAATAACAGTATATTGTGAAGCAAACAATTATGGATTTGGCGCTATATAAAATTAACTATTAAAATTATATATTTTTATATTAAATTGTTACTTTTTATCAACTCTATTAGGCCCATATCACCAAAGCTTTGCCTTTGTTTGCCGTTTAAAATTTTCTGCAGACCAAAGTGATGCTGCTAATTATTATTATATTATTTATAATTAATTAAACTAATTCGCGCGTGCACAAACGCGCCATCTAGCGGTATTTTGTGTAAAGCTAACTTATAATAACGAGTTTACGGTAGTCGAAGTTGTCGAGTTGCCGTCCGTCGAGATTTGCGCGTTTCTTTTGTGAATTGTCTTCATTAGAGGAATACAAGTTTTTTTTGTAATGTAATGTATGTATATGTATGTAAGAAATGTGAGAAGTTTGGCGGTTGTTTTCGTGGCTAGGTCAGAAAATAACAGATAATAATACGCATGCATGCACAGTTCACGCCGACCAAGAAGACTTAACTACGTCATTTTGTTTCTAAAATGGCGTAGTCTATAGACTTTCTGTGGCTATGTGTTCTAGATTTTTTTCATGCCAAACCACTGACGTTAAAAATATGATTGTTGTTGGAAGTTGTTACTTTTTTATTAACTCTGTTAACCCCATATGATCAAAACATTGACTTTTGTTTCCCTTTAACTAGTACGCACAGTCAGATTAATTTTAGAATGCGTATTTGTCTTTGCTTAATCGTAAAAAAGAATTGTCGTTACACCGGTATGACTGGCGTTAACTACACGAGCTGTTGAAAACGAAATCTTATGAACGATGTAAATAGTGTCCATTTGTACATAAACCACCAGAACACATTATAATATAGTATACATTCTATAGGCCTTTTGCTAACTACTTTCTATTTAATAGGTGTAATGTAAAATTCGTTAGGCCTAGAATGTTCATAGACACATATTTATATAAACATTATACGACAAACCAATTATATTGAATACAACTGCTGTCTTTTTATAACCGTCTATGCCTTTTGTTGGTTTTTGTAGACTTTATTTAAGATTTATGTTGAATTGTATAGCATTTTTATTCATGGATCAAGTGTACCGATTCACTAAGATAACGCGTTCTTAAAGGAAATGTATATCATTAAACAAAGTCGGATGTTAAATTTAATGATTTACAAAAACCCGCAAATATCCATTGTCGTATTACTGAGGACACTATTTCCACGACACACCAATGACAATGTCTCACTGACGCCTCGTTGTGGTGACAGCGTTCATGTATTCAAGATCAATGCTAAGGATCAAAATTTGTGTTAATGTGCAAAATCGCTCTTAGTTCTTAACAACGTCACTGAATTCGTCCGCAGACATTTTTATTTCATCGTGTTGTTCGGAACAGCTACTTCCGGTCGTTCAAGTACTGCCGCTACACGCCCCAGGTGCGGGTGTGCAAGCCCCGCGGAGACGGCCTCTCGTCCATCGGCAACCTGCTCGACTGGACGGTCCACCGGGTGTGCATCTGGCTCGTCGCCCTCCTCACGTGCGCCGGCAACGTCCTCGTGTTCGTCTACCGCCTCGTGAGGCACAACTCTAGTCAGAGCGCGCACCTGCTGTTTGTCAGGAACCTCTGTGGTACGTCTTGTCTAGAATCTCTCGGGTACACTATTGTGTTTTGATCAGGAACCTCTTTGATACTGCCTTGTTCTTTGTCGGGAACTTCTGTGTTACGTCCTTGCTCTTTGTCAGGAACCTCTGTGATACGTCCTTGTTCATTGTCAGGAATCTCTGTGATGTGTCCTTGTTCTACGCCGGTAACGCCTGTGTTAAGTATTTGTTCTTGGTCAGGAACCTCTGTGGTACGTCTTTGTACTTTATCACGAACATCTGTGGTATGTCTTTGTAATTTATCTAGCAGCTCTATGGTACAGCCTTGCTCTTTATCGAGACGTGTGACTTACGGCCTTGTCTGTTGTCCGAAACTTCTGTACTACATCCTTTATTCGTTGACAAGAACCTGCGTCAAGACATGTGCGGTGGTGTGCAAATACATGAGAAATGTATTAAGTATACCCCTTTTTGTAACATTATTGATTGTCTTAGTTCCAACGAACAGTACATATACAATACATTTATCTTACAGCCGCCGATTTCATGATGGGCGTGTACCTACTAATTATTGCTTGCGAAGATGTCATCTTGCGAGGTCACTACAACCGTCACGCCCTTCAGTGGATGACCAGCTGGTGTTGCCAGGCAACAGGGGTCCTTGCTATGACGTCATGCGAGGTGTCCGTCTTCATCCTAACGTACATGTCAGTGGAGCGCTACTTGACCATAGCATTCCCTTTCAAGTCACAGAAGGTTTGTTTTATAACGGTATTTCGAGTTGTACAGTATTTCACTGGTGTCTCGTCGGTTTAATTATTATATTTTTTTAAATAAAGAAATCATTGCCTAAATTGTTGGTATTTGACAGCCATTAATAATAATGTTTCGTTTTTGAGTCGCAGCATATGAATATATAGACATACTGAACTACAAAAGAAAACTCATTTGTTTCGACTAAGAATGTGTCTCCTAACGATGGCCAATGCAGTGTAACGCAGTTATATGTGATATCATAAATCTGCGGCGTTTATAATCGCATACGATTGTCAGAATACTCTACCAGTATTTGTGTCCACTGTACGTTAATCTTAATCGGGACACGACAAAGTTGTCCCATACATGCTGCATTGCAAAGCTGTTATGTATAGATTATGCACATATACGTATTAACCGATAACTTTGTCAACGAATGACTAACGCTGTCGCAGTAAACATAATAACTCTGCAAATGCATTACGCATGCGTATCTGTCTCCCGGAAGTTGAGCGTGAGACTGCGAGCAACCATCATGGCCGCGCTATGGCTCAGTGGCGCCACCATTGCTATATTTCCGGTTCTGTCGTCGGGCGTCGTCGGCAACTTCTACGGTACTAACGGCATGTGCTTCCCGCTCCACGTGCATGATCCGTTCGCACCAGGGTGGAAGTACTCCGCTGTTATCTTCATCGGCGTCAACTCCGTCGCCATGGCAACGATCACCTGTTGCTACGCGGCGTTGTTCGTGAGCATACAGGTGCGTGTGTTTGGTGGGTTGTACTGTTCTGCATGATACACGCACACACACACACACACACACACACACACACACACACACACACACACACACACACACACACACACACACACACACACACACACACACACACACACACACACGCATCAGCACGCACGCACGCACGCACGCACGCACGCACGCACGACACACACACACACACACACACACACACACACACACGAGACACATGCGTGTATGTGTATATGTGCGTGCGTTCATGCGTGTGTGCGTATATGTGTATATTTGTCTGCATGTCTGCATGTATGTGTGTATGTGTGTGTGTATGCGTGTGATTGTGCATGCACATGCTTGTAAATAAGGAACACAACGTCGTTGTCGCCTATAGAGCACACGCACCAACTCTCAGCCGACGTCTGCGGCCGTCAGCGAGATGACACTCGCCCGACGTTTCTTCGTCATCGTCTTCACCGACGCCCTCTGCTGGATTCCCATCATCGTCGTCAAGATCCTCGCCCTGGCTAGCGTCTCCCTGTCAGGTGGGTCAACGCAATTGCTCCACTATAGGGATGTACAGAGACAATGCAGGGCTAACCCTTGGGCTTGGTGTAACAGTTTGATCTAACCTAAGTACTGCTCCTTCAACAGCGCTCTACGACATGTGAATCCTGTCTCATCACATTCAAACTACTGTCTTTCGCATACAGCAATATCAGTTTTTATAAATTCATCAATGTTTTTTAAACATTATTTGTGTTTATTAAAATGGAAATATATGTCTATAATATGTTAAGCGTATGTGCATAATGTAATGTATTGTGATATAGCGTGGCGTGGCGTGGCGTGGCGTGGCGTGGCGTGGCGTGGCGTGGCGTGGCGTGGCGTGGCGTGGCGTGGCGTGGCGTGGCGTGGCGTGGCGTGGCGTGGCGTGGCGTGGCGTGGCGTGGCGTGGCGTGGCGTGGCGTGGCGTGGCGTGGCGTGGCGTGGCGTGGCGTGGCGTGGCGTGGCGTGGCGTGGCGTGGCGTGGCGTGGCGTGGCGTCGCGTCGCGTCGCGTCGCGTGGCGTCGCGTCGCGTCGCGTCGCGTCGCGTCGCGTGGCGTCGCGTGGCGTCGCGTCGCGTCGCGTGGCGTCGCGTGGCGTCGCGTGGCGTGGCGCGTGGCGTCGCGTGGCGTGGCGTGGCGTGGCGTGGCGTGGCGTGGCGTGGCGTGGCGTGGCGTGGCGTGGCGTGGCGTGGCGTGGCGTCGCGTGGCGTCGCGTCGCGTCGCGTCGCGTGCGTGGCGTCGCGTGGCGTCGCGTCGCGTCGCGTCGCGTCGCGTCGCGTCGCGTCGCGTGGCGTCGCGTGGCGTCGCGTCGCGTCGCGTGGCGTGGCGTCGCGTGGCGTGGCGTGGCGTCGCGTGGCGTGGCGTGCGTGCGTGGCGTGGCGTGGCGTGGCGTGGCGTGGCGTGGCGTGGCGTGGCGTGGCGTGGCGTGGCGTGGCGTGGCGTGGCGTGGCGTGGCGTGGCGTCGCGTCGCGTCGCGTCGGCGTCGCGTCGCGTCGCGTCGCGTGGCGTCGCGTGGCGTCGCGTGGCGTCGCGTGGCGTCGGCGTGGCGTCGGCGTGGCGTGGCGTGGCGTGGCGTGGCGTGGCGTGGCGTGGCGTGGCGTGGCGTGGCGTGGCGTGGCGTGGCGTGGCGTGGCGTGGCGTGGCGTGGCGTGGCGTGGCGTGGCGTCGCGTCGCGTCGCGTCGCGTCGCGTCGCGTCGCGTCGCGTCGCGTCGCGTCGCGTCGCGTCGCGTCGCGTCGCGTCGCGTCGCGTCGCGTCGCGTCGCGTCGCGTCGCGTCGCGTCGCGTCGCGTCGCGTCGTTGTAGTGAGTGATGTGATGTGATGTGATGTGATGTGATGTGATGTGATGTGATGTGATGTGATGTGATGTGATGTGATGTGATGTGATGTGACGTGACGTGACGTGACGTGACGTGACGTGACGTGACGTGACGTGACGTGACGTGACGTGACGTGACGTGACGTGACGTGACGTGACGTGACGTGACGTGACGTGACGTGACGTGACGTGACGTGACGTGACGTGACGTGACGTGACGTGATGTAATATAATGTTATGTAAAGCAATATGATATATTTGCCCATGGTAAAAGTGTAATCCCAATTTCCAAACAAGGACGAGCACTACCAGTAACAACGTGGATAGATAAGCCGTACTTAGCTTCCTCGTCTACAGATTCGTCAACAGCCGATATTGTTTCACTTTGCAGACGACGTGTACGCGTGGCTTGCAATATTTGTGCTTCCGGTGAACAGCGCCATCAACCCCATCATCTACTCACTACTCCGACCGTCGTTCAATTGCCGCCAGAGGTTATTGTGCGTGCCAAGCGGAAGCGGCGATGACAAGTCTGCGTTCTTCCTACGGGCCATGCGCGCAGGTAGGACTAATCTGGCTTAGAACTTATATGCATTTTCACACAACGCCTTCGTCAGAGTCGGGAAGGAGGGGGTGGAGGAAAAGAGGTCAGGAGAAAAGGAGAGAGAGAGAGGTAGGGAAGATGGGAGGGAGACAAGAGAGGAGACGGATGGGGTCGGAGGGAGGAGCGATAAGCGGATATAGATATGGAGAGAGAGGGAGGCAGGGAGGTGGAGAGGGATGACGGGAAGCAATGGGGGAGTAGGGCGGGTGGGCGGGCGGACGGAGGGAAGGGGAGGCGAGGGGAGAGAGAGGGGGAGAAAGAGAGAAAGGAGAGAGAGAGGAGAGAGAGAGGGGTGAGAGAGAGAGAGAGGGGGGGATAGAGAGAGGAGGAGAGAGAGAGAGGAGAGAGAGTAGAGAGAGAGAGAGAGAGAGAGAGAGAGAGAGAGAGAGAGAGAGAGAGAGAGAGAGAGAGAGAGAGAGAGAGAGAGAGAGAGAGGGGAGAGCGAGAGAGGGGATAGAGAGAGAGAGAGAAGGAGAGAGAGAAGGGGATAGAGAGAGAGAGAAAGAGAGAAAGAGAAGACAGAGGAGAGAGAGGAGAGAGAGAGAGAGAGGAGGGGAGAGAGAGAGAAAGAGAGAGAGAGAGACAGGGGAGTGAGAGGAGAGAGAGGAGAGAGAGGGGAGAGCGAGAGAGAGGGAGAGAGAGAGAGAGAGAGAGAGAGAGAGAGCGAGAGCCAGAGCCAGAGCGAGAGCGAGAGCGAGAGCGAGAGCGAGAGCAAGAGCGAGAGAGTACGACAACGAGAGTGAGAGAGCGACTGCTCTAACATACTGTGCACCTGTTTCTTCCCTAGGTCGTCGGCGGTCATCAGGAGTAACGGACACTTCCGTGCGCACGTGGACGACCCGCTACACGTCCGTGCCGTGTCTGGCCGTCGTACAACCAACGGACAACACCACCGTCACAGAAGCAGTCCCAGAGCGACGACGTCAGACTGTGGAGCAAATATCGGACGATGACGTCACCACGAACAATATAAGCCTCTAGAATCATTGTACTTAAATATTATTTAGAAATGTTGTCATCAAGTGTACGTCTTCTCAGAGACACGTCATGTGTAAATTCTAGAATATTTATTTAAAGAAGCTTTCTTTGTTTGATCTGTATATTAAATTGTTACACGACCCATTAAGCGTTGTCTTTATTTAATCAATCGTGACAATTGATCTACACATGAGCCTAGCCTATTAAACACGTAATTTATTCACTGCAGTCTGGGTGGAAATGAAGGTATTGTATCTATGATAATACACATTTTATTATTAGTATACGGGTACATTTCAGTTCAAATGAACCTGTATGGCACGTAACCTGGGTTAATTGTTTAAGAAATTGTGCTTCTGGACTTGCGCCTGGCAATTGCAGACCCCAAAACTCAAATTGCATTGAGGCTCACAAAAACCTACACCCGTTTAGATTCCAAGCCAAAACTCTACACTGGTGTGTGGGATCAGTTACACCCCTAGCTTATATGCCTTAATGGTAAGAAGTTTGCCGTCACGGTCTCGGGGCTGGGTAGGGGAGGCGGGAAGACAGACGCCTGGCCTGTTGATAACGTTCACTGGACACGTAACAAGTATGGTATTTGTTACACCTCCGGCAAACACCCCATATTTTGCCAGTTAACAATACAGACACAGTTCATCATTAAGTAAACATTTGGGGAAAAGTCTTATGGTCAGATTATTCATATTCAGTTGTCTTGTTCTGAACAAGACCGACTGTTGCAAGAAGACCAAAGATCAAGAAACACAAGAATTGACACGATCTACGCTACGTCGAGTTGACTGTGAAATGTGACCTCTCCCGGTAATGGTTCACGTTTGACATGCAGGAAATGGCCGCGTGTCAGTCCATTTCCTGGATGGACCGTGTGGAACAGCAAGTAAAAACTGACGCAGTTGGACTGGGAACATCTCTGATAGCGGGAAACGTTACTACAGAAAAACCGCCACTTCAAGCAGCGTTCTCAAAGACGTCACGGCCCGAGAGTGCTACACTTCCGGTTCCACAATCTTTATAACCAGATGACCTGGAATAAATTGAGTGATTAGTAGCTGTATCATATTCATTAGGACGCGTTTAGGTGGCTAATAGCACTAACAAAAACACCCATTCGTCGGATGACATTACAGCCGACATGACTGTAGTTATAGCTATTAGTTATACTCGGTCAATTTAACTAAACCGCCGCAATACCGTGTCACTTGTTTAAAATCGCCTTATGGAACGTCCATATTCTAAATCTCTACCTAGGTATTTAATTGATACATTTATAATATGTCATATGACTGAGGTTTTTCACAATTCTAAAACAAGGAATATGCGTTGCTGCAATAATACACTGGGGCTATTATTTGTGTCATACACCAAAACACCAAACACGTGTGTGTGTGTGTGTGTGTGTGTGTGTGTGCGTGTGTGCGCGTGTGCGCGTGTGTGCGTGTTTGCGTGTGTGCGTGTGTGCGTGTGTGCGTGTGTGTGTTTGTGTTTGTGTGCGCGTGCGCGTGCGCGTGTGCGCTGTGCGTGTGCGCTGTGCGTGTGCGTGTGCGTGTGCGTGTGCGTGTGCGTGTGCGTGTGCGTGTGCGTGTGCGTGTGCGTGTGCGTGTGCGTGTGCGTGTGCGTGTGCGTGTGCGTGTGCGTGCGTGCGTGCGTGCGTGTGTGCGTGTGTGCGTGTGTGCGTATGTGTGTGTAAATAGCGTTGACAAGACCCATGAATTTTAACGCCAGGGTGCTTGTCGTCATCATTGGTGCTTTTACGTCCGAAATTGAGACGGCACCGATTCTCCGATTCACAAGGGATACACAGTCCTAATATTGAGAGCCAGGTTTTAAAACCAAATATATAGGGCCTCTAAGTAGAAAGTACCCGGTACATCATTCAAAACAATGTTTTTGAACTTTTTGAAGAAACTGGAAAGAATACGCGTGCCGGCGCTCGTGGCGCCGCATGGTGGACTGAGAAAGAAGCCACATTTTGCAAATAGTGCCGCCGTCTGTCGAAAGTTATTTCGTTACCGGAAGTCTATAACTGCGAACGCAAGGCAAGACAGTTGTCGATGTTCATCGAAAGTTTTCTCTTGTGTATGCCGGAATCACAACGACAAAAGCACACTTTACGGTACATTGAATTTGAAATGCAGTTACGACTTGTTTGTAACTATACTATGTTAATATGCAGTTAAATGATACCCTCGGTCTCCGCAGCTAAAGCCACCAAATGGTCCATGTCGTTTTGTACAATACGATCATCGCCATGCCCATGGGCGATGCCGATGATGTACAAAAACAAAGACTAGTCAAACGCTCGATGTTACACGCAAGCCCTTGTGCCAGCCTCCAAAGCAACCAGAGGGCATCCTGAATAGCTCTAGGGGATCATGTCAGCTTTGGGGCGCATAGCCTATCAAGACAAGTCCACTATTATAAAACTTAGGGTGTGTGTATTGCATAATCATGCTGGATTACTAGAGTCTAGATTGTATAATACTAATATTAAATAGTGGGCTGGTCTGGATAGGCTGTGCGCATATTGACTCCAGCAGCTTTCCTTCTGCAATACTGTTGTGGAATCATGGTGGGTTGCAGACTTGCAGAGCAATAAGAGCGCAGTACTGTTGTTCAGAGGAAAAAGTATTCAAACCCTGCTGGTGGTTCGATATGCCATTGTGGAAAAAGTGGCTAATTTCTTTCACCCTACATTTGTATGTATTTTAGAAGGGGCACCATATCGTGATGTTTGGACTAAAAGTAATATTGTAATTGTTTCTTTTCATTGTAGGTTTCTGGATGAACATTTGTGGCAGTGTGCATTGCTAAAGTTCATAATGGCTGATGACAGAAAACATGTGACACTTCTTCTCAAACAAGCTGTCATTGATCTGTGTACATCAAGGCTCTCGAAGGGGACAGGGCTGGAGATTGATGGCATTCTTTGTGTCACAATTGGCAATGATGATGATGAAAATCATGTCATTATCAAAGTTCATGAGAAAGTCTCATCTATGTCAACTACAGGAAATGACAACAAGTCTTCAGATGCGGAAGGTGATGATGACCAGTTAGCTTTCTCACTGGAGGCATTTGAGAGTGACTACGATCAAGTCACCAATAGTGGTAGTAAAGTCAAGCAGGAAAGTCCACAGACATGCCACAATCACTCAATGTGTTTGAGAAGACATTCACTACGACATACAGATGACGCATTGGTGGAAGACAAAGCAGATCATACAGTCAGTGTCAAGAACGAACAGTGTGGCAGTGATCAGAAACCAGCTGTGAAACATGAGTCATCAGTGTCACGTCAGCATCACACGTGTGAAACATGTGGGAAAACATTTCTACAAAAATCGGCACTGATTAGACACAGTCGCACGCACACGGGTGAACGACCCTTCGCGTGCAGCCAGTGCGAATCCAAGTTTGGTGATGTCACCACTTTAAGACGACACATGGCTTCAATTCATAATCTTCCTCCGGGAAGAAAGAAGAAGCTGCATCCGTTTCCGTGCGACACTTGCGGAAGGGTGCTACGAACAAAATACTCACTGAAACATCACGTGCGTGCTATTCATCAGGGTATCAAGACAGAGCCAAAGCATTGTTTGTGTACGTTGTGTGGAAAGGTATGTCGTAATGTGACAGTGCTGAAAGAACATCAGAACAAGTGGCACCTGCACATCAAGCCGTTCCAGTGCAAGACGTGCGGTCGCTCGTTCCACGCGAAGGGGCTCCTTCGAGCGCACGAGAGGCAGACACATTCCGACATCCGCAACTACCCGTGTGATATGTGCGGCAAGGCATTCAAGCGACACAACGCACTGAAAGAGCACCTGCTGACCCACACGACAATACGACCGAACGAGTGTGACATATGTAGCAAGCGTTTCCTACAGAAAGCTGGGCTGGTTCGGCATTATCGCACACACACTGGGCTTCGGCCATTCCTCTGCAGGGTGTGTAATGCTAGTTTTGCGGATGCATCAACTCTCCGGCGTCACGTCATTGCTGTTCACAATGTCGCGCGTGAAGACTGGAACAAGGATGACTTCAAAGTGACTGCTGAGAAAGGCGATCGGACTAAGGTGTTGCCAAGAGGTAGACACAGGCAGATTTGTAAAGTTGAACAGTTAGACGCGGAATCAAGTCAGGACCCATTGAGTGCTCCTGTGGAAACTGCTGAGGCGTCACTCAGCTACGTGGAGTCAACTGCACAACAAGCAGTTGATTCACTTGAGATGGCAGATGGTTCCACAGCAGACATTCCACCAGACACACACATTTTAGTGCTGCCACCTGCTGGAAGCACAGTCATCACAGATGGAGACGACAACACAATAGACGACCCAAACAGTGTGGTCGTTGCAGCCAGTCTGCTTGAAAGTGACAATGACAGTGGCACGAAGCACAGGACCGATGGACAGGCGAGTGAGAATGTTATCGCTCTGGTGGAAGAAAAGGGAACTAGTTTGATTACTTGGGGTAATGAAATGATGTCACTCTCGGAAGAGGTTTACATTATATTGAATGATCCTGTAGTGCAGCCAGCAGAAGAACTCGTCACAACGGAAGAGGCTTAGAAGATGCGGCTCATCCTTAAATACTGTATACACTGTTGAACAGTTTCAGGGCAAAGTTATATATATTATAGTGTATATATATCAGATAAGGAGTTTCATTCAAATTTCAAACAACTGAACATTTTTTAAAGTGTCATATCAAATTTATTCCAAAACAACATATTGTGAAATGTGAATTAAACAACATGTGCATAGAACAGGGTTTATTTTTCAAAACACAGGACACCATCTGTGTATTTCCAAAATATGCTATACATTTCAACCAATTAACATCACAAAAATATAACAATTTTGTATAACAATTCAGCAGAAAACATTTAATTCTTTGCTACCAATAAGTTTAATTTGGAGTTCATGGTATATTGTCACATCATATGTAAATTCCAATTTATATTCCAAAAATGAAACACAAAAGCGAGTTTCTCAAAACCATTATCATATCTTGAATTGTTCTCTCTGTCTAGTGGCAAACGCAAGTTATGGGATTTTGTGCGCTCTCCGAATCCCAATAACTGGCACAATCACACTGATTCATCCTTTTCCATAAAAACTGCACATATTACAAAATGTAAATTGCAGCATGTAATCATGTACACATGTTCATGTTGGTATTATGTTAGGGATATATTTTTGACTGGCCATTGGCCAAGTATTTCCAGACACAATGTTAAGAAATATTGATGTACACTTTCAAACTGTTGATGCATGTGAATTATTTGACTTCAGTTGAAGGATATCAAAGCAGCATTTTAGCAAATGTGGTCCATTTATTCTTGAGAGATATATGTCTATTTAAAGTCAGGTGGTAAAACATTTGGTGAATGTCACAAGAAATCGCAACCGTCCCCTGCATCCACTTGATACTTGTAAGTATTCAATGATCTTACCATATTTCTTGTGAAAATAGGTTTAGGTGAGCTATGAAAGACATTGACTCGGTGTAATTAAATTTGTTAGAATGTTTATTGTGTAACTAGTGTCCATTACAGAAGACGTTTTACGTGTTGTTGTTGTCAAACAGATGCGACAGCAGTTCCGTTTACAGCTGATTCAGCAAACTCTGTGAGCGTTATTTGTTTCTGTTTCTTATGGTTGTTTGCATGACTGCCATTAGATTGTGTCCATCTTAGATATGAAGGAGACTGAATTACTTTTAAGAACTTGTTGTGGATTTCACCATGTTGTATGTAAGAAATAAACTACGATCTCTTGTAAACAATTGAATACGGTTTAAATACATGTTGTTAGTATATAGCAAAGAAAAGATGGACGAAAATAAGGTCCATTGTTAACAGAGGACACTGGTTTGAGTAGTAACTGCTGTGTGTGTTTCATCTTCTTAAATGAACCAATGGGACAGAGTAACATAGCAAGGGTAGAGTGGTGTGTGGGTAACAGTTTTATTCATAGATGACACTTTGTTTGTAGTGTAGACCCAGATAAAATATACCAATCAAGCTGAGGTGTTTTACTAGAAGTCATCCATAGACATAGTTAATGTAAGGCCACAGCGAAATAGTTCTTGGTTTCTCACTAGTGGGTTAAACACATTTGACGAAGGCTTCTATATTATATATATATATTTATTTATTTATTCCATTAAATATGTGTGTGCAAAATATGAAATGCAATCAAATGATGCGACATCTCCATTTATAAAATAAAAAACAGCATCTCATGTATGCAATCACACTTTCAGAGTTGACAGATCATTCAGTTAAACATGGCAGGCTAGCTAATGCAGAGCCCATCACCCTGGAATATGAATGGGCTGGTAGGGTAGCTAATGCAGAGCCTGTTATCCTCTAATGTGAATGGGCTAGTAGGCTAGCTAATACAGAGCCCATCAATCTCTAATGTGAATGGGCTGGTAGGCTAGCTAATACAGAGAACATCACCCTCTAATGTGAATGGGCTGGTAGGGTAGCTAATACAGAGCCCATTTCCCTCTAATGTGAATGGGCTGGTAGGCTAGCTAATACAGAGCCCATTTCCCTCTAATGTGAATGGGCTGGTAGGCTAGCTAATACAGAGCCCATCACCCTCTAATGTGAATGGGCTGGTAGGCTAGCTAATGCAGAGCCCATCACCCTCTAATGTGAATGGGCTGGTAGGCTAGCTAATGCAGAGCCCATCACCCTCTAATGTGAATGGGCTGGTAGGCTAGCTAATGCAGAGCCCATCACCCTCTAATGTGAATGGGCTGGTAGGCTATCTAATACAGAGCCCATCACCCTCTAATGTGAATGGGCTGGTAGGCTATCTAATACAGAGCCCATCACCCTCTAATGTGAATGGGCTGGTAGGCTAGCTAATACAGAGCCCATCACCCTGTAATGTGAATGGGCTGGTAGGCTAGCTAATACAGAGCCCATCACCCTCTAATGTGAATGGGCTGGTAGGGTAGCTAATACAGATACCCATCACCCTCTGATGTGAATGGGCTGGTAGGCTAGCTAATACAGAGACCCATCACCCTCTAATGTGAATGGGCTGGTAGGCTAGCTAATACAGAGACCCATCACCCTCTAATGTGAATGGGCTGGTAGGCTAGCTAATACGGAGACCCATCACCCTGTAATTTTAATGGGCTGGTAGGCTAGCTAATACAGATACCCATCACCCTCTAATGTGAATGGGCTGGTAGGCTAGCTAATGTATAGACCAATCACCCTGTAATGTCAATGGGATGGGAGGCTAGCTAATACAGAGCCCCATCACCCTGTAATGTGAATGGGCTGGTAGGCTAGCTAATACAGAGCCCCATCACCCTGTAATGTGAATGGGCTGGTAGGCTAGCTAATACGGAGACCCATCACCCTGTAATTTTAATGGGCTGGTAGGCTAGCTAATACAGATACCCATCACCCTCTAATGTGAATGGGCTGGTAGGCTAGCTAATGTATAGACCAATCACCCTGTAATGTCAATGGGATGGGAGGCTAGCTAATACAGAGCCCCATCACCCTGTAATGTGAATGGGCTGGTAGGCTAGCTAATACAGAGCCCCATCACCCTGTAATGTGAATGGGCTGGTAGGCTAGCTAATACAGAGACCCATCACCCTGTAATGTGAATGGGCTGGTAGGCTAGCTAATACAGAGACCCATCACCCTGTAATGTGAATGGGCTGGTAGGCTAGTTAATACAGAGACCCATCACCCTGTAATGTGAATGGGCTGGTAGGCTAGCTAATACAGAGCCCATCACCCTGTAATGTGAATGGGCTGGTAGGCTAGCTAATACAGATACCCATCACCATCTAATGTGAATGGGCTGGTAGGCTAGCTAATGTAGAGACCAATCACCCTGTAATGTCAATGGGATGGTAGGCTAGCTAATACAGAGCCCCATCACCCTGTAATGTGAATGGGCTGGTAGGCTAGCTAATACAGAGCCCCATCACCCTGTAATGTAATGGGCTGGTAGGCTAGTAATACAGAGACCCATCACCCTTAATGTGAATGGGCTGGTAGGCTAGCTAATACAGAGACCCATCACCCTGTAATGTGAATGGGCTGGTAGGCTAGCTAATACAGAGACCCATCACCCTGTAATGTTTTTAATGGGCTGGTAGGCTAGCTAATACAGATACCCATCACCATCTAATGTGAATGGGCTGGTAGGCTAGCTAATGTAGAGACCAATCACCCTGTAATGTCAACTGGATGGTAGGCTAGCTAATACAGAGCCCCATCACCCTGTAATGTGAATGGGCTGGTAGGCTAGCTAATACAGAGCCCCATCAACCTGTAATGTGAATGGGCTGGTAGGCTAGATAATACGGAGACCCATCACCCTGTAATTTTAATGGGCTGGTAGGCTAGCTAATACAGATACCCATCACCATCTAATGTGAATGGGCTGGTAGGCTAGCTAATACAGAGCCCATCACCCTGTAATGTGAATGGGCTGGTAGGCTAGCTAATACGGAGACCCATCACCCTGTAATTTTAATGGGCTGGTAGGCTAGCTAATACAGATACCCACCACCCTCTAATGTGAATGGGCTGGTAGGCTAGCTAATGTAGAGACCAATCACCCTGTAATGTCAATGGGATGGTAGGCTAGCTAATACAGAGCCCCATCACCCTGTAATGTGAATGGGCTGGTAGGCTAGCTAATACAGAGCCCCATCACACTGTAATGTGAATGGGCTGGTAGGCTAGCTAATACAGAGACCCATCACCCTCTAATGTGAATGGGCTGGTAGGCTAGCTAATACAGAGACCCATCACCCTGTAATGTGAATGGGCTGGTAGGCTAGCTAATACAGAGACCAATCACCCTGTAATGTGAATGGGCTGGTAGGCTAGCTAATACAGAGACCCATCACCCTCTAATGTGAATGGGCTGGTAGGGTAGCTAATACAGAGTCCATCACAATGTAATGTGAATGGGCTGGTAGGGTAGCTAATACAGAGACCCATCACAATGTAATGTGAATGGGCTGGTAGGCTAGCTAATACAGAGACCCATCACCCTCTAATGTGAATGGGCTGGTAGGCTAGCTAATACAGAGCCCATTACCCTCTAATGTGAATGGGCTGGTAGGCTAGCTAATACAGAGCCCATTACCCTCTAATGTGAATGGGCTGGTAGGCTAGCTAATACATAGCCCATCACCCTCACGGTGAAGGGCGGGCGGGCGGGCGAGCGGGCGGGCGGGCGGGCGGGCGGGCGGGCGGCGGGCGGACGGACGGACGGACGGACGGACGGACGGACAGGACGGACGGACGGAGCGGAGGACGGACGGACGACCGGACGACGGACGGACGGACGGACGGACGGACGGACGGACGGACGGACGGACGGACGGACGGACGGACGGACGGACGGACGGACGGACGGACGGACGGACGGACGGACGGACGGACGGACGGACGGACGGACGGACGGACGGACGCGTCAGTGAGTGGTTTCCCCTGTACTAGTATCGCGTCGTGATATTGTAGAACTTGATGAAACGCCGCTATCACAACAGAGGAGTAATTCCGAATACGACATTGCCGATTCCCAAAAACACGTGAACGATGGGAAGTAACCAACCGTAACCCTAATCATAACCGAAAAATACGTGAATGATGAAAAGTAATTACCTTTGTTTCGGTTCTTTCACGTAGATCTTGTTAACTGTATATTATGTGACGTTTTACTCTAATGTGCCGTATAAACTAACCGATTGTGTTTTCCTAAGATGGACATCGTGACACATAACCACGATGTGAACTTAACTTAAAATATATTTGCAAATTAAAGTTTGCTAAAATACGAAAATATTTATTAAAGACCAAATCTGCCAACAATAAAACAAATACTTTTTGCTAAGGATGTGTTGACATACATGTATGTATTTTACATTATCAATATTTCCATAATTCTTCGAATTGAGTTGCGTTAGGTCATTACAGGGCTTAGGTGAGACGAGTTCCTGAACCATTAGCTCTTTTCTGGCACAGACGTCGGACCAAAATTAGTAATGCGGTTGTCTGACTCAAAGTTTCAGCACCACGCCTTTGTCTGACTTACAGTTTCAGTATTACTCCGTTGTTTGACCCAAAGCTACATCATCACGCCATTGTCTGACTCAAAGCTTCAGCATCACGCCATTGTCTGACTCAAAGCTTCAGCATCGAGCCTTTATCTGACTCAAAGCTTCAGCATCACGCCTTTATCTGACTCAAAGCTTCAGCATCACTCCGTTGTTTGACTCAAAGCTACACCATCACGCCATTGTCTGACTCAAAGCTTCAGCATCACGCCATTGTCTGACTCAAAGCTTCAGCATCACGCCATTGTCTGACTCAAAGCTTCAGCATCACGCCTTTGTCTGACTCAAAGCTTCAGCATCACTCCGTTGTCTGACTCAAAGCTTCAGAATCAGCTTCAGAATCATACTTTTGTCTTAATCAAAGCTTCAGCTTTACGCCGTTGTCTGAATCAGAGCTTCAGAATCACGGCGTTGTCTGAATCAGAGCTTCGAATAGCATCACGCCGTTGTTTGATTCAAAGCTTCAGCATCACGCCGTTGTCTGAAACCAAGCTTCAGAATCACGCCGTTGTCTGAATCAAAAGTTTCAGCATCACGCCGTTGTCTGAATCAGAGCTTCAGAAACAATTCCCATTTTGTTCCTGTAACTCTTGCATCACGTTTCCTGAATTTATATTTCAGACGTGCTAAAGACATTTCTTATTGCGACACAATGATGATAATTTGTACTCAAATCAAATGAAAAGGCTAATCTTATTTACGTCGTGTCGATGGAGTTCTTGTTTACCGCGAACCCTGTAGGCCCGGTGCCACCTGGCGAACATAGCCTGAAACTGACTCATAAAGTCTCCCATTAGGCATTAGTGTGTTTTAGCCTACTAATTAAATTTTATTATACCAAGTCTGACTTGGACCAAGGCCTTCAGTTTATGCCTAGGAGACAGGCACAATAAGATATTGACGATTCCCTCTGAAAGGCTGTTATTGTATAAACGGTATTGTCCAGTTATATGGTAAACTCGTGTGCATTAGCGAATGCATTTTTTTGTTAGATAGAAGAGTGGGGCCACAGCGCTAGATAGAAAATTGGGTAATCGAGGCTAGGCATGAACGCTGGCGTCTGCGGCGCGATAGTCTTGCTTAACCGACTGTCGGTCGGCTGCGGAACTACGCCGAGAAGAGTTGAGGGGCTTTAAGTGCTGCCACCTCACCGAGACTGGGTAACCGAGGCTACTGCTCCGAGTGACCTCGACCTGCAGCATTAACAACAATGGCGGCGTCAAAGGCGATTAAGCTTGGACAGCATTTGAAAGAACTGCGCATACACTTGTGTCAAAAATCTACCGGAAGTAAAGGAGTGAGGTTCGTTGAAACGTATAGCTTTATATGCTGATTACGCGTTTTGTCAAATATATGCTACAGTTAACTGCCCTGGATCTCTGATGTTCCGGCGGCGAGGTCACTCACGGATGGTCGATAATACCGTACCACTGCCACTACCAGCGCCGTATGCTTTATAGTTACCACGATTGTTATAATGTCGACACAATGACCAATTCAGATTGTTGTCAGAATAATAGACACTTATGCTGAATTCGGACCCACCTAAATGTTGCCATTATAACTATCTTTGCCAACATTTGATACTTGATTTTATTAATTCAATCATTTAATAATTATCTTGCGCATATTTATGTTTTATAAACAGCGTCAGCGCGTCTTACGACTTAGCAGAGTTTCGAGGCCGAAATGACAGTGCGGTCGGCATAAAGAAACTGTTTATCGCTAAGTCCATGTGCAAGGCGCAGTAAAACATGCACCGCTGCGGTTGGCACAAATCGGAGCACTATTTGGGTTTCAAAATGCAATATTTGTGAAACATAAATGTACCTGGGAATTCTTATTGATCATGTTTAGAATTACAGTTCGTGTGAGGTATCCAATATAGGCAAATATACAGTTATAATGGCAAAACTGAGGTGGGTCCGAATTCTGCATAAAAGCAACATGTTATTATCGTAACCCTAGTTATTTAGGTTAATAAACGACAGTCGATGTTTTAATTGTTTCTGAAGAACAATGTCGTTTTTACTTTTGTGTCGCCGACTGGCACGGTTACCTGTTGGGTTGACTGGTCTGTGGCTGGGGACACTCACACTGTCACACAACTGTCACTTCAACAAATTCAGAATCATCATAGGATGTTGGAAATAGGATAGCCCAACA
Source organism: Ridgeia piscesae (assembly GCA_025642075.2). Classification (NCBI taxonomy): domain Eukaryota; kingdom Metazoa; phylum Annelida; class Polychaeta; order Sabellida; family Siboglinidae; genus Ridgeia; species Ridgeia piscesae. The sequence continues at coordinate 224,621 of JAODUO010000128.1, forward strand.
TTTGTGTATCTCTTATAATGGTAAAATGAGCAATTTTTTTTGTTTTCTGTTGATAAATATTTGAATAAAAGTGACTTTAAAATGGCATAACTTTGTTATGTTTTATATAACTATTAAAATACTGTTTGCAGTATTTTGAAATACATTGAATGGAAATAATACATTTTCAATATTGATCTTTTTTCATATTAATTAATTCAGTTAATTACCTAATATTACCAAGTTAACAGACCAAAACATTATAATCAAGACCAACAGAGTCCATAAATAATTATGAAGATATCTATACATATTATGCAGTGTGTATAACCACATTCATGTCCTTGATTATGAAAATAAATATATATTAACTAGTCATGTAATAATACATTAATTAATTAGTTAATAGGCAGTAATAGAGCTAAGGCAACATCGACAGAAGAATTTTTGGTAAAATGTCACAGCATCCATAAATCTATGTTTATAATATTATATAAATATGAAATTTGTAAAACCACCTTACTTATGGTAAGAGACATAAATTAAACAGATATGTAATATTAATATTAAACTAATTAATAAATCAATATATAATTAGTAGCTGTCCTTCGTATAGACGTACACATGAATAAAAAGGCTGTAATGTCCCTAATTATTAAGACATTCCCACATTAATTATGGTAGTAAATATACATTGGCCAGTAATTTCATATTAATTAATAAGTTAATATTGGCTAATGTATGCTAACACAACTAATGGTTTATATTAATTACAATGATTATGAAGTAAATATAATGTATGCCACAATAAATACATGTCATTACAGCATAAATAATAACTTTATTAATAAATATTAACTAAATAGCAAACTCAACAGATCAATGCATGACAATGAAGCACAGTTGTACTTCATTTGTTTATGGGTGACCGTGTGGTTACAGGTTGGACAAATGCTGCAGGCTCAATAGAGGCCAGTAATAAATTGTTACCGTTTCATAATATACTGCATTTCAACATGAACTTAATGGAGTAATGTTTATAAATGTTCACAGTGTTTCGTCACTGACTCCAACATCTCTTGACAAATGCAAGACTGCTTTGTGTGTTACCCTCCACAGGGATAAAGTGCAAGATTAGCTCTGCTCACATTACTCCACCTCACAATACTGTCTTTGCAATATTCACAATATTCGCAAGGAATGTTCATTATCCATTGTGTTGTGTATCATACAGAAACCGTCTAAATCCAGTGTCTTGTAACTAAGTTGTAAAGTGATGTCAGTATTATTCAACATGATGTCCATGACTGATGAGTAAAGTAAATAAGGACCTTCTGGTCTGAGGGGCAAAACAATTTTTTTTTTAATAAACAAGGATAATTATTATGCAGTTTTACCTTTTCAGTTCTACTTAGTTTTTCAAGATAAAGGATCATAATTTCCATGCCGAAATAATATATGTGGTTGCAATCACTTCTTGTAGCTACGGCTATGTTATAGAAATGGGATTATTGTGAATATGCAGCTCTCATGTGGCATTGCATGTGTGTATAAGGATGCTATAAAGTATAAACAATCGATATGTCTGCCTCTAATAGTTTTGCATTCAAGTTAACAGTAAGCTACGCTACAAAGTAAGTTACTTTCTTACAAAATAACCAAATCTTGGAGCCATGAACAATGTATTCCATAAGTCAACAGTAGCTGTTTTTAGCTGTGTTTTAATTTCCAGGGACTTCTTAGAGCAGCACTATGTGTCACTGAAGCAAAACAACCCAAAGTTTCCCGTTCTGGTGCGGGAGTGCAGTGGTGTACAGCCCATGATCTGGGCTAGATATGGTACGTCCATCCATTGCCCAGTAAGAATGAGAGACCGTTCCAGTGGTAACAGTGAAACAGTGGATGTTAATTGTTCCAATTGTATTTAATATCTCTGTATGAGTACAGTAAAGCACCCGTAACATTAATTTGTATGCAAAATGTGTTTTAATATAACGAGAAATTAATTGGTCCAACATTTTCTTTTTCGGCTATAAAACAGACAGCTTTCTCCGTTTTTATCTAATAGCTTAAATCTATTGAAATTGTAATTGTTGTTTAATGAATTTTGACAACATGAAATAAAAAACAGATCTGGGCCTATACACATGACAACCCTTCTCTAAAGTATTATATTTCACTATGTTGAAAACTGGTTGATATTTATAGCAGTGACTTATTGATGATTATCTTGACATTGATAATATGATAACAATGTTGAAAGCAGTGTTCAGTATTCTGTCTGACTAGGACATTGAACACTAACAAGGCAGTCTGAATAAGACCAAGATGCCAGCAACTGCCAACATGTTTATAGTTTTGAAGAAAGCACAGCAGTTGATGAAAGTTACCAGGGCTTTTGAGACATTGCAGTGTTTCATTCTGACCTTTTGAGTGTGATAACATTCTGAGAGTGACAATATTGTGAGTGTGACAATATGCTGTGTGTGATAATATTCTGAGTATCAGTATGGCATTAAAATGTGAGTACAATTGAAGAGTGGAACAGGAATAGTACAAAATAAATATAAATAAAAGAAGGACAATTTGTGAGTGTCTGTGTTGTCAATGGGGCAAAAAAGTGACCGATCTGTGTGCAGGGGTAGAACTATCCACTAGTCTGCCCACTAGTAAAGATAAGGGTGGACTAGTAAACCTGCCTAATAACTAGACTGGTTGTCTAGTAAAGGTCAATGTGTCATCCAACCCACCCTACATCAATCAATCAAATCTTTGTAGACACAGTGACCCTAACCCACACATCCACAGGCTGGGGGGATGTAACTAAATCCCAAATCATTAAAACGTTGCTAAGTTGTTGCCAGTGAGCAACTGGCTACAGCAGCTTCCTTACGTTTCTGATAAATGATGATATAGCCACCAGCTATGAACTTGTTGCCCGTTGTTGGGGAACTATTTGTAAGATTAACTGTTCTTTGATGTCAAATTTTCTAGTGTGATATTTTTATTTTCCATTAAAGTCCAGTAGAAAAAATTTCCATAACATACTGTAATGTGAGATAAATTTCCAGAATGATTATAGAACATTCATGATGGTCATTAAGTGCAATCAGCGTTCTTTTTCAATTGCACAGTTTTTTAATACAGATCATATCTTCACTTTTTAATTAATGACGTTTGTTGTTTCTGTGTTATTTCTTTGGTACCTTTATGAAAAGTGCATTGTTCTGTAACTGGGGTTGCAACATATACTATTTTTAGTTTTAAAACAAACTGGAACAACTTAAATTTGGATTTATTTTATTTTGGCGTACTACCGGTAGTAAACCTTTTGGCGGACTAGTAAACTTTGACTTTACTAATTCCGCTGTCTAGTAAAATAAATGCTAAAGTTCTACCCCTGGTGTGTGTTTGTGTTCCAGATAGAGGACGAGAAGTGAGTGTCCCAGTCGCAGAGAAATCTTCAGAACAGGTGTTGTCTACCATCGAGATGCTAGCCCAAAAATCAGCTTAGATTTCTGTGCTGTGACAACTATGTTGCCGTGTCGTGCTTTCTGGACATTGACTGACCGCACCAACTGGTGTGTGAGTGCCGCCGTGTTAGAGAGAAGACTGCATGTAGACAGCCCTGACACTTCGTTTGCTTCACATAAGTGAGCACAACGTGGCTCGTTGAATTTGTTGCTTATTAATTTTAGTAAATTATTAGTCATTATCTCGTTGTCAGACTTATTTTTACCTTATGCAAACATGTCAGCAATAGCCTTGGAGACATTGCCAGGGAGGTAGCTAATTTACACATATCAGCAACATACTTCCTCCAAAGCAAGCACTGCATGTAAATATATCAACATCCTTCCCTCAATGCAAATACCACATGTAAACATATCAACAACATCCTTCCTCCACGACAAGTACCACATGTAAACATGTCAACAACATACTTCCTCCAAGGCAAGCACTGCATGTAAATATATCAACATCCTTCCCTCAATGCAAATACCACATGTAAACATCAACAACATCCTTCCTCCACGACAAGTACCACATGTAAACATGGCAACAACATCCTTCCTCCAAAGCAAGCACTGCATGTAAATATATCAACATCCTTCCCTCAATGCAAATACCACATGTAAACATCAACAACATCCTTCCTCCATGACAAGTACCACATGTAAACATGGCAACAACATCCTTCCTCCAAGGCAAGTACCACATATAAACATGTCAACAACATCCTTCCTCCAAAGCAGGTACCACATATAAACATGTTGACAACATACTTCCTCCAAGGCAAGTACCACATATAAACATGTCAACAACATCCTTCCTCCAAGGCAAGTACTGCATATAAACATGTCAACAACATCCTTCCTCCAAAGCAGGTACCACATATAAACATGTTGACAACATACTTCCTCCAAAGCAAGTACCACATATAAACATGTCAACAACATCCTTCCTCCAAGGCAAGTACTGCATATAAACATGTCAACAACATACTTCCTCCAAGGCAAGTACCAATATAAACATGTCAACAACATACTTCCTCCAAGGCAAGCACTGCATGTAAATATATCAACATCCTTCCCTCAATGCAAATACCACATGTAAACATCAACAACATCCTTCCTCCACGACAAGTACCACATGTAAACATGGCAACAACATCCTTCCTCCAAGGCAAGTACCAATATAAACATGTCAACAACATCCTTCCTCCAAAGCAAGTACCAATATAAACATGTCAACAACATACTTCCTCCAAAGCAAGTACCACATATAAACATGTCAACAACATCCTTCCTCCAAGGCAAGTACCAATATAAACATGGCAACAACGTCCTTCCTCCAAGGCAAGTACCACATATAAACATGTCAACAACATACTTCCTCCAAGGCAAGTACCACATGCAAACAAATACCATCCTTGCTCAAATGCAGGTATTGCAGGTAAACATAATATTATATACAGCATCCTTCCAAGCAATAGACAGCTAATAATGTTGAAGTGAACAAAATCATAACCCAGGTGAAACCAGGAACAAATTTCCCGAAGTCTAGGCAATTCTAGTCCCCCCCATCCTTTCACCTTGCCAAATTATAATAATTTTACTTCATATCACATCAAATTATAAATTGTTCATGAGATTTTCCAGCATGTGGAACCTTAAATATATTATGATAATTAAAAAGGCATCATAATCCACTGGAATGATCCTAAAAATATAAATACATATTAGTAGAATAAAAAAAATTACAGTAATGAAATAAAATTATTATTAATAACCAGACGATTCAATGTTATGAGGTCAAGCGGTCCACGAGATCGCTACTGCAACTGCAAACATTGTAAGATGAACAGGATTAATTGTTGTTTTGAGATAAGGGGATAGCGCGAACGCAGTCCCCCACTAGCAAAAATTACGCACCCGAGTTACCCACATTTGGGGTAATCGCAAGGGTCAGCCCAACCGAAGTGCAATGGAAAGGCCTCGCCCTGGGGGAACCTCCTTGATGATCAAGGTTTCTCCTGTGCCAGGTAAGTATGCTTAGTGACAGCGCTTTAACCTCCTCTACGTAGGTGATCAGGTGGAAATGTGGTATGTGAAGTAATCTAATTTAATCAAGATCTGTAAAGAAATCTGTTAAAAAGAGCATATATAATTTTACTAATTGTAACTACATATATATAACACAAAAAAGTTTAATATATTAATATAACAGATAGCATGCAAAGTACTTTTTTATTACAAATACAAGTCAATATACACGATAACAGAAATTCACTTCCGCAAACGAAATGTAATACGCAGTGGATTCACTTTGTGGCAGCACTAGCGGTTCTGTTTTCCACGAGTTGTTAATGCTTGAACTAAAACAGGTTCAGTGGCAGCTTTGTTACACCACAGCTTTATGAATTATATTTCAGTATAACAAAGATGTTTACATATAATACACGGTGTCTAGCGATATTGGAGCGCATTCATCCTTATCTCTCAAACAGACTACAGTCCTATTTCTTAGACCTACATGCAACGATAGACCCTATAAATTATAGCTTATATAGGGATGAACTTAAAGGATTTCATGATCGCACGTACACGGCCTTTTCCGTTACGTTCCGTTGTAAACTATCTGGGTGACGTTTCTGTGCATGTCTTATTATATCGGCCAGTATGTGGTCGGTCCGTGCGCATGCGTCAGGTGTAGTCGTTTTGTTTTAACGGCTCTACTACTTGAATTTACCTTGAATCTTCTTCTACTACGTAGTCGAGGAGTTGACGAGGAAGGGAGTCAATCGCTGACTCGTGTAATCCTCCGCCCTATTTCGCAGATACTTGTCAACGTGACCCTTGGTTAACGCTTGCGGACATAACGGCATTTCCAGGAAGTCTATTCCAATCGTTTACTATCCTTTGAGTGAAAGAGTACTTTCGTATATCAAGCCTAGAGTGTAATTTGTGTATTTTGTAAGGGTGCCCTCTTGTTTTGCCATCCTCATTTTCCATAATAAAGAAGTCGGCAGGAAAAATACTATCCAACCCATTTATTATTTTAAAAACTTCCAATAAATCGGCTCTCACCCTTCTTGTTTCCAAAGTTGTTATTTTTAGTATTCTTAGTCGACTTGGATAGTCTAAATGCCTTAATTCAGAAATAATCCTGCTCATCCTTCGTTGTATAGATTCTAATAAATATATATCTTTCTGTTTAAATGGGCGCCATGCCTGAATACAGTAATCTAGGTGAGGTCTCACTAAGGATTTATATAGTTTTAAAACTACCTCCTTGGTTTTATATTTAAAGGCTCTAATTATCATGTCTAGCATTGCATTTGCCTTATTAGCTGCCCTGACACATTGCTTTGTTACATCCAGTGTTTCTGTGATGATGACCCCTAAGTCTCTCTCCTCGTGTGTTGTTTCAATGCATTCCTTTCCCATAAAATAATCTTACTGTTTATTGTTGTATCCGTAATGTATACATTTACATTTTTCAGCATTGAACAACATCGACCATTCATTGCTCCACTCATTTAGGGTACTCAGATCCTTTTGTAATTTTCCGCGTCCTCATACGTTGATACTTGACTAAACAGCTTAGTGTCATCAGCAAACTTAAGACTATGATTTCTCACACTCTCATCTAGGTCGATCACATTGATAAATATTACAAATACAATTGGACCAAAAACAGACCCCTGTGGGACTCCACTCCTTACTGGTGACCATTCAGACGTTTTCCCATTGACCACAACACGTTGGACTCTGTCAGTCAGCCATTCGGTTATCCAGTCACTTAATTACCACACCTCTTATGCCATGTGACTTTAGTTTGCTCTCTAGCCTGGCATGGGGAACTCTATCGAAAGCTTTACTGAAATCCAAATAAATCGAGTCTACAGGTAATCCTTGGTCTATATACATTGTTACTTTATCAAGTTAAACTAGAAGGTTGGTCAAACATGAACGACCTTTCCAAAAACCGTGTTGTGATGGTTTAATGAGCTCATATTTTGAGATGCCTGATGATCTCATCTCTTATGATGGATTCCATGGTCTTGGATATGTGGGATGTAATAGCCGAGTTGTAGCAAAATTACAATTTGTCATTGAATTTCACCCTTCTCCGTTACTATTGTTGCTATCCTAATGTGTAAAACGAATAGACAAAATGTATTGAGCATGTCATGACGACCCCTTGTGGATTTCTTCTGAACCACCGTTGCTGTCGTCTACGGTGCAACTGCATTTCCGAAACGCACCGTTTTGCCGCCAAAAAATCCCATGTCACACATGCATCCCACATTTGTGCGGCCTTCAATTTCTTTCTCTGACTAAATTAAATTCACACATTCCGGTAAATGTATAACGTTTGGCAGCGACAGGATCCACGCCAATATCGTCGTTACTCTAGAATTATCCAGGTCACCGCAGGTCACGCGCATAACGGAACTCCCCGATGCTGATGTGTCACAACGGCGAACGCCAAATAAGGAGATAGTCGGTCGAGTGTAGCTCGCATTTATTTGGATTTCCTTCAAATACAGGTCAATGGGCGGGGATGCCGTCTACGCAAGCAGTTAGAGGACAGTTTTGGCGGTTGTATTCGTACCACACAACATGGCGAACAGTGAAAGTACAGTGGCATTACTAAGGTCTAAACATCGCGTATTTTTGCACAAAAACAAAGATAACAAATTTATTTAGTTTTAATGCAAAATAGTTTCCTTTCTCAACAGGTGCTCGAATCAACCAGAGGAGAGAATGTATTAGACATAGTTTTTTTCTCTCATATAAGTATTTAGTTGCCGATATCAAAATATGTGAGCCATTGTAGAGTAGATACCATATATATTTTACCTTCAAATAAACTCATAAAAGAATATTAAACAAAGACAGTACAGGAAAAATGTCCACAAAGGAAGATGTAAGGACACGAGAAACTGCCTTTGGTTCAAATGCAAATGCAGTTGAAAATATTGCATTTGAACTAGCATTGGCATTTGATTTTCACGATCACAAACCTTTACATTTGATTCATAAACAGTTGCGTTTCATTGTCACCGCAGTCGTATCATTTTAAAGATAATTAAAGAAACACCAAGATTAAGCAAAACTTGCATTATACAAAATCCGTAGTTATAAAGATATACCTAAAACATGCAGGCAGAGTTATGTCCACTTTAACAGGAAACTACTGTGTTATTGACACAGCCCCTATAACTGCTGACACTTGACCCAGTTAGTCATACGTGGGGTTTTATCCGGGTCAAGGTGGGGTTATGTCCAAATGTTTTTTTTCTTCTGGAGAGGGTTATGTCCTGGATTCGAACTATTTATAGAATAATATATCATACACATATCTATCACAACATAAAATTATCAAAGTGTTAGTGTTATCTACAAACTACACTATTGAAGGAGATGGCCTATTTTTTCATATGATACTTCAATGCCTTACATAGGAGTAACAAAAGAAAGACAAAACAATGTCACTTCCACTTAACTGATGATTGGACAATTAATTACTGGGGTGTCAGGTACACATACATGAAATGTTTTTCACACTTTTGTTGTTTAATGCCAGTAGTGTGCAGGCAACCAATAAACTTAAACTTGTGTGAAAACGATAACTTGGCTTGATAACAGGCTAACTTAGCTTGAGAACTAATTTAAAGCACAGTTTTTGCTACAACTTTCACGTTGTTGTTAGAGGATGGAGAGGTTCATTTAACGGGAGTGAAACGTTTGAACAATCGTTGTCATACCATAAGATCTTACCATTTCGAGGATGCATGACCAAGATTTGATAAGCTCGTAGCAACGATATATTTATGTAAATACATCTTTTATACGTAGATGTCACTGACCACTGGGCGCAAACATATTACATTCAGGCTGCATTTGAATTGACTAGTTTTTATCTCCTCAAAAGTACATTTTTTTCTTCTGATTTACTACATGGCTGGGAAAGTATATGGCAAAATAGTCTTAGACAATTGTTTTATGACAGCTGTTTCTGGTGACATCTCCACTTTTTATCTAGGAATATCCACTTGTTATCTCGAGATCTCCACTTTTTATCTCGAGATCGCTACTTTTTATTTTGAGTTATGAAAACAATGCCTTGCCAAAAATGAAAAAAATGAAACAATTACAATTTGGATGCTACCATGAAAAGACCATTTGATCTTGGACTAACTCAACATGATATACAAATTGTTCTATCAAGAAGATTTAACGGTTTAACTGTAGTATTAGTGTAAAACAGTTAATACATGTTCTCGCCAGGTTGCAGTTAGACAATGGAAATATTTTACTGATTTTGACGAAGTATGTGATTTCGTCCGGAATCACCTTGTAATCACAAGGCAAATACACGGATACTGGTTCATGCATTTGAACTACATTACCAATGGACTTGGTCCGGGAGTGAAACGTTTGAACAATCGTTGTATGTGAAGTATGTGATTTCGTCCGGAATCACCTTGTAATCTCAAGGCAAATGCACGGATACTGGTTCATGCATTTGAACTACATTACCAATGGACTTGTGGTCAAAAAAATAAGAGGTCAGAATTCTTAATCGTTAATTTATTTTAATGTGTTTATTTAGCAGGTATTAGACGAGTAAATTAAGTTGTTTTCTTGCAGGCTTTCGTCAGTGCCACTGACAGGAGGAAATCCGACCATTCTCAAGACCGGCACTTTCAACAGCATTGCGATACTGCATAGGGATTACCATGGCCCTGCAACTGGTATAAGGGAGTAGAGTGTGAGACAGGCACACAAATCTGTTCGTTGTATGTATGGTGTATTTGTGCAAATGTATGTATGTTTGTCCTGGGTACCATGTCAACATGAACCAACAGTTCGTGTACTCGAGAAAATAACTGGTGTACTACAACTCGAAAAATCAGGAGGGAGACAGACCACTGCCGTCAGCAACAGACACCGTCCACCCACTCCTGGACATCACGTGACGAGAATGATACGTTTAGTCGTGTACACTTACAACATCATTAAAACTAACTGTTGATATAGTTTCAGAATGAACCAAGGAGAGATGGCTGAGGCAACTCAAGGTAACACTGCCTTAGAGGTAAGGATGCTACATTCCTGGAGAGAATGTGGTTGACACTAAAAGTGACATTTAATGGGTGCACACTGATGTGCAATCGGGTCGTTATGTCTCTTGTAGATGTAATGTGACCAAAACATATTATGTATTATTCATTAAGTAAATATGTACTGTATATATTTGCTATAGAGAAAATGTTTTATATTAAAGGTTAGTAATTTATTTTAATATGTTGTATGCATAAATAGAAATGTGTGGTTTCACATGAATATAAAGGTCATTGTTAATGTGCATAGTGTTGATGTATCTGTGTCAGTGATGCCATGTGGGTCCAAACTTCAAGTTGTAGATCTTGGAGATCACAGACCATAGGACACCTGGAAGACCTTCATACCAGAGAAGACAGAAGTTGTTATATGGGCAGACGGCAGTAGAGGCAAGTGACCTGTGTTGGTCTCCTCGTGATTCACTCTAGTCAGTCGGACACAGGCCATGCTTTGGTTCCTGTATTTCAGTTTACTATTTTTCTCTTCAATTCCCTCTGTATTTTACTCTTGTTTTCCGTTCCTCTCCCACTCTTTCAGTCATCCCACCACAATCTCAGTCTTCCTCGCTTCCTCTTCGACCACTTCAATCTACTTATTTGTGAAACTTTCGTTTACTTTACTGTCACATCTAGTCATCTATTCACATTACACACATAGTGCTACTTTCTCCACCCGACCAGCCGCTGTCATATCTAGTCATCTATTCACATTACACACATAGTGCTACTTTCTCCACCTAACCAGTCGCTGTCATATCTAGTCATCTATTCACATTACACACATAGTGCTACTTTCTCCACCTGACCAGTCGCGGTCATATCTAGTCATCTATTCACATTACACACATAGTGCTACTTTCTCCACCCGACCAGCCGCTGTCATATCTAGTCATATATTCACAATACACACATTTGTCACATCAGATCTACAATAAGCAATTTTTTTTATAGTAAATACAATGTTGACACAATATATAACTTTGCTGTAAATACACTGTATTTATTTCCCCTCAGGCATGAGACATGAACCTGATCTATCCTACCCAAGGGGTACATCTGCACCACCGACATGAAGGGTCCAGGCACAACCACGACTCAGAATTCAACGACGATCCATACAGTGGAGGTTCCAGTGGCCACAGACCAACTGACAAGCGAGTAACAGATCACAGGTGAGAGAAAATACCAAGAAATATAGGATACAGTTCCATAATAATTGTTTGTAATATTATATATAACATTATGTCAGTTACTATCAATGGTGGTTAGATTGAACAATGCCTTTACAGAGAACTTGCTATTGACATTAAGATGAATGTGATATCATTTCAACAATATTAACGATGCTTAATTCGTTTGTTAGGTTGCAGTGCCTAAAATCTAATATTACATATAATGCTAATACTAAAAACACACTTTTATTTAAAAAGAATTCACCTTTACATAACATACTAAGCATTCGCTTTAAAGCTTATCAGTCCATATTTCAACTTGTGAAAACCAGTGAGGTATTCACATTAATAGAAAAGGTTCTGCTTCATTAACACTGTAACTTATCCATACTACTTAGAAAATAACCATTACATACAAATATTACAAGATAATAAATGTAAGATATTTCTGCATTTGTGAGTAGTAAATTCAATTTTTTATCACAAAAACGTATCACAGACTAGTTCTAAATCATTCCTTTTCAGTTGAAAGCAGACCTTGCCTGAAAGGTACCATATTTGGAATATACAACCCGAGAGTACTGTATTAACAACATTGTTAAACTACTTTTCCAGTTGAACTCATCCACTGCGTAAACCCAGGGACAAGAGAAACGAGTCCGACTGCGCCACTCACTGAGAGATGTGATGTGAACTGGATTGAAGCACTGACGTCACAGAAGGCGTCTAATCCTCGGACACGAACAACTAACCATTAAGAAGAAAAAGACTGGTAAATTACTTTTGGACTACGTTAGCTGTGCACAAGAGCTTGTGCTGCTGACATCTACGTGACTTGTGAAGAGGGTGTCGTGGTGAATCTATGAAGGACTGATACAAATGATACAAGTGTCGGCGCCAACAAATGACACAAGAACCTGACACCTAATGAGACTGTAGGAAAACACCAGTAATGCCGCATTACCAGAAACGTTTCTTATGACTTCAATGACTTGATGAATAGTGCTGTTAATCTCGTTCTACAAAGCTGATGTTCCATCGGTCAACTACAGGGGAAGTTGGACTGTTTGTTGTGAAACTCAGTTGGTTCACACACTGAAAGGGATTCTATGAGTGATCTGAAACATGAGTGTTGTTTTTAATGACATTGGATAAGTTCAACACTAATATACAGTCATGTCTCTTTTATCCAATCGCCAATCATCCGGTTGTTTTGCAATCCGCACTTTTCTTTTGGGAACCACCTTGATACCATGCATGATAAGGTGTCTCGCCAATCTTCTTGTTTCGTTTATCTGACCAAAAACTTTGGGAACCAAAGTGTGCGGATAAACGAGACGTTCCATTATATTATACGGTGTTATTGTATGTTATGTCTATATCGTATGTGTATATGTATATACACACACACAATCAATCAATTAAGTAACATGACCTGATGGGCTAATCACTATGTATATATATATATATATATATATATATATATATATATATATATATATATATATATATAATGTATGTAATATAATAACAAAACACGTCGCACTTTAAAAAAGAAATTTAGTGCCACCGACACCTTGTTTGATTATATGATGATGAAGGTAATAATTTGAAGACAATGCACAATATTCGACATAATTGTCTAAGTATGTTTATTTTTGGATTTGAATAGCAATATGTAACAAAAACATTTATGCTCAAAATGCAAAATATATTGGTTTTAGATTAAACGCCTCATTACAATATTTATTATGTTTTATGGCATTAATGTATGTGCCTATACAACTGGGACGTTCTCACAAAAGGCGTAAAATAGTATTTGGTTACATGGTAGAGTGCAAAATATATTTTAACGTGCGTTTTGACCATTTCTAACAATACAAAGTTCACTAATATATATATATATATATATATATATATATATATATATATATATATATATATATATATATATATTGCTGGTGGACTATTGGCCAGAGCCTGAATTTGTACCATCTGGCAGTAAACTTCTAATGTGATAACATGTTGTACGGAGTTGCGTTTAGGTGGATATTACTAAATAAACATAACGAGGCAAAGATACATTCTAGTTAAATATTTATAGGTGGGAAAACAAAATATGTCATAACTTTGCAACCGATCAACCTAAACCCAAAACCTATTACTCAAAATGTTGATATTAAATCACTCTACAAACTGCCGTATGACATGTACATATTGAATCGATAATTAGGTCAATCGGATTAGTGGCATTTTGGTAATTAGTGAAGTAGGTAGTTCACAATTTATGTTGACGCTTTTCCCTGTATAAGTTTGGTACGCGAGGTTTTGCACTATGCTTTTTCCTCCACTGAAAATGTAATAGTGTATGCAGGGTTTTTAGTGCGGGTACTTTTTTTAAAGTACATTTGTTTGGCAATTTGACTCCACCTCTCCATGTGATGGCTATATGGTTGTATACAGTAGCTGTTACTCTAGATCATGTTGCTATTAATTTATTATGGTTTGTTCAATGATGTTGATGTGATTATTTCATTAGGTATTGGGTTGCCGTATTCATTTATAAACTGATAGTTAACCATTGTTAGGGGATTAACGCTTTTTTTTTACATAATACAGTATTTTGTTGGGGGATCGAGTACCCAACTTTCCTTTTTGTAATTGTATGTGTATGGCTAATAAACTTTGTGTAATTTCGCCCTTATTATAGCACTCGTAACCAATTGTGATTGTCACTCCTATGGTGAGTTTTTTTGACATTCCACGGCTATGTTTTCTGCGTTCAATAAATGCCAATTTCTCACTGATACATGTTTTTCTGTTATGACTGATATGTACAGAAATTAGCTCAGGCTCCTCAACAGTTTAAGATAAACATTATTTGAAACAAGTAGTTAGATTAATTACAATGACATAAAAAGCAGGGCAAAATATTATTGTAAACTTAACTGCAGCTTTCGTCTACCAAACATGTAGAAAATGTCTCAATACAACACAGTTCGACCTGATCATTGTATGTCTACACACATTGTATGTGTGGGTATACAATGTATACAAATAGTTAAAACTTATAAATAAAAGGTAGCATCCAAATAAACAATGGCCTATGTTCTACCTAAGGTGGTCTTAAATGCATATTTAGTCAACGTTATATATAGCCATGCACATAATTCATTCATTATAGCTGGTAATATAACTTTATAATATATTATGGAGTATTCTTAATCAAATATATATTTATAGTTGTATATGCATGTGTGTGTGTGTGTGTGTGTGTGTGTGTGTGTGTGTGTGTGTGTGTGTGTGTGTGTGTGTGTGTGTGTGGTGCGTGCGTGCGTGCGTGCGTGCGTGCGGGCGTGCGGGCGTGGGCGCGTGGGCGTGCGGGCGTGCGGGCATGCGGGCGCGTGCGCGCGCGCGTGCGCGTGTGCGCATGCGTATGTCCGTGCGTGCGTGCGTGTGTGCGTGCGTGCGTGTGTGCGTGCGTGTGTGCGTGTGTGTGTGTGAGAGCTAGGGTCTCCATGTATATCAAACAATGTAGACCGATTGAGAGACGCGGGGAATAGAGATGAGATGTTGCGATGTAGGTCAGACGATGTGGGAGCAACTGGAGAGGGAAAATGTGGCAGAGAATGAAATGTGGGAGAGACACGGGGAAGAGAGATGTGCATTGGACACTGTAACAGAGACAGACGAGAATAGAAGCGTGTATCGGGAAATGTGGTAGAGACGTGTGTAGCCATGTGGAGGAGAGATGTAATGTACATCAGGCAATATGGGAACAATGGTGATGGGAAAGAGATGTGTTCCTAGCAGTGTGGTAGAGACAAGAAAAACGTGTACAGCGACATGTACGTGGGAGACACAAGATAGTGAGACACGTGTGTGTCAGACACATGTGTGTATCAGACCCTGCAATGGTACATTGTCAGTAAAGTTGAATAACAAAGCCAATGTAAAATTCACGGTTGTTGTGACGACGAATCAGTAGTATGTGTTATCCCACTTTTACATTCGTTTAATCAAACTATGTAATCTATATAACACATATAATTTAATACTGAAACACTTTTAATATTATCCCTAAATCAATAAAATGCAAGTCACATAAAAGACACAAACACTGCCTAAAATCGTAAATACTGTCTGTGCTACGTGAATCGCTAGGTCCATAGCGATTGGTGTAGTCAAGTCAATATGAAATCAGACAGTTAAATTAAGAAAGCTAAAACACTACGAGTAACGAGTGGAACATCCCGATTGTAGGTACTTTCTTTATTATGCACGCTCTATGCAGGTGATAATCGTACAGTAGGAATATGATAAACCAGATTCATAATGATGATTGTTGGAACACAAGGTGCC
Organism: Ridgeia piscesae; assembly: GCA_025642075.2. NCBI lineage: Eukaryota > Metazoa > Annelida > Polychaeta > Sabellida > Siboglinidae > Ridgeia > Ridgeia piscesae. The sequence continues at coordinate 240,770 of JAODUO010000128.1, forward strand.
AGCACTTGTGTTAATGTAATCAATGTTCACTAGATGGCACCACTGATACAACAATTTGTCAACATGTGGAGTTTGCAGGTAAACGTATATAGTATAGGCAAGAGCATGTCCAGGATTGATATCCTGGGCGTTTCTTTATCGGTCGCACACGTTTTTCGACAGCTTGTTAAAAATAAATAATTTTATTCACATTTCACTAGTCAATATCTTCTGCACTCCAGTGAAATTGTGTGGAGTTGCTCTCCATAATATAAAGATTGCATACCTACAATTAGAACATAAATACAGTGCATAGTTAATGTGCAGCAACTTGATAACCATCATGATTTATTCCAAATATAAATTGCGGGAGAGTTTTCAGACCCAGATTGTCAGCAAAATACATACGTTAGACCCAAATTGTACATATGTGGTACTTAGACATACACATGTGCAAATCTAAGAAATATGGCAGGTGTGGTTGCCTTAATTATGAATCTGTACATAGATGCAAAGATGGTACGTTATTATATTTCTTTAAAAATGACCAACTTCCGACAAAAAAAAAATCGATGAGGCGTAGCTTGTATTATCACAAAACTTTTTTTAGGTGTTAGTTCATTTCTATAACTCAAATAACTAGTAATTCTCAATATCCTTCCGAGCTTCCTTCACAACAAAAATGGCATATGTCTGGGTGCCCCACATTTTAAAATAAATTGCTTGTGATATACGAGAAGGTTTTCAGACATTGATTGCAAGCTAAATATAGATGGTTAAATGAACTGTTATGTGTATTTGATTTATATGCACAACATTGCGTATTATCAGAGTAATATAACATACCTGATGGTCTTCATTATGAATCTATACATATCCAAATGACCTACATTTTATATTTCTTTAAAATTAGCAAACTTCCAACCCTAAAAGGTCAATATGGATTAGAAGGTATTGTTATCAAAGTTTTACCAGGCATAAACCAGCCCCATGCTTCAAGCAAAACTCCCTAAGAATGTATACTGATATGCATAGATATGCAATATTTACAAATATTACCAATAACATAATAATATATTAGGTTCTCAAGATCAGTGCTTGAAACCCGCTTGCAAGTGATTTATTGATACTTTTTTCTGCATCTACGGGTCCCCTTTCTTCTTGACAAGGAAGCATGGAAGGATATCGAGAGTTATTTAATATTTAGTCTTTGGACAGGTTTATGCTTGGTAAAAGTTTGATAACAATACCATCTCATCCACGTTGACCTTATAGGGTTGGAATTTTGCTAATTTTAAAGATATATAAAATGTAGGATAATAAGTCAAATAAGTCATATTATTCTGATAATACACAATGTTATGCATATCTATCAAATACACACAACGTTTCATTTAATCATCCATATTTAGCTTGCAATCAATGTCTGAAAACCCTCTCGTATATCACAAGCAATTTATTTAAAAAGTTGTATCAATGAGTCCCCATTCTTCTTGAGAAGGAAGCATGGAAGGATATTGAGAGTTACTTGTTATTTTGTCTTAGAACTGGTAAAACTTTGATAACAATACCTTCTAATCTACATTGACCTTTTTGGGTCGGAAGTTGGTCATTTTTAAAGAAATATAATAACATACCATCTTTGCACATGTATAGATTCATATTTAATGCAGCCAGACCTGCCATATGTCTCATATTTGCACATATTTATGTTTTGGTACCCAATATGTACAATTTGGGTCTAAGGTGTGTGTATTTTGTTCACAAACCCTTCCGCGAGTGATATTTTGAATAAATCATTATGTTTATCCACTTGCTGCACATTAACCATATACTGTATTTATGTTCTAATTTATTGTAGACTCAACAGAACTTGCAAATATAGATACATATACACATATATGAAAATGGTGTTAATATATTATTGTTAAACAGCATTTTTAATAATAAAGATCATACATATCATCATGTACATTTATATACGTTGTGTAGTTACATGTTATATACTCCCCTGTGTGTTGATTTGGTATACTAGTCAATCAATGAATATAATAAATACCGTGGAACAAATCTATCTACAAGTTTCATAAATAATGTTCCCTGTCAAACCCGTAACTCGCAAGCATATGTACAAATATGCTACAGTTACTAGACATTTATAAGTTAATAATTTCTTTTAGGACACACATACATCAATATAAGTTGTCTTCTTATAATCAAACTGACATGGGTTAATATTTGTGTATTCCAAAATGTAATATGTCTAGTACGGAATGAATGGTAGTGTTTGAATGAATTAATTAAAGTGTTATCAACAACAACATCATAGTAATAGTGTTAGTGTTAGTAGAAACAGTGTTATAAAGATAATATAGTATAATACAATTTCATGGTTTGTAAGTAGCTTCTTTTGTTGAATGGACATAGCAGACGTCTTGTTAATATCCAAATGGAAACACATCAGCTATCTAGTAACCGTAATAAGCTGTACAAAGTGACAGTAATTGTTTGTTGACATTGCAATAACTATTCATAAATACGAAGAAAGTAATAAAGGCGCGAGTCTTTTCTTAAATTGTTGCAAATTAAGTATTTGTGTTATTTCACTGTTATGTGTAACATAACGATTGCGATTAATTTCCTAAACACACTACCTAAAGTAATTGAATGACAGTGGTTCTTGGAGGAAGTTTTTACTGTTTTGTTCTTCGTAACTGGAGCAAGTACCAATTATAGCATACCCATACCCTGCCAAGCAAACTACGAACAATTGAAAACTACAGCGAGTGAAAACATTAAAATGCAATGGGATATGAGGTGAGCCTAAAGCCTAAGTCCCACTGTTCCGGTTCTGGCCACGGTGTACCCCGGTGAAAATGTCCCGGTGCTCCGGAGTGATCCGTGAAGATTTGGCTCATTTGTATATTTCTGTCCCATATATACGGTGTCGCCACGGTGTCGCCACGTTTTGAACCCCGGATCATCCCGATGTAGCCACGGTGTCACACGGCCCTACACGCTGTCACCCCGGAGTGTCAAGGATGTGCCACGGTGTCGCCCCGGTTTGGTGCCGATTTATCACTGTTCTCCACGGTAAGACCACGGTTATCCCCGGTGTGGCCACGGTTCTCCCCGGTGTGGCCACGGTTCTCCCGGGAGTGGCCACGGTTCTCCCCGATGTGGCCACGGTTCTCCCGGGAATGGCCACGGTTCTCCCCGGTGTGGCCACGGTTCTCCCGGGAGTGGCCACGGCTCTCCCCGGTGTAGTCTTGGTCTGTCCCGGTCTGTCAGGAATGCATTCGGTTTTAATTATTTATGTTTCCCATCAAGGCTGTGTAATTCGAATTGGCTGGTTTCAAAGTGTGCCTGAAATAAAATAAATATACGAGACTATTGAAATTATGCCATGAAAGTATTTTTTACGTTTACACATTTATTGTGTAGATATTGTCTGAGTAGGTCTTAGTAGACGCTTAAATAACTGCTGAATAAAAAATGCTTATCTATAGACATGTAGTTAAATTAACCAGTCACAGAGAGCAAATCAATGAACGTCTATAAACATGTAACAAAGTTAAAAACGAGGCAAACCGGTTTTTGAGAAGTATAAACACTTCATTGCGCCATAATCCGTGATGGTGATATACACAACCGTGACGGGACTAGTGTGATTTCTTGATAATACAAGTTTGGATATTTGGTCTTGTTAGTCTTGTAAAATTATAGGTACTTCAGTCTAAGTCTAACCAGTTTCAAAGTATAAATTACTTATATCATTGCATGAACGATAGGCATTTAGGCATCGTATGGAAACATGTGCCTTGTTTGTTTACACGAGAAATGTCGAATGACTATTACTGCTAGTTAGTACTAGTAGTAGTAGGCCCTACGGCTACGGCTACGCTTACGTAAAATTATGTCACCACCTACCTCGCATAATTTCGAAATTCCTCGCGATTGACATTACCTTCCCATGCTTCTAAACTTTTACTATCAAAAGGGAATCAATATAACTTAAGTGTGTTGCTGTTATTGCAGCATCCCCAAGCTGAACAGCAAGGCATTATATGCTATACTGCTTGAAGACGCTTTAATTTAGACCGAAAATGGCGTCCACATTTATCGACCAATAACATATCGGGCTCTGGGGTTCTGCCATCCCACGGATCCTAGGTAATCCAAGCTAGCAACGCATTCGTGTTTTGTAGTCTTTGATGAGTCGTCCTAAAGCATCATTATATCGGTACGAAACATAACAATTGACGCGTTGTGCTCATCAGTAAATTGCTGTACCAGAATGTGCGTCGTTATAATGATTTTGTAATTTGATTTTTTTTAACAAGTGTTGTGATTCCTTATTATCGCCCACATATATTTTACATCATTACGCCGTAATGTTCTGATTGATCACTGCCACTGGTAATGTGATATGATATGACTAAAATATAAGTACGACCTTGTAATACGTTGTATCGGAAATATTATGGCCACAGTGGCATCCATGTGTGCATTATATAAACTATACAGTTAGTGCAGCCGATATGTGACATGTGCGTTTTATGATACAAGCATGACATTTGGCACACGCATAGAGTACACAATTACACAAATATTTGGATATAGGGCCATCTCAGATTTTGCCCTGGAAGGGGTTGGCAGCCATTTTAAAGATGGCCGCCAAAAACCAATTTCCTCTATCTAAAGACTTTTGCAACGTAGACTAGATGTTTTGGAACCAAAACATACAACTTCTGGGTCAGTGATTTCAAATATGTTACATTTGACCTTCTACGACATTCAAATCCGCCATTTGTAAAGATGGCGGCCGCCAACACTAATGTTCCCATATCTCACGAACTACGTTACTTGGAGCGGTAATGTTGTTGTCACAGGAAACGTATGTGGACAGCCGATGTGAATGAATTGAATATTTGTGCATTTGACCTTCATCGACCTTCGTACCACCATTTTATAAAATGACGGCCGTTGGAACGACAACGTCTCGCCTTAAATTGTCGCCTATTAGTTTCAATAATTATGCACTATGTTTTTTCGATCTGTAGGCGGTTTAGCAGCTGATCATGTGGTTGCGAAGATGTCACATGACCAAAAAGAAAGGAAATCGCGCTTCGTTTTTGAATATGTGTTATGTTAGATGATATAAATGCGGAATGTACAAATCATAGAACATGTAGGTATCTTTTTAATGTAATGCAGGTAATCCGTAGAGTTATGACATCCTTCTACACCCTATTTTCACAAGAAGAGCGTAATTGCCATAATATCAGCCTGGAACATCCAATGTACTATGTCTGACGACAAACTGGAACAAATGCGTTCTGTGTCAGGAGGACACACTGGAGGTGCTTCGCTGACCTGCTTCTTCAAAACGTGACGCAGAGGGGGTTGGTTACAAGACTATCGCTGACAATATTAAGGGTTTCGACAAGGTTGGTTGTTTACCTAAGACAATCAATCTATCAAGGTTAGATGATGGTGTTGGCATTGAGACAACCTTCCGACAGCACCAAGCCAAATGCCATGACTCTTGTCGATTACAATTCAACAAGACAAAACTTGAGCGAGCAGAGAAGAGGAAATCTCGCATTGAGGACAATACAGCTGCTTCCAAGAAGTTCACCCGTCAGTCTATAGAAGAAGCACCTCCTTCCACCAAAACATGTTTCTTCTGCGGCATGCCTCCAGTTAGAGAGACTTTACGCAATGCATCAAGAAAACAACACACGTGTTCTCTGGTATTGCGATTGACCATGCTCATGAACAGAATAATGCCTCTGTGAAGGGTGATAGTGGGGGTGTGGGTCTGACTGAGAACCCTGCAGCACTGCGGCGTTGGATGGTGACTGGCCCTGAAATGGCACGTCTGATTGGAGAATTTGAGGTTTCAACCATGAAGAAAAAGAAAACAGATTTCCGGCATCACGAGCAGACGAAACATGCACAGATGACATTCGGACGAGATATTACGTCATTAACTGCTGTAATAGAAGAGATGGGAAATCCATTCGCTGAGAACAGCAATGATTTGCTTGTACTGGATAGCAGAGACCTTGCAGATCCAGCTGTGATTGACACGTTGCGTCAGATCAAATCTCTCGGACAAGAGCAGTATGACACCTACGTCAACGAGCGCCTTGTCAACCAAACAAATCCCATTACAGATGCAATCAAGAGAAATAACCTACTACTGTTCAGCCGGCCACCAGTGCGAGAGAAATCAAGAGCACAACTACAGCGGTCATCACTCAATAATGGCTGTTCTCTGTTCTCCAGGTTGTACATAGCGTCACAAATACGGAGTGGTGATCTCGATCAGTTCTTTCAACATTAAAATCAAGCGTATCCACCTGCTTTATCACAAATGGGGAAACTGCGGACAGGAACAAAGTCTGATCTGGTCGGCTGCTTGGAAGATCTCGTTCCTACACAAGACCTTTCCCCCACTCCTGTCGTACAAGTCATCCTGCTTGATGGGGTTGCAATCGTTAACACGCTTTGACCGGGTTTTGCAAAGACATTTTCCGATTACGCGACCCAAGTGTTCCTGCCGTACATCATATCTCAATCAGTCCCGAGACGTATCAGGCCTTGCTCCATACTCCCATGAAGAAGAGGACACACGAATCCTACTCCACATGGATGATGCTGTGAAACAAGGGTATAACAAGGTATCCATTCAAACAGTTGACACGGACGTGGTTGTTCTTGCAGTGGCATCAGCTCAGCGCCTCAACATCACCGAACTGTGAATTGCCTTTGGTGCTGGAAATAACTTTCGATATTTACCGGCCCACGAGATGGCCGACGCACTGGGTCCTGATTGTTGTGTTGCTTAGCCAATGTTTCATGCCGTCACTGGTTGTGACACGGTGTCATGTTTTGGAGGCAGGGGCAAACGCACTACATGGGGCATGTGGAATGCCTATGACGAAAATCACACCAGCTTTCTGTGCCTTGGCTGCTACCCCGGTGACCGTAGAACATTGGCTGAGTCCACTGGAACGATTTGTAGTCCATCTGTACGACCGTACTAGCAGCCAGGAATTTCTCAATGGAGCGAGGAAGCAGCTGTTCACACAGAAAGGTAGAGCTATTGACGGTCTTCCTCCGACACAAGCAGTATTTCTCCAGCACACAAAGCGGGCTGCATACCAAGCCGGCCACTGTTGGGCACAGAAGATGATCGCGACTCCGGAGCTTCCATCTCCAAGTGAATGGGGGTGGAACAGGAATGGAAATGGCGGTTGGAAAATATGTTGGACAACTCTTCCTGAAGCGATACAAGCTTGTCGAGAACTACTGCGCTGTGGTTGCAAGAAGGGATGCATGGGACTATGTAAGTTCCTCAAGGCAGGACTTCAATGCACTGCTCTTTGCTACTGTGGTGGACTGTGTGCTCGTAGCTAATGTGCGACAAAGTAAACATTAGGCCGTCTAGTAATTAGTAACTGTTACACTTTCCATAGAACATTTTGGTCATGGACAATGTTTATACACTTATCGTCTTACATACACACATGTGTTACAGGAATGCTGAACTGTCACAGACGACATAGTAAGTTTCTGCTGTTGAATGTTTCTGTTGACATATCACAAAACATGGAATCAAACAACGCAAAATAAAATAAACAATGAGTTAAAACTGTGAGGCGTTTCGGAGTTAACGTAAACTTTTCTAAACATCAAGAGAGGGAACGACTTCTGATACTCCTCTCATGAATATAGGCTAGCTAGTAAATAGCGTTTGTTGATGGCCATTATAGAAAATAACCGCCATTTATAGTCGCCATCTTGAAAAAAGACCGATACGAATGTCCGATAGGATCAAAAGTAGCATATTTAAAATAGCAGCACGAAAAATCTTAACTATAAAGACAATGTTTTCTCTCTAGGTGGTTTAGTTCTCAAGATGTGAAGAAGTTTGGTTTTGAAAGGCGCCATCTTAACAAATGGCGGATATTAGTATTGGAAAAGGTCATATGTAACATATTTGAAATCGTTACTTTGAAAAAGTTACATTTTGACAAAAATATGGCGGTTCTGACTGAAGCATTGTAAATGTGTATAAAAAAATCGTTTTAGCGGACGTCATTTTTATAAAAAAAATGGCGGATATGAAGGTCGGCAAAGGACAAATACAAAATATTTTAATACAGTGGATTCGGCGGTCTAGTTACCTACATTTTGACCGTAACATCTTTAAAAATGACGGATGTTAATGTTGGAGAAGGTCAAATGTAATACATGTGAAATGGCTGACCCCGAACATCTAGGTTTCAATACCAAAATGACTGATTTACTTGACGGAGTTACTAAGATATGAGAAAATAGGTTTACGGCGGCCATCTTAGAAAATGGCCGCCAATGCCTTTCCGGGCGAAATTAGAGATGGCCCTATATCCAAATATTTTTGTATTTATGTGTTCTACGTTTGTGCCAAATTTCACACTTTTATCATAAAACGCACAATTCATTCACATATCGGCTGGACTAAGTGCGTATTTTTAAATAATTCAGTGACACAATTTAGGTATTTTATGCGATCTCCCGGTAGCGGTACCTAGTGAATGACGTTATAACTACAAGAATAAATGTTTAGGGTACCTGGTAAGTGCCAAAACTGCAAAGTACCAGAGAAGATATATTTAATAATTTTTCCGTTAAATTACAGATTTCATATTCTATGCCAAGTACGGTTGGACTTTATTAATGTAAGCATATTTTGTGTGCTTTTCAGGGTGACGAGATGTGACATCACACATGATATGTGCCAAACAAGCACCTTCAATTCGACGCAGGGTTTCCTTCAATTCAGTCACTTTGAGATGACGGTGCAGGAGACTGTGTAAAACAACCAACATAATGGTTTATTGTGTGGCCTTTGGTTGTAATGCTAGCTCAGCCAAAGGTGGAGGAATACACCTTTTTTCAAGTTCCCCAGAGATCCAATTTTATTGAAGAAATGGCTCACCAAAACGAAGCGAACTGACTTCAAGCCGACGAAATACAGCCAGCTTTGCTCTGCTCATTTTGCGAAATGTTGCTTCACTCGAGACCCTGATATAATGGCAGCCCTTGGGTATCCTGGTGCGAGAATATCTTTGGAAAGCAGTGCTGTTCCAACAGTATTCCAAGCAGTAGAACCGCATTGAAGCCATCAATCCACAAAAGACAGGCATCGCCAGACGCAGGATCGTCAGTTGCTTTGTCCAAGTTGAAGGCGAGCAGGTCTCGCAAGCGTAGTGCCAGTGCCTCAGTCGCAAGTGATGGCTCTGTGTATACACCCATCACTCCCTCAGTGCAGTCGTCTTCCTCGAGGTCCCAGATTCCCTCTGCGAATACTGAATTAATGAGGTCTGCTTACAGAAAGCGACAACGAATCAAGGTACTTCTTGCATGTTATGGCTATGATTAACATTACCTACAAGATTGTTTCCTTTTTATTACGATTGCATATTGAATGTGGTGTAATGTATTGACATTTGAAAGTATTACCATTACATTTGGATCTATCCAGAATGTTATGCAGGATACCAGTTTTGCCAGTGACACATTTTGTTGGTGGATACATGTTATGTGATATACATAAAAGTCAGTTGAGATGTGTTTTGTGACCTGATATAACTATAACCACACGTGTGACACCCATTTTCAAGGCATAACTACCAATGTCTAGGGTTTTTGAAGACCTTTTTATGCTCATTATGTTTATACCCACTCACCACAAATGTGCACCTTTGTCTTTCAGTTATTTGCAGACAAATTTGCAGCAGCTCAAGAGAATCCACCATTGACCAAGATGGGGTCTTCGGGGGACACAGCAACTGAACCCGAGAGCTCTCCTGTGAGTTCCTGTGATGCAGAGGATTCAACATGTAAATCGGTGATGGCTCCCACACCGAAGATCCACAAATAACACAGATTGACATCAGGCCATTATCTGGCACGAGAACACTGCAAGGAGTATGTGCATCAGCACAGGTTGCTGAGCAGGCAATACCTGCAGTGAGGTCGGTGCAGTTTGAGTGTCCGAGTTTTGTGTTCAAGTTTTCAAAGAGTTTTTGAGTTTTAAAGCTAACTATGTGTCATTGTGATAACGTGATCGTTTTATTTCCTAACTAATAAATCTTACCATGTCAGCTGTTTAAGGAGCAAATTGAGGACACATTATTTTGGTGTAGCCTACAACTAACTTATAGTTATACATTTTACGTTATTGTTTGGTTTTAATCTTGTTAACTAATTAATAAGATTATGCCAGATGTTAGTGCTTAAGTTACTCATTTTTATTAGTTATTTAATATTATTTTTAAATGTGTTTATTATTAATTAAATAATATATTTTGTCTATTATTTGCCGCTTATTGGTGTATCCTACATGTCTCTAACAAACATGAGGACGGTGTTCAATGCAACCTACTAATGTATCCTACAACTATCTAACTTAAGTTATGGAAAGTGATTAATGTCACTTACTGAGGTATCCTACAAGTCTCTAACTAACATAAGGAAATTGTTCAATGTCATTTCCCAAGGTGTCCTATAAGTCTCAAACAAACACAGGGAAAATGTTCAATGTTACCCACTGAGGTATGCTACATGTCTCTAAACAACACAAGGAAAGTGTTCAAATAATCTTTTATTTCCATTTAAATTCAGGAACAAAATACCTGGTGTGGATTTTGTAGTGACTTCATTTTGTAGAATGAGCATAGCGCTATAGTGAAACATCACTTTGTTTGTATTATCTAATTCAGACATAACAGTTTGAGACACAAAGTACACTGTACTTTATATAAATTGTTATTTCGATATACGCATACTATTGTGTTTTAATTTCAGTTGTTGGACACACACCGCTGTGATACCAGAGATCAAACAGTACAAACATGTAACATATCTTGGGGTAATGTACCAATATTTCCCGATGGCTTCTCCCGACACTAACAGCAACGTGAAATATGTCAAGTCAGACTGAGAATGATCAAGACGTCGAGGTGAAGTCAGAGACGGTCGAGTCTGACGCTGGTAGCAGTGGAGAGACGAGACGTTGGGTGGTGTGTGAGGGCGGCGTACTGAATGAAGTCAAAGTAGAGCCGACTGACTGGAACCCAGACACACTTGAGACATCAATGTGCAACGGGAATATTGATCAAGAAGAACTTTGTAATAAGACTAATGATGAGGTTGATGATCAGCTAAACAATGTCTGGCCGTATGTCTGTGATACATATGGAAAGTCATTCAAACAGGCACGGTACATTCCGACCCATGAAAAGGTTCACACAAGTGTGAAGCCATACACATGTGTGACATGTGGAAAGTCATTCAAACAATCTGGCCAACTCGCAGGATATGAAAGGATTCATACAAATTCTAAACCATACGCTTGTGTTACATGTGGAAAGTCATTTAGATGTAAATCTTACCTTAACATTCATGCAAGAATCGATACACATGTAAAGCCATACACTTGCATTTCATGTGGAATGTCATTCAAACGATCTGAAGGCCTTACTTCCCATGAAATGACTCATACAAATGTCAAGCCATATACTTATGTTACATTTGGAAAGTCGTTCAAACGATCTGATGAACTTACTGTCCATGAAAGGATTCATACAAAGGAGAAGCCGTATGCTTGTGGGGCACGTGGAAAGTCATTCAAACGATCTGGTTACCTTACTATCAATGAAAGGAGTCATACAAATATGAAGGTATTCACTTGTGTTACATGTGGAAAGTCTTTCAGACGATTTGGTGACCTCGCTATCCATGAAAGGACCCACACAAACTCGAAACCATACACTTGTGTTATGTGTGGAAAGTCATTCAAACAAACTTCTGCCCTTACTGCGCATGAAAGGCTTCACAGAAATGTCAATATACATGTGCTTCACGTTAAACGTCGTTGAAACTGTTAGGTCAACTTACGTCACCCTGCGTGCGCTGTCCGCCGTTAATTGCCATGTGATATCTCGGAAACCGTTCAGGATCTATTTTCCTAATTCCACTATGCACGAGAAACACATATTTGATTGCACGTTTCTAAAGACCGCCTATGACCCTACAGATCCTCAAATAGTTGTCTATTTTATCAAAAACGTAAGCACTGAACCTTTTCCTTAACTGTGCATCTTAGGGTAGTGTCGCTATACACAAGACATGTTTATGTGATTGATATTGTCCAAGGGGATCTCAGTGTCAGTCTGGACTATAACACCTGATGGTCACATCCGAGGGTCGAGTAATAGTTGCTGGTCACGAGGTGGCAGTCTAATACAGAACATCGAGTAAGAGTCAAATATATTTCTCAGTGGTTCACATGACAGATAAATCATTCTTTCGCTTAACGTGTCACCAGATCTTTTGGATTAGTTGATCTTGCGAGTTGCGTAATAAAGAAACCAACTTGCTTCCTGGATTTAGTTGTAATTATATGTTTGTGTGTGTGTGTGTGTGTGTGTGTTGGTGTGGTGGTGGGGTGGTGGGTGGGGGTGGATAATTATAGACGTACGCCACGGCCATTAAAAAGCGCAGAGATTGATGCAGTAAAAAACGTTTGTGATACAATTAAAGTTCTTGCGTTCTTGTCAAACTGGTTATAGATCTTGGGATGTGTAATACAGAAATGTCCGTCGACAGTAAATCAATTAAGAAACATGTCCATCGTTATACTAAGGACATTTTCTGAGTAGCTTTGTCTTAATGTATTGCACTATAACCGACACTCCATCTGCTATGTTTTTGATTAAGTGCACTTTACGGCGATACTGCGACGATGTTAATGTAACCAAATGCACCTGCAAACGTGTTGCAAAAATGTATACGGGGAGATGTATCAAATAACTATAATTTGTCATGTTAGTGATTCAGTGAGGCATTAAACGATCCCACCTGCATGGCTATAGCTTAAGCAATTAAATCGTTATGTCGCTTTTGTTCTATCCCGCATCTCTACCACTTTCCAACTTTCGAACTCTTCCAGTGACTCACTCACTTATTCACTCACTCACTCACTCACTCACTCACTCACTCACTCACTCACTCATTCTCTCTCTCTATATATATATATATATGCTTATATAATATACATAGAGAGTGAATGAGCGAGACATGGACTATCTATGCCAGAGAAGGAGAGAAGACTCAACATGTTCCACCTGAGAAGTATTCGCCGCCGTACTTAGTCACTTACTCATTCTCTATGTTTTTATAAACACACAGAGAGAATGAAAATGTGAGTGACTATATATAATATATATATATATATATATATATATATATATATATATATATATATATATATAACTGATTTATCATATTAAACTACACTATTACATTTGCTGTTAAAGTAGAGTTTTATGGTTTCTCTCTAATCATAAAAGTCTGACATTCCTTGAAAGTGAACGAGTTATTATTGTCATATTTAAAATCAGGTACTTAACAGTAATGTGGGACAGAACACTGAATGGAACAACACAGGCCCAGTTAGTGATATATTGTCAAACTAAAAGGATAAATAGTGCCAGTAGCCCCCGGGCCTGGGTGGGGGCTACTGGGAGGTGAGGGTAGGCTCTTATGTAGAATTCGGACTCACCTCAATTTTGATATTATAACTGTATATTTGCCAACATTTGATACTTGATTTTCTTAATTCAATTATTTAGCATTATCTAACGCAATTTTTTTATAAACGGTTATTCCATGTGCACGGCGCAGTAACACATGCACCGCTGCGCTTGCGACTGGCACAAATCGGGGCGCTATTTGGGTCTCAAAATGCAATATTTGTGAAACGCAAAATATACATGCCATCAGAATGCTAATTGGTCATGTTTAGGATTAGAATTAGTGTGAGGTATCTAATGTAGGCAAATAATATACAGTTATAATGGCACCATTGAGGTGGGTCCGAATTCTATACAAGTGCCGGAGGATATGGCTAGTAAATTAACCAAATTATTTGATCTTTAGGACGCAGTTTATGGATTAGTCGCTACATGATCGGCGAGTGCTGTGGGTAATAAAAACGTAATTTACAGCACCAGTTCGAACACAAAAATATCATTATTATAACGATGCACATTCAGCTAGATTTATTTGTTACAGACTAACAGATGGCAACATGTAAAATGTTATGTTCCGTACCAACATAATGTTGATCAAGATGTGTTCGTCCAAAACAATTGTACACAATGCACTATTAGCTCTGATATTAGTTTTCTGTGCTCGGCTTAGCCGCGCTTAACCGACTGTCGGTCGGCTGCGTAACTATATATATATATATATATTATATATATATATATATATATATATATATATATATATATATATATATATATATATATATATGAGATGTCATTGTTGAAGTGAAATAGTAATACTAAGAATACTTACTGTGTTGGTGAAAATAAAACAAACAACAAATCCAAGAATTGTTATTTCGCCTTTCAAACATTGTATATGCTAACTTGTAGTACTGTATAAATTTTTATATACACGAAATAGAATATATATAATATATTATATATATATATATAATTTTGTGGTAATACAATGTATATACTATATGTATAGCATGTTAAAAAATAATACCACTAGAAGCGACAATATCCATATTTTTACCTTACCAAAAATTGTAAGGTAAAAGTTTTTACTTTAAAAACCTGCAAATAAAATATAATAACAGTATTGGCAAATTAAACTCATAAATCAGTCTTTTCATTGAAATACCGTAGCACCACACATGAGAAGATAGTAAAATAACTAAATTTTGTAGGCACTTTACTTGGTCTTTTGTATTGACAAGAGCTTCAAAACCATGGAGTTTTTATACGTTATATGGAAATTCACAACATCTGTGATGGTACCACTTGCGACATCTGTCACAAGTCACCATGTCTCCAAACACTTCTGGAAAGCCACAAGGGCATAACAGCTCTATTGCAAATCTGTTATTGTCAATTTTGTTTCGTATTGTAGAGACACTTTTGGAAAAAGGAGTAACTTTTTTGATTTGACTTAGCGAATACTCGTAGAGTTAATAAATAATTATTAGTAAGGCCTAACATTTTAATTAATTTTTTGGATTTTATAAATACAAGTAATACCATTCGGTATTACATTTAGAATTGTTAGTACAAAACAATAATAAAAGTCTCCAACATTTACGATCGGACGCGCAAACAACAACAAAACTTGTAAACATGGAGCGTAACGACCGGTGGCATCTTTGTGAATGTGGTCTGCCGTTTCCGCGCTGTCTGCTAATTGTGGCCCGCCTTTTAGTGTGCCCCGCCGAGGATGAGATAATTAGTGCTGCCATCTCACGGATGCTAGGTAATCCAAGTTAGCAACACGCTAGTGCCTTGTAGTCTTTGCGGCGTCGCCCTACGCAACATTATATATGTACGGAACATAACAGTTGACATATTGTGCTCTTTAACAAATTACTATAGCTAAATGTGCCTCGTTGTAATGAGTTTATAATTCGATTTTATTACTGATGTTGTGCTTGCCTTATTATCGCCCAAATATTACTATCCTAGCCTATGGCTATGCCTATGGATATGGCTAAGTTCACTGATTATGTGGTATGAGTCTAGTAAAACAATCAGTACGACCATGTAATAATTTTTATTATGTTGTATCGGAAATAGTATTTCCACTGTGGCATCCATATGTGCATTATATAAACTAGAAACTGCGTATTTTAAATAAAAGTGACATAGTTTTGGTATTTTATGCGATCTTCCGAACAGTGTTTCGACGGCCGTTTTGACACTGAAGCGCTACCTAGTGAATGGTGTTATAACTATTAAAAATAAATATTTATGGTACCAGGTAAGTGCCAAAACTCCAAAGTACCAGGGAAGATATATCAAATAAATATTCTGTTAAATTATTAATACCAGTTAAAAAAGAAATAAAATCACATATTAGTTGATTTCTAATTATGCTACATATTATATATTTACATGTTCACCAAAAAAAATGAATTTTAAATTACACATTTCATTGGACTTTTTTAATATAAGCATATTTTTGTGTCCTCAGGTTGCAAAGATGCGACATCAGACATGACACATGCCAACACAGCACCTTCAATTCAACACACAGTTTGCTTCAATTCAGTCACTTTGAGGTGACAGTGCAGGTGACTGTGTAACAACCAACACAATGGTTTATTGTGTGGCCTTCGGTTGTAATGCTAGCTCAGCCAAAGGTGGAGGAATACACCATTTTTTCAAGTTCCCCACAGATGCATTTTTATTGAAGAAATGGCTCGCCAAAATTAAACGAACTAACTTCAAGCTGACAAAACACAGCCGGCTTTGCTCTGCTCATTTTGAGAGATGTTGCTTCGCTCGTGACCCTGATATAATGGCAGCCCTTGGGTATCCTGGTGCGAGAATATCTTTGAGAAGCGGTGCAGTCCCAACAATATTCTCCACAGTGGATGCTGCATTGAAGCCATCAATCCACAAAAGACAGGTGTCGATAAAGGCAGGATTGACGGCTGCTTTGCCCAAGTTGAAGGCGAGCAGGTCTGGAAATCGTAGTGCCATTGCCTCAGTCGCAAACGATGGCTCTGTATGTGCACTCATCACTCCCTCAGCAAAATCATCTTCATTGAAATACCAGATTCCTTATGTGAGTGCTGAATTAACAAAGTCTGCTTATAGAAAGTGACAACAAATATAGTAATTCTACATGTATATACAGTTATTTCTTCGATTACTATTATTAAAATGATCATACATCATTTCTTTTTTATTACGAATGCATGTTGAAGGTAGCGTAATATATTATCATTACACTATTTACTATTACCATTATTACCATTACGTTTTGAATTGAATCTATTCAGGGCTTTGTGCTGGATACATTTATTGCCATTCATATTTGTTTCGATGAACACATGCATGTTAGCTGATGTACATACAAGCTAGTTGATATGTGGTTTATGACCTGAAATAAACTACAACCATGTGTCACAGTGCGTCACCAATTTTCAATGCATAACTAACAATATCTATGATTTTTGAAGTCATTTTTATGCTCCCACTTTTGTAAGGGTCATTGCTATTTCAGTCAGTTGCTGACATACTGACAGCAGGTCAAGAGAATCCACCACTGACCAAGATGGGCTCTTCAGGGGGCACAGCAACTGAACCTGACAGCTCTTGCGTGGATTCCTGTGATGCAGAGGATTCAACACCTGAAACAGTGAAGGCCTCCACGCCGAAGAGCCACACAATGACACAGGTAGACATCAGGCCATCAACTGGGTCGAGTAGACTGCAAGTAGTCTGTACATCGGCGCAGGCTGCTGAGTTGGTGACACCTGCAGTGAGGTCAGTAGTTTGAAGGCTCATCTGAAGAGTATTCAGGTTTTGTAGCTGACTAAGCGGCGTTGTGGTAACTTGATTGTTTTATTTTCTAACTAATACACTTATTATGTCAGCATTTTAAGAGCAAATTTAAGACTCACTATTTTGGTGTAGCCTATAACTAAAATTAATTGTAGTTAAACACTTGAGTATACTTTTAGTTTTACACCTGTTAGATTATTACTTAGACTATGTCAGATTAATTATTAAGATAACTTTTTTATTTATCTAATACTATTATTTTTGCAATTATTTATTATTATTAATTAAATAATATATTAATTAAGTAATTATTTTTATTCTTTTACATAATATCAGAATACATGTATTATGTTGAATGTTTATATTAACTTCCATTGTGCATTTTCTTGTATTGTACAGCACCAAAGAATAGTATTGTTTAAATATTGTGCTGTATAAAGTTTAAACAAACTAAAATATATATACAAAATATATATATATATATATATATATATATATATATATATATATATATATAATATATATATATATACATATGTATATATTTCTTATTATTATATATATATATATATATATATAATATATATATATATATATATATATATATATATAGTTTAATGTACAGTACCTATTATCTAGCAATAAGTTTTATTTAAGTTGTAAAGATACAAGGCAGTGTAACAGGGTGTAGTATAACAAATACTAGTACACCCTGTATTGTAGAGCAGCTAAGGTAATTCCCAAGAAACCTGCAAATGCTTAGAAGAACCATATGACAAAGACATTTTATTTTAAGCAGTAACTGTAATTTTTTAAAAAAATGCAATAATTTTGTTATCCTAAATAGTAAATGCTTAATGTAAGTTTTATACATTGTAAAATGTCAACCACTTAACTGCGTGTATTTAAATACAGGTGAATATAATACAGACACACAATTCAAAAATATTTAAAAACTTACTTAAGGTAAAACTGTTGACATTCCTGAAATTAGTTACATTTTGTGATAAAGAAACAACAGGGGAAATAAAGGAACCAGACAGAGGGTAAACATATACTCAGGGAGTGGTGGTTCCCTTGCTCCCAGCAGCAGGAGTTGTTTGCTGATTAGGTGTGAGAGAAGCCAAACAGGTAGTGTATAGAATAGACTATACAACTATATCACTGGACCCACTCTAGTTGGTATGTGAATATAGGAGGTATGGAAATAAGTCTCCCCAAGAAAATTTGTCTCAGAAAAATTCCTCTCTCCCGAAGCAAGTAAAGTTTAAAAAAGCTATTACATTTTCGTTGTATTTAACGCATCAACTGATGTATCCGACATAACTCTAATTAACACAAGGAAAGCGTTCAATGCAACTTATTGATGTAAAGTAAAAGATAGGACTTTGATTTGTTGTTGGTTGTAATAGTCGGCTGTCCCCAAAGTGTGTTGATAGTTTTATTTTCCGACGGATAATTACAAGGAGAAGCAGTGTGACACTTTGCCGGTAAAGATGATCACGTAAATCATGCATTTTAATATATTATCATGATGGTTACCATCGCATCGACGGCTAATATTTATTTTGGCGATCTTGACAAACAATGAAGTATGCCATCTTTCACGCAGCACAACCTGTTTTGTGGCAAATGTATACATGTGTTATGACTATGTGCATTTAGACAACTTGTCAGATATAAGTGCTTATCGAACTATTGTGAAACCACAACGTACAGCACTATATAATGCAAATCCCATAAAACATTCAAAATGCCTAAAATCGTTCATACTATCTGCACTACGTAAATCACTACATGTCTATGACAGTGTGGTAAACCCAATATTATATCGGACATTTAAGATAGGAAAGCTACAAAACAAAATATTTATGATCTGAATTTCCTAGTATGATGTACCAGAAACCGAAGTGATGACTACCCGGTATAGTCTATAATTCATATTTTATCAGCTATTGCCTTTACATAAATCTGCCATCCGAGCTGTATTACTGGTATCCAGCCATATAATAATAATACTGCTAAGATGGCTACCATAATATATATTTATTAATATTAATTTATTAATATTATTATTTTATTTTCATTAGCCGGAAACTACAACTGTCATCCATCATTAGAATATCATTCTTTTGTCCTGTCCCCAATCAGCTCCAGTTGCGTGGAGACTCACCATGTATCTTGACGCATTTACACGACCTATTAACACAATGAAGGTATTTCAAGGCCACCTATACTGAGATATGCTACAGGTTTCTTACTAACATTTAAAGAAAGTGTTCAATGGCACCTACTGGTGTAACTCGTGTAATGTACCCTACAAGTCTAAATAAAACAAGGAAAGTGTCCATTGCCACTTTTTGATGTATCCTACGAGTCTCTAACTAAAACAAGGAAAGTGTCCAATGCCAGTTATTGGTGTATCCTAGGAGTCTCTAACTAAAACAAGGAAAGTGTCCAATGCCACTTATTGGTGTATCCTAGGAGTCTCTAACTAAAACAAGGAAAGTGTCCAATGCCACTTATTGGTGTATCCTAGGAGTCTCTAACTAAAACAAGGAAAGTGTCCAATGCCACTTATTTCATGTATCCTACGAGTCTCTAACTAAAACAAGGAAAGTGTCCAATGCCACTTATTGGTGTATCCTAGGAGTCTCTAACTAAAACAAGGAAAGTGTCCAATGCCACTTATTTCATGTATCCTACGAGTCTCTAACTAAAACAAGCAAAGTGTCTAATGCCACTTATTCATGTATCCTACGAGTCTCTAACTAAAACAAGCAGTGTCTAATGCCACTTATTCATGTATCCTACGAGTCTCTAACTAAAACAAGCAAAGTGTCCAATGCCACTTATTGATATATCCTACAAGTCTCTAACTGAAACCACGAAAGTGTTCAATGCCACTTATTGATGTATTCTACGAGTCTGTAACTAACAAAAAGAAAGTATTTAATGCCACTTATTGATGTATACTACAAGTCTCTAACTAACACAAAGAAAGTATGTAATGCCACTTATTGATGTATCCTACAAGTCTCTAACTAACACAAAGAAAGTATTTAATGCCACTTATTGATGTATCCTACAAGTGTCTAACTAACACAAAGAAAGTATTTAATGCCACTTATTGATGTATCCTACAAGTCTCTAACTAACACAAAGAAAGTATTTAATGCCACTTATTGATGTATACTACAAGTCTCTAACTAACACAAAGAAAGTATTTAATGCCACTTATTGATGTATCCTACAAGTCTCTAACCTAACACAAAGAAAGTATTTAATGCCACTTATTGATGTATCCTACAAGTCTCTAACTAACACAAAGAAAGTATTTAATGCCACTTATTGATGTATACTACAAGTCTCTAACTAACACAAAGAAAGTATTTAATGCCACTTATTGATGTATCCTACAAGTCTCTAACTAACACAAAGAAAGTATTTAATACCACTTATTGATGTGTCCTGCAAGTCTCTAACTAACACAAAGAAAGTATTTAATGCCACTTATTGATGTATCCTACAAGTCTCTAACCTAACACAAAGAAAGTATTTAATGCCACTTATTGATGTATCCTACAAGTCTCTAACTAACACAAAGAAAGTATTTAATGCCACTTATTGATGTATCCTACAAGTCTCTAACTAACACAAAGAAAGTATTTAATGCCACTTATTGATGTATCCTACAAGTCTCTAACTAACACAAAGAAAGTATTTAATACCACTTATTGATGTGTCCTGCAAGTCTCTAACTAACACAAAGAAAGTATTTAATGCCACTTATTGACGTATCCTAGAAATCTCTAACTAACACAAGGAAAGTGTTCAAGTTACCTTTTATTTCCATGTAAATTCAGCAACAAAATACCCAATGTGGATTTTGTAGTGATTTTGTTATTGTAAACTGAATATAGAGGTTTGAGTGAAATATCATATTGTTTGTATGCCCTAATTCATACAACGGTTTGAGACACGAAAGAAGCTGCACTTTATATAAGTTGTTATTTTAATATATACATTCATACTATTGTGTTTTAATTTCAGTTGTTGGACACACACTGCTGTGATGCCAGAGATCAAACAGTACAAACATGTAACACATCTCGGGGTAGTGTACGAATGTTCCCCAATGACTTGTTCTGACATTGACAGCGACGTGAAATATGTCAAGTCTGAAATGCAGATGATAGAGACGAAGTTTGAAGAAAGAATTCTGCCTGTTGACAACTCAAGTCAGGAGGTTGAGTCTGACGCTGGTAGCAGTGGAGAGACGAGGCGTTGGGTGGTGTGTGAGGGCGGCGTATTGAAGGAAATCAAAGTAGAGCCGACTGACTGGAACCCAGACACACGTGAGACATCAATGTGCAACGAGAACATTGATCAAGAGGAACTTTGTAATAAGAATAATGTTGAGGTTGACGTGCAGCCAATCCGTGTCAGGTCGTATGTCTGTGGTACATGTGGAAAGTCATTCCAACAGGCATGCTACCTTGCTACCCATGAAAGTATTCACACAAGTGTGAAGCTATACACTTGTGTGACATGTGGAAAGTCGTTCAAACAATCTCGTTACCTAACTGTCCATAAAAAGCTTCACATAGATAAGAAGCCATACATTTGTGTTACATGTGGAAAGTCATTCAAACAATCTGGCTACCTCACTGAACATAAAAGGATTCATACAAATTCTAAACCATTCGCTTGTGTTACATGTGGAAAGTCATTCCGACGATCTAGCCAACTCACTCTACATAAAGGGATTCATACAAATTCCAAACCATTCGCTTGTGTTATATGTGGAAAGTCATTTAGACGATCTAGACAACTCACTGTACATAAAATAATTCATACAGATTCCAAACCATACGTTTGCGTTACATGTGGAAAGTCATTCAGGCGATCTAACCAACTCATCGAACATGAAAGAATTCATACAAATTCCAAACCATTCTCTTGTGTTACATGTGGAAAGTCATTCAGACGATCTTGCCACCTCACTGAACATAAAATAATTCATACAAA
This sequence comes from Ridgeia piscesae, assembly GCA_025642075.2. Classification (NCBI taxonomy): domain Eukaryota; kingdom Metazoa; phylum Annelida; class Polychaeta; order Sabellida; family Siboglinidae; genus Ridgeia; species Ridgeia piscesae. The sequence goes on from JAODUO010000128.1 coordinate 263,179, forward strand.
TTCCAAACCATACGCTTGCATTACATGTGGAAAGTCATTCAGACGACATGGCAATCTCACCGAACATGAAATAGTTCATAGAAATTGCAAACCCTACAATTGTGATACATGTGGAAGGTCATTCAAACGTAAATCTTCCCTTAACATCCATGCAAGAATCCATACATATGTTAAACCGTACACTTCCGTTTCATGTGGAATGTCATTTGAACGATCCGAAGGCCTTACTTCCCATGAAAGGACTCATACAAATGGCAAGCTATAATCTTGTGTTACATCACTTACATGTGGAAAGTCATTCAAACGACCTGAAGGCCTTACTTCCCATGAAAGGACTCATACAAATGTCAAGCCATATACTTGTGTTACATGTGGAAAGTCATTCAAACGACCTGAAGGCCTTATTTCACATGAATGAACTCGTACAAATGTCAAGCCATATTATACTTGTGTTGCATGTGGAAAGTCATTCAAACGATCTGGTGACATTACTGTGCATGAAAGGAGTCATACATATATGAAGCTGTTTACTTGTGTTACAGGTGATCTTTCTATTCACGAAAGGACCCACAGAAATGCCAAACATACATTTGTGTTATGTGTGGAAAGTCATTCAGACAATCTTTTGCCCTTACTGCGCATGAAAGGATTCACAGAAATGTTAGGTCAACTGAATGATTTATGCAATTTATTCCTCACTTGTGTTGCATGTGGTAGTTTATTCAAACCACCCTATGAACTCGTGTCATGAACGAGTTAATACAAATCAAGTGATTCAGACGATCTAGTTACCTTACTGTTCATGACAGGGTTTACACATATGTGAAGCTGTACACTTGTTTTGGGTTAAAAATAATTCAATTTATTGTCGATGGAAAGATTTTTACGTGTGTGTGTGTGTGTGTGTGTGTGTGTGTGTGTGTGTGTGTGTGTGTGTGTGTGTGTGTGTGTGTGTGTTTTTTGTGTGTGTGTGTGTGTGTGTGTGTGTGTGTGTGTGTGTGTGTGTGTGTGTGTGTGTGTGTGTGTGTGTGTGTGTGTGTCTGTGTCTGTGTGTCTGTGTGTCTGTGTGTCTGTCTGTGTGTCTGTCTGTGTGTCTGTCTGTGTTGTCTGTGTTCTGTCTGTGTGTCTGTCTGTGTGTGTCCGTGCGTGCGTGTGTATTTGCATATTTGGGTGGACGATGGCGATTGGGTGTGGATGTTTATTGAATCACATTGAATTTCAACCCTTGGTATCCATGTTCTGTCCTTTGGGCCGAACTTCCAGCAGACTTGTGGCCTCACTCTGCGTGCGGTCCACCGTTAGTTGCCATATCTCAGAAACCGTTCAGGAGAAATGTGTCTAATTCCACTGCGCACGGGAAACTCATATTTTAGTAAGTGGTTTAAAAAAACCTATAACTCTACACGTCACAAAAAAGTTGGCTATCATTGTTAAAACCTTAAGCACTGGACGTTTTCCATAATTGTGGATCTTAGGGTTGCGTCACTATTCACAAGAACTGTATGTTTGATTGATATTTTCTAATATCTGTCTGGACAGAGAGCCAATTCATTGTTTATGAAACCCACCACTCTCTGGAGTCTAACCGGAACTTTTATATAATGTACCAGAAAAAGCACCTGGCAATCTGCCAGATGGACATTACTAGTTTCTGCTTTTACGAAGTTTTTCTTATAATAAAATTATATATTTTCTTTCAAAGTAATAAAACATTTAAAATATATGTATGGGTAATTTAGTAGTAACGTTCTAGCCATTGCTGTTGCTTTGGAAAACAAGAGTTAGATTCAATGGTTCGTTGCTTTATTGGTAATTGATTCGAGGTGTTTCATTTAAATCTCGAGGCTGCAATTTACTGTGTTTCAGCCAAACTGCGTATGCGTATTGGAATAAAACATATCGGACATTTCGAAATGAATTATTTCAAAGACAATAAAAATTAAGTCGAATTCGACGACAGAAGATCCATTAAGAAACGTGTACTAACGACACTTTCTGAGAATGAATGCTGGATGCTAAATGCGTCAAGGCATCCATCTATTCATCTGTGCGAGAACAGGAAGGCAGTGTGGAAATTCCTACTGCTTTGTATGAAAAGGACTGCTGTGTAATTACCTAAGTAAGCAAGTACCTAATTGGGGTCAATAATCATTCTGGTTATAGTTTAGTGAAACGACACCGGTTGTCGTTTATTATCTCGCCATGAATAAACTCGTCTCTTGGCAGCCACAAGCTGAAGTCCCGTTTTATGTGTGTCCTTTTTGTGCAAGGTGGTTTATTTCTCGTGTTCCGTTTGCCATGTTTCATATAATACAATGTACCGAGGCAGAGCTGAAATTCATGCCGATACGGGTTGTTCCTCTATAATAAAACAGCCTTATTTGCCATTATCAACATGCAAGTACATTTCACGTTAAATAGGAATGTGTTCTGGCGTTGAGTCACGTAGTGCGTATAATAAAATGAAATATGACAAATAATATACATATATATATACACATATATACATATATACATACATATATAACAAAAAATAACGCAGGAGTCGACCCTCAAGTCTATTACAAAATATAGTACAGACTGGAGGGTGTACTACTGTTATAATTGTTGTTACATGCTACAAATGTTTAGTTTAGTGTTATTAATAGTTTCATTGTAATACTTAGTGCATTTCTTGTTTTAAGATGCACTAGTAAACCTTTGTATGTAAGTTATATAAATAAATTTAAAATAAATTAAACACTGCTTTGATGATGTATAGTACTAAAACTTGTATGTAAATTATATAAATTAATATAAAATTAAACCCGTTACTAAAAATCTGTACGTATATATATATATATATATATATATATATATATATATATATATCAAGTTAAAACACATTTTGGAATTCTAACGTAATTGGACGAAGAATGCGTAGTGCAGTATAAGTGCAGTAGCGTGACAGTTAATAGAGTTAATAGGTCAATTTTGTTATACTTATAAATGAAATCATTAATATATTATATTATCTCCATTATTGGTGTTTCAAACCTGTGTTTACTGGTTCATTCAATATATATATTATATATAATTGTTTTGAAATGACGGACATTGCTTTAAATTTCTTTTAGTGTCATGCACGTTTTAATAAGTGTTTATGTTTTAGATTAATATATATATATATATATATATATATATATATATATATATATACTATATATATATAATATATATATATATATATATATATATATATATATATATATATATTAATCTAAAACATAAACACTTATTAAAACGTGCATGACACTAAAAGAAATTCTAAAGCAATGTCCGTCATTTCAAAACAATTTGAATTAATCGAAATGTCTAATAAAAACACTTTCTAAACATAGGTAATGTCCCGGATGCACGAATGTTCACAGGTAATTAATTCCACAGTCGAGGTGCTGCTGCGCCAAATGCCGAATCACAAATACACTTCTTTGTTATGCCTTGGTGCCGTGTTGGCGCATAGTTCTGGTGTAGGCTTCCGTCACGCTTTCGTGGTTGAACAAGTTCTGCCACATAAGAAGGAGCTAAACCACTGATGCATTTAAAAGTCATTACCAACATTTTGAATATTTTTGAATTTATGAATATTTCTTTACGTAATTAATTATTAAAAAGTCTAAAACGACTCGTTGAATATACGAAAATAAGAAAAGTTTGCCAAAAGTAGTTGCCCACATTCAGGTAACAATTGTCAATGTTGGTCACTAAGACGATTTGTGGGACATTTTCCATACATCTGTATGTAAATTTAAAGTTATAGCACAACGAGTACTGCTCTAAATGGCTAACACTTTAATCTTCTGTATAACTGTACTCGAGTAGATTTCATATCATCAAGAATACTAAATGTGACGTTTTGATCTCAGTAGATTTTGTGACTTTCGAAATAATCTTTAAATTCAAAATCGAATGTGGCATCTGTCCTAATCGTTTTCCACATGCTATCGGTGACTGATCGATCACGGATGCCCGCTCTAAACAAACAATGCTGTCAAATCGAATTCTTGAGGACTGTTCAATGTTTGGCTGGTTCACTAATATCAATCGAAAACAGCCACACGTTTAACTTCGTATGTTATACACGTTTGCGGTGTCAAGCACAATGTGACGTTCTCCCATAATTTGAAGCGCAGTGGCGCAGTGGCGCAGTGGCGCAGTGGCGCAGTGGCGCAGTGGCGCAGTGGCGCAGTGGCGCAGTGGCGCAGTGGCGCAGTGGCGCAGTGGCGCAGTCCTAGAGCAAATGGCTCTCAATGTGGAAAAACCGAATTCGAATGTCGAACCTTGGGCAAATTCGTTCACTTTATGTTATCTTAGTTCACTCAGCTCTATAAATGAGCATCCGGTTGGGGAATAGTCGGCGCGTAATTGCAGAGTGGCTAAGTTGTCCCAGTGAAGTCGAGAGTGTGATCGACTGAACAGATGCGCCCGGGAGAAAGTGTAAAGTACTGAAAGTAGACCTAACGACAGGATTCTACGCTATGTACGAACTTACCTTTTTAGCACAAGCATGCACGCCGAGCAAAATGCCAGAATGAACCAGTAAACACAGGTTTGAAACACCAATAATGGAGATAATATAATATATTAATGATTTCATTTATAAGTATAAAAAAATTGACCTATTAACTCTATTAACTGTCACGCTACTGCACTTATACTGCACTACGCATTCTTCGTCCAATTACGTTAGAATTCCAAAATGTGTTTTAACTTGATTTATTTTTAGCGTCGTTATATTAGTTCGCCAACGCTCGTATTAGATAAATGAGTTTAATTTGCACTAGGACAGGCCCTCACTGTTCGCTACAGCTGAGTGCCCGGCAGTTTAGACTGTAACGAGATGAAACACGACCGGATGACGAAGTGTTATATCGAAAAAGTTTAAAGTACTGCCAGTAAACCCAACGATTCTACGAATATGTACGAACTTACCTTTTTAGCACAAGTATGCACGCCGAAGCAAATGCCGGAATGAATCAGTAAACACAGGTTTGAAATATCAATAGTGGGGATAATATCAGCGCGCGGCTTCTTAATGAAATCATTTATATGCATAACAAAATTGACCTATTAACTCTATTAACTCTCACGCCACTGCACTTATACACCGTGTACGTTTTTAGAATGCCAAATTGTTTAACCTAATTTATTATTCGCGTCTTTATGCTAATACGCCAAAGCTCGTTTTAGATAAATGGATATAGTGTGCACTAGTATAGACCTTCACTGATAGCTTCAGCTGAGTGCAAGGCAGTTTGAGACTGTAACGAGATGAAACCTAACAGGGTGCCGAAGTGTTATATCATAATTGCAGTACTTAAAAGGCAGAGTCATGTTATAGTATCACACGATTACTGTATTTCCTTTATTCACAGCCAACGCACACTATCTGAACCACTGTTCTCCAATGTTCACATCTCCAGCCAGAGCCCCCAATCGGCGACGCTGAAGACACACCTCTCAGGTGTCACTCTCAGACAATTACAACGTAGGGTGTCACTGCCAGAAAACCCGACACAGGACCCCGGTCAGAGCACAAAGTGCTCGAAAACAAAAGGAAACTCGAAAGTAAAACAGGAGTATTCAACTAACACTGCCCCTGTCGTCAACCCAGGAGAGGAACTTGTGTCGTTGTTGAGCAGGGTGCAATGGACATTGTGTTACTGGTACTGGTCCATCCATGACCGCTGGCTTCAAGCGGTCTACAGAAACTGTATTGTATCTGCTTGCATGTGGAAGCTTAACAAAACGTGCCTGGAGTGGTGTTCTGTTCCGTCCACGCGAACTAACACATGTGTTGCAGTGGAAAGATCTTGGTGCAAAGGCTACTGTAATAACCAGCGTTTGAATTGTTCAATGCTGCCACTTCAGCATACAAGTTGTCGTTGTACATCGTGAGCTCCTCAAGTTGTCGAGCGTTCGTGCTCATGGTAACCGAGTCTTCTTGTGAAACATTGAACAGTGACAGAAACACTGCAGAGAGGACTTGCTGGCCAGCTTTTCGGCCAGCGTCATCATATGCTCAACGGACAATACACCCACTTGCGACCGGACCGTTAGCTGCATATGCGACGCAGAGGCGTTAGAAATTCGTCCGTCACAATTACATCGCCTTCAATGGACCCCCCGAAATCCTCTAAATGAGGCGACACAGGTCGGTCGGCGCCGTGTGTGCACCCTCTCTGTCGTGGCCTTCAGTTCATCGAAAGCATTAGGTGCAGGAAAATCGTTCAACATCAAGTCCACCACGACATCAGATTCTGCGGCTGACATTGCCTGTATGCAGTGATCGAATTTGGGCTGAACTATTGTATAACCGAAATTTTTCTTCGCAGTGGAGGAACCACTTTGCTGGGTTATCGGGCCACAACGCTGGCAACTTAATGTAATCAGCTGGCTTCCACACTGGGTGTAGCCGACGGCCAGCACGTCCGTGTTAGTGACGACTGCAGTCTGTGCGGCCGCTAGGTCTGTCTTAGCCTGATTCACTTGTTGTGCTGTTGGAATTGTCATCTTAAAATTGATGCTAGCCTAGCAACAATTTCCAACACTGTTTTGCGTAGTGGTTACTAACTTGCCGGAAATTGTGTGCGTCGATGTTTAACAAGATTTAACAAAATTGCCACCTAGAGATTCAACTCTAGATGACAGGTGGACTAGGAAGCCTATCTATCTATACCCCGCCAGTCTTAGGTATATGTCGATTTTATTTTTAAATATATTAACACTACTAGCACCTACACAATCAGCTGATAATCTGTTCCATTCTTTTACTGTTCTTTGTGAAAATGAAAATTTTATAATATCTAGTCTACACTGCTTCTTTGCTAATGTAACTCCATGTCCTCTAGCCCTTCTCTCTTCCTTGATTGTGAAAAAAATATTTCTGTCAATATTTTCATACCCATTCAATATTTTAAACACCTCAATCTGATCTCCTCTCAATCTTCTGGTTTCTAGTGTTGTTAAACCACATTCTTTTAGGCGCATTTCATAACTAATATTCCTGAGTTTTGGTATAATTTTTGTTGCTCTCCTTTGTTCTCTTTCTAGCATATCAATATCCTTCTTGCGATATGGCCTCCATGCTTGTATACAATATTCTAAGTGAGGCCTAACTATTGTTTTATACAGCGGTATTATTAGTTCTTTTTCTTTGTACACTATATTTCGCCTAATTAATCCAAGAATTTGGTTTCCCTTCGCTGCTGCAATTCCACACTGCTCTGATACCTTCATGTCAGCACTAATAGTTAACCCTAAGTCCTTTTCCTTTAAGATAGTATTTAGTACAGTACCACCCATTGTATATTGTGCATCTTCATTCCCATGTCCTGTGTGGAGGCACTTACACTTTCCAAAATTAAACAGCATTTGCCACTTCTCAGACCATTCTATCAACTTATAAACATCATCTTGTAAATGCTGTCTATCTGCATCACATTTAATTTTCCTAAACACTTTTGTGTCGTCCGCAAATTTCAACACCTTGCTTGTTATGTCACCATCCAAATCATTGATATATATTAAGAATAAAATAGGTCCCAGTACTGATCACTGCGGTACTCGACTCAAAACCGATTTCCAGTTTGAAACCTCCCCATCAACTACTACTCTTTGTCTTCTATCAATAAGCCATTTTTCTATCCAGTTGATCATACCATTTCCTATGCCATGGGCCTTTAGTTTAAGTAGTAATCTTTGGCGTGGCACTTTGTCAAAGGCTTTTTTAAATCTAAGTAGATTTTATCTACTGGTGATCCGTCATCTACCCACTTTGTGACATCTTCCAAAAAACATAACATATTTGATAAGCATGACCTCGCTTTAAAAAACCCATGTTGAGATGGGTTTATCAATTTATCTTTAACAAGAAAATCAACCAGGTGATCTTTAATTAGTCTTTCTAATAGTTTGCAAATCACCGATGTTAAACTCACTGGTCTATAGTTCTCTGACTTGTTTCTCGAACCTTTTTTAAATAATGATATAATGTTTGCTTCTTTCCATTCTAACGGAACTATTCCCTCCTCTAATGACAAATTGAATACTGTTGCAAGCGGTATGCTGATTTGTTCTACAATTTCCAATAGTAATTTGGGAGGAATCCCATCCACTCCAGGTGATTTATCCTTCATATCTCTTATTTTCATAGCTACCATTGTTGGGGTTACAATTAGTTGTCCTAAATAGTCAAACTCTCTCCCTTCGAACTTAGTCTCAAGTACTGGTAATATACTAATATCTTCCCTGGTAAACACCGAACTAAAGTACTCATTTAGGTTTTCTGCCATTAAGAATCCCTCTGTTACTATGTTTCCATCACTACCTTCTAGAGGACCGACCTTATCATGAACTTGCTGTTTACTTCGAACATACGCATAAAAACTCTTGCTGTCATGTTTTATATTAAAGGCTATTTTTGTTCGTAGCTTCTCTTTGAATTTCTAATTTCAGCTGTAGCTTGATTAAGTGCTTCTTTATAAATGCTATAGTCTTCTTCACTTCTATATCTCTTCCACATCATTTGCTTGTACTTTGTTTTTCTAATGGCTTCCTTCGATAAGTGTTTCTTCTTTGACCGTTTCCCCTGTTTTTTCAAGGGGACAAATTTGTCAATGACGCAGTCAATTTCACTCTTTAAAATATTCCAGCAATCTGTTGCTGTCTTATTCTTCATTGTGTTATTCCAATATATATTTGCTAAATATTCCCTCATGTCCTTATATCTTCCTCTGTTATTCAAAGTAATTTCCGGCCCAAGCCATGTGGTCAGTTACAGTACAGCTGTTTCTGATAACACGTTGCGTTGAACAATACAGGAATGTGAATCGTCACTAACCTCACCGTTGTGTTGCTGGTTGTACGAAGATTGCGTGTTCAAATCATGGCATGATCACCACTATAGTAACGCACGATTTATTACATTTCCTTTATTCACAACCTCTCCACTATTATGTCAGCGCACACTGTCTAAACCACTGTTCTCCAGTTTTCACATATACAGCCGGCGTCTCCAGCCGGCGCCGCAAAATTCACATCTGTCAGGTGTCATTGTCAGACAATCCCAACGTAGGGTGTCACTGCCAAATACTCCATACAATGTAATACACATAAAAGAAATAGTTTTATTTATATCAATTTGGTGCATGTATTTAATATTTTTAACAATTGTTCTTAAAATGGTTTCGCTCCAACCCAAATTTCTGTCAAGGGATTGCCTTATTAAACATACATATGCATATTAATTATATTAATTATATTCATTGTATTGTTATTATTACTTTCTGGGGTCTCAAATAAAAAATATGTTGTTGCTCTTTGCAAGCCACGCCTTCTACCAGTTCATTTGTGATTATTCGAACTGGAATATACTAGTTGTATACTCTACTCTGTATGTTCACATTGTACTTTACAAGCTAGCCTTGTGCAATTTATTTTATATGTAAGAGTTTTATTATTTATTTTTATTTATTTTATATTCTCATGTATGACTTGTATGAAAATTATCGGAAATGACTGTAGAAAATAACATTGATATAGTCAAAATGGAAATAAATGTTGTTTTAAATGCATGTCATAATAATTATTAGCAAGTGAGCACAATTAATTGCGAAAATAAAACAATTGTAATAAAAATGGAAATAAATGTTTTAAATGCATGTCACAATCATTAGCAAGTGATATGAATTAATTGTGAAAATTAAATGTATGTAATAAAATGAAACAAATGCACGTGATTATAATGGAAACAATATCGTATTTTCGGCTGTTTACCCTCTCATTCTACTAATACAGTTTTCCCACCTATATTCTAACGATCTTGTATGCGGCAGAAAAACAGCGCGTAATGTTTTTATATAGGTCAGTTCGTTCAGTTCACTTTGCCAGCGTACTGGTTGGTTTTGTGTATTCCTCGATCCGACGACGCTCCCGCCTGCCAAGTCGCACTGCCGAATGCACGTGGCGCGTGTTAACTTCCAGCAACCAATCGCAACGCAGATAGCATTGCAAGCAGTGCCTTAATTTAACAAAATTTGTATCCGGATAGGCGAAGTCGCAGGTCACCAAATTACCGTTCGCACTGCTATACCAGAGACACTTGGTGACACGCGCTCAATTGCTTCGCGACCCTAATGTTGGTCCGACCTAGGGGCTGAGAACCGTTGACTGAGGCGATCGTTCAGCTCGCCGAAGTTACTTCTACTGCTGTCGTTATTACCCATCGGCCTGGAGTGTGGGAGACGTCGTCACTTGTTCCCGTCGTCCACATCTTCTTCATTCAGCTTCAACTCCATGGCCTTCTTCACACTGTCTTTCTGTCTGTTTGGTTTTGATGTCTCTCTCTTGTCCTTTGACTAAGTGAATGAGTGAGACAGTGAGTGATAAGTGACTGTGTGTGCGTGTGCGTGTGCGTGTGCGTGTGCGTGTGCGTGTGCGTGTGCGTGTGCGTGTGTGTGTGAGTGAATAGTTGATTGATTGGAACTGCATTCGCATATGATGTGTGCAGGTTACCGTCGCGGCTTTATTTATTTATGAAGACAACAATTCGCTACCAGAACATATTGCTTAATGATCTTACTCATTTCTGTATCACCACCTTGAGGTATATTATAGTCGGATGTCGTCACCCCTCCCTGCCAATATTGCAGGTAAGTTGAGAAGGTTTCTATTAGTGTATTAACATACAACGTCGTGTTGTTGTTGCGAGCAAATGTTAAGCAGGGCGTCAATTCAAGGTATAGTGAATACAAACATTCCGTTAAGTTCAATTATCAACTCATTTATTGATTTGGGTTAGTAGCAAGGCAACATGATCTTTTCTGAGCTGCCGCGCGTCAACCTATCACGGGCTTCAAGATGATAAATGTCAGAACATCATTCACCATTTATTGAAATCGTCAAAGTCAAATTCGTCCTCTTCTTCCACTTCATGATCACCAGTGTCCAGCAGATCTACCAGTGAGTTTGGTAGAACAGGATCGCAGGACCACACCGGTTCCAACACTAAGTCGTCAGTCCTAATCCACCCTTGCTCATCATCATAGGGTTTTGGCTTTTCCAGGATGGGTTCGTCAGCTCGGTTGTACAAGGTGACGCGGTGGTTGACACGCTAAACGCGCGGTTTCAAAGCTGAGTGGCAGGAAGGAAGGCGAGCGAGATCGACCTTAGACTTCGAAGTGAGTTTCCCGTCCTCATCCACCACCTTGTGCAGGAGTTTGGCACGGATGACGTCCACCGAAGACTCGCAATTGGGACTATTCCAACTGCTTCAGCACGTGAGGCTTGAAGTTCTAGTCATCATCGCGTTGCTTGAGCGCTCTGTGAAACCTGGAAGTCTTCTCCAGTTTATTCAGGGGATTCACCTTCCCTTTGAAGGCATTTATGCAGTCCTCTCTAACCCAAAAACAGTGGCGTAGTACTCTTCTCCCAGGGATACTGCGAGATCAGATAAGTTGACTAATTGTCAATGTTTCCCTGAACCCGTATCGAGATATACAGTTAGCTTGACGGCGTGGACATGATAAAGAGGAATCACGAAGATATCTTTGTCAGTGCTTCTGACTAGTGCGTTCTTGCATCCGAGGGCAGCTGCATGACGGAGGCACAGCGCCATTCTCGTATCAGTCTCTTCCTGGTTGCTGTAAAATGTGGGAGCTCACCTGAAACAGAAAGGGCCACTGGTGTATGACGCTGAGGTAAAATAGAAAGAGTGAAATTGATTTGATCTATAACAAAAACAATGCAATATTTGCATAATAGTAATATTACGGCTTTCGCCGTTCGATGAGACGAGTTGATGGGCACTAGCATATCGGTTCTCTCCAGCCTTTAGTGAAGCTGCTTGTTGACCACTCCTTGCAACAGGATTGACAGAGCTGTTTCTTGTTATCGTTATATGCAAGAAACATTTTAATATGCATTGAGACGCAACGAACCATGTTGAGTGTTGGTAGACACTCGGCGATAGATGAAATACGATTGGCAACAACGGAGATGAGAATGATTCGAGGGGCAATGGGTGTATGTCTTCGTCTGGGGAAGCAGCAGGGAAATGAAACCAACCTGAAAGAAGTCGACGTGGAGAGCATTTTGTCACCATGAGGAGAATCAAGCTAGAGTTGCTTGGTCATGTCAAGATAAAGAAAGATAGGGAAGACACGAAAGCCGCCATGGATATCAAAATAGAGGAGAAATGAGACAAGGGGAGGCCCAAGTTGAGGCGTTGGGAGGAGACAGTAAGGAAAACTCAAAAGGCGTGGAAGATAAAGGAAGAATGGACTCAGAATAGGAAGAAACGAAAGAGATTCTGCAAGATCCGCCACCTCGTGGAGGAAAACGGCGTGAAAAGGGGAGAAAGGGGAGAAATTATATTAATTAATTCTGAATCAAACTAGCAACTCCATAAGAAGAAGTTGTAGTATGTTGCCTCATCATAACCTCAATGAAGTTGCTGTTTATTAGTACGTGTTAACATTGTATATTTGTATCTGTCAATGTTCGATCAAAATATGGCTATAGAATTAGAAATTACTTGCCGAACCCTAGAAAACCGGTACACGACTGGAAGTCACACAAGGCCTCGACGGGACGGATTTCGTCATCGAAATCAGGCTCCAATAGATGGCATTGCGAGTGGGTTGTTGCCACCTGTGGACACATGTCAGCGATCTTGTATAAGCCAGCTGTCTACAACATGTTATATGTTGACAATAACGTTAAAAAATGTAGGGCGTTGTTGTGCCTGCTTCTGCAGTGTGTTGATGTCACTGCCTCTGTAATGCGTTGTTGGCTAGGCTTCTGTAGTATGTTGTTGTCACTGCTACCTTTTGGGGAGACCCCCGTTAAGTTCGTGTAAATAACACAATTTTAGTTTGATTTTTGTCCACTGATGCACCCAGAGGATGTGTCTTATCTATGTTCATATTGTAGTCCTACACAGTCGACTGTAATACTACCCTTCCCAATGGGTAATTTATTATATTCTCAGATGACACAGCTGGGAGGAGACAGTAAGGAAAAGGAAAAGGACCTTTTTCGATGACTGCCGGGCTAGACTGACGCGAACGAGGGGCGGGCAAACACTGGCACGTTTGACTGCAACACGAACCGATACAGAAGCTGTGTGAATTGGTGAGTTATTGGAGGTGATGCCAGGCAGATAATTTGAGCTATTGAGTTGTTTTTGCTGCACTGTTGATGCTGCACATTTTGGTTGCTCACTGAGCGATAGTACGGTATCCTCAGGCTAGACAGTCAGCGGACCATCCAACCGTGACGGGCCAAGTTGCGTAACCCATCTGCAGTACGTGAACTGCCGCACAGTGCCGAACGGAAAGACGCGCTCTACGTCTACCAAGGCGACAGACGACATGGCTGACCTGAAAGAATCGATCGAATTCATCAGCGCGAAACTGGACGAACTCCTTCCAATCAGGAAGGAGATCAGCTGCGTACTCAAAGCAGTGGAGAAACTCGAAAGAGACAGTGCAGAAAAAGACAAAAAAATAAAGGCAATAGAATCACGCCTGGATAACATAGACCAACATAACAGACTGATTGGCGAACTATTTCAGAAAGTGGCAACCTTGGAAGCGGAGGCTGACAAACGGGAGCAGTACACCAGGCGCCCAAACCTCCGCTTCCATGGCATTGAGGAAAAGGAAGGCGAGGACACCAATGCTATTGTGATTGCTGTGGTTCAAAAGAAACTCGGGCTGAGTCCAATCGGAGCAGACCAGCTGGAGCGCAGCCACAGAATCGGGCCGAAGCAAGATGAAAAGGGCGCTCCGCGCAAGCGCGCGGTCATTGTTCGCTTTCGAAGCGAAGCCATCCGCGACGAAGTGTTTCGTGCACGCGTCAACCTGAAAGAACACAATAGGACGCACAAAGACGGCCAGGTGTTCCTCAACGAAGACTTGACGGCCAAACGGGCTATGTTCGCGTTTAAGACACGACAGTTAAAGAGAGAAAAGAAGATAGCGGATTGCTGGACCCATGCAGGCCGCGTCCTCATCAAAACTTTAAATGGAAAAATCACCGAGATTCTCAGTGAGAAAGACTTGGTTTATTGAGTTTAAATATTGCTAAAGTTTTCAATGTTTAATTAATTAATTGCTTCTTTCTAAATTATGCACCAATGTTCATATTTTGTTTATATATCAGTTCATTACTAACTATTGTTGTATATATATATATATATATATATATATATATATATATATTATGTATATTAGACTGTGGTTTGGTTTATTATTTTTATAATGACGCTGTGCCAAGTGTAAGGCCAGCCAGTCAGCCAGTCATCTATCATTACTATATGCGTTTTTTAATACTCTTTGTTGTATTACTCACGTATCTTTTTTTCCTTTTGCCATCTCGCTTACCTACATACACAATATATATTTTATATGGGGTTACTTACACAATGTATATTCTATGCCTGTTGATGAACCTTGAAGTATGGAATTCCGAAAGTTTTCTTACTGTATATGTAAATGACTGATACTATTAATATTAGCCTGATCCAAACAAACAAGAAATTTAATTTAACAACATTATACAATGAAACCAAGCACATTGAAAATGAAATGTACAATGACCAATCACCGTTCTCACTTAATACGAGTGAATGCAAATATTTTACCTCTGTTGAATTTTCTAAATATGTCAAACCTGAAACTGTATCTTTATCAATGTTTTGCGTCAATTGCCGTAGTTTGGAAGCTCACTAGGATACTCTCCAAGAATTCCTCTTTTCTATGTCGTCAAATGGTTTAACGCTTGACTTCATTGGCCTCACTGAAATTTTCAAAATTCAAGATGTCTTACATTACAAAATTAACGGCTACCATAACCTATTATTCAATACGAGATTAGATGCAGATGATGGCCACGGGGGAGTAGGATTGTATATAAGTGAAACATTTACCTACTCTAAGCGAGAAGACTTATCGATATTTATCCCTCATGTATTTGAGTCAATATTTTTTGAATTACAAGCTGCAAAGCGTAAACCAATAATTGTGGGTGTAATATATCGTCCAAATTCTCATCCACGTGCCGATCTTGATTTTTTTACAAGGACAGTATTATATATTCAGGACAAAATATCAAGTGAAAATAAAATTGCCTATCTGATGGGTGATTTTAATATAAATTTACTAAATGTTGCAACCCACCAAAAAACTAATGATTTTATAGACAATGTAATAGCACAAGGATTTATTCCTTACATAACAAAGCCAACAAGAATAACTTCTACAACAGCAACTCTTATAGACCATTTGTATTCCAAACATACTCACACAGAGTATGACTCCGGGATTATTATTACAGATATGACGGACCACTTTGGAATATTCCATTTAATATATGGTACACCTACTGTGCATAATATAAAATATAAACAAAAACGCCAGCTGAACGAGTATAACATTTTAAAATTTAGAAATTTATTAGCAAAAGCAGATTACACTTCTGTGTTATCTGCTATTGATCCAAATGAAGCATATAATAATTTTATGCAAATATATAAATCATTATTTGAAATATCATGCCCAGTCAAAACTACCAAAATAAATAAAAAATATATTAAAAGAGAACCCTGGATAACGTCTGGCCTACTTGTTTCGTCAATAAATAAAGAAAAACTACTCCGAAGAAAGTAACATAAACCAAATATGGAGAGAGAGAATGCTTATAGAGCTTATTGTAGAATATACAACAAGACAAAAAGAGCGGCAAAGACTAGATATTATGCTGAGATATTGGAAGAACGCAAATACAGCATCAAAGACACATGGATCATACTGAGGCAGGTTATCTCAAAACAAAAAGTATGTTTACATTTCCCTGAAACTTTCAGTGTAAATGGAGAAAAAGTGTCAAACTATAGCATTATTACTGAAGAATTTAATAATTTCTTTGCCAAAATAGGTAAAACAGTAAGCGAATCTGTACCTTCTCCTACAACCTCATTTCATTCGCACAGATCTTCTGTAAATTTCTTCATGCAACCAACTGATATATACGAGATTAAAAATGTAGTAACAAATCTAAAAACAAAATGCACTGTAGGTTTTGACAGTTTATCTACAAAACTTATCCAGCAGACTATAGGAGAAATAATCATACCACTTAGGCTTATTATAAATCAATCCTTTGTTACTGGTGTTGTCCCAGAAAATCTCAAGGTTGCTAAAGTAATTCCAATATATAAATCAGGAAAAAAGAATGTTTTTAATCATTATAGACCAATAAGTATTCTACCTGCACTTTCCAAAATAATGGAAAAAATCGTGTGTAATAGATTAGTAAATTATTTGGAGAAATATAATATTCTATATAAACATCAATATGGATTTCGCTCTAAACATTCCACTATACACCCAATATTGCATTTACTCAAAGACATAGCAGATGCAAATGACAAACTTTCTAAAGATATTACAATGGCTGTATTTCTTGATTTATCCAAAGCATTTGACACTATTAATCATGATGTATTGCTATATAAATTATGTCATTATGGAATTAGAGGCATCAGTAATAAATGGTTCTCCAGTTACCTCTCTAATCGTAAACAGTACATTGAAATGAATCAGTGCAAATCACCATATTAGGACATGTGCTTTTTCTCATCTATATTAATGATATATCAAATTCGACCTCTCTTAACTTATTATCTTTTGCTGATGATACAACAATTTATCATTCAGATTGTGATATTGATAATTTAACCCTAACACTAAACCACGAATTAACAAATATATACAATTGGCTGTGTGCAAACAAACTGTGTTTGAATGTTAAGAAGACACAATATTGTATCTTTAGTCCTAAAAATAGTAACTATGAAGTAAAAGGCAGTGTCAAAATAAACAATGAATTTATTAACCAGATTGGCAAGTATAATAAAGATGAATCCGTAAAATTCCTATGAATATATATAGATCAACACTTAACATGGAAAGAACACATTAATATCACTAAAATCATTATATTATACTCTAATTCACAGTCATATAACATATGGTATACAAGCTTGGGGTAACGGAAACACAAAGAAACTAGACATTTTACAAAAACGTGCATTAAGAATAATTAATAAAAAAGATATAGGAGTCATACGGACCCCTTATATAAGTCTGCAAAAATACTGAAAATCGTAGATGTATTTAAACTGCAGGCTTCGTTATTTATGTATGATTTAGAACATGATTTATTACCTAAATCGTTCAGAAATTTTGTAATGAAAAAAAGTTTTGATACAGATAAAAGAATACCAGACAATTCAAGCTTCTTGTTCATGAGAAACCCAGAACTAACTTTTCTTTGAAGCTACCTAAATATAATTTTACAAAAATATGGAACAAAATTGATAAACAAATAAGAAATGTTAATCACCGGTTGAAATTTAAAAAAATGTTACGTATTTTCTACTTAGACACTTACAAAAGTCTAGTAATATGTTTAAACCCTAGATGTCAAGAATGCAATTAAGTTGCTACATTCCATAGTGTTTTATTTCATAGTTATAACATGCACAAGTCATGCTAAATCTTGTTTGGATTTGTACATGCTTATCCATGCTTATTACAAAAACATACTTATACTAATTTATATTGTAATTGGTTCAAGAATCTCAGATATCACCAGAAACAGTGACAAACTGCATACTTGATATATTCATTGTATTACTACAGTCTTGGTGATGTCTAACAATACGTGTAATTTTACTTTGATAATTCTCCTCTTGTATTGTGTTGTAATATTACAAACGTGCATTGTATATCTATAGTAATGATGGTTATTTTTTAATGATGATGGTGTCACTGGAAGACGGCTCTTAGCCAAGTGACAGCCATGCAGTGCAACATGCTGACAATTTATTACTATGCTTATGTTGGTTCTTGTACATGCTGCGTTGCGAATACAGTTACTCTTACTCTTACTGCTGTTGTTTAACGATGACGTTGGCAATGACCCTGCGTTGGAAAACTTTGTTCAATGGTGTGATCAATCATATTTTCATGTGTTTGAAAGCACCAAAAATATGTGCATTGACCTTAGGAATGACTCTCCATCCCAGACTGACACTGTCATCCACACTAACAAGGTACAGAAGTAGTTGACGAGTATAAATTACCGGTTTTAAACAATTCATACTCACTGGAGTCCATTCTGAAAATGAAAAGCAGGTACTCCGAAAAGCCACTCAAATTATAAATGACAATATTCATTGTTTACATAACGAATACATGCTTCTGCCCTCATCCAGAAGGTTTAGAATTATCACATCCAATCCAACATTAGGAAGCGTTTGATATTCATTCCCATGTATATATGCCTTCTCAAGAACACACACATCTCTGACATTTCCACGAGAGACACACGTGTATTTAACAACCTACTTATGTTCAACTGTTGCATTTATTATTTGCGATGCGATGACCACAGTTATAATAATAATAATATAGATTAGGCTTTTTACTTAATCTTTTATCATGATTAAGGTTTATATACTGTTTTAATAACGTATGTATATGTATGAAAGGGTGATACGTAATATTTGGACCATACTACATACCATGGTCGCAGATGAGTGATGGAGCGCAACTATCGCCATCTTGTGGCTTTCAGACGTATCATAAATAAAACAGAATGCGCAACAGATGGCGTTACTAGTAATTGTCAATCTGAGCTTGTTGTCAATATTTATTAATCCCGTTCTAATCACTAATGCGAAACACGCTTGTGCGATATAGTTTTTGCGGACACGTCTTGGTCGACATTATATCGGTACGGAACATAACAAGTTGTATTATATGACAAACCCATGTTGCTGGATGTGTATCGTAATAACTCCATAATTTGGTATACCCATAATAGTGTTGTAAATCTCCGTATTATCGCCTTTTGCCCTTTGGTATGTAAACTCCATACAGCCCTTTCTGGGGCTAACATAAGAGTTGTGCAGTGCGGTCCGCAATGATTAAGGTGCATGAACATGAAAGTGAATTTAGAAGAAAATAATAAAAACTGAAACGTACAAGTAACTGTGTAAACAAGTGTAGTAATGTATGTAGATTAAAAACAGTCTCTGTATCAAATTTGAAGTCCAGTATAGTGGGTTGGAGCTACAAGGTTGATGGTACTGAGGGTTTGTTGGAATGGGTGTAGTGTTGGTATGCTTATAACTTCTGGAGGAGTACGTGTTGGTACTATCAGTATCTTCAGTTATTATTAGCATGTGATCGTCAGGTGTCACTGCTATAGATGAAAATTATAGAAGAGTACTGGGAGTTTTTCATATAATAATAATGTAGGTATATGTATGTTAATTGCTTACAATAAAACCATCAAAATCAAGTGATGGGAGAAACATGATTTGAGAAACATACAGCAACTTGTATATAAGTTAACGTTACATGCACATGAATATGGCAGGTAAATAGATTAGGTTTTAACAGGAAAAACCACAAACCAATACTGTGTTACTCGTACATCATAAGTCAAGCAAGTATTGATTTAAGTCTAGTATTAATGTAAACATATTTTTTCCGATTTAGTGACACCAATTAAAAGTATATTTCCGGGGGTTGCACGGTACCCCCTCCTTCCGACTAGACTAGAAGTTTCTGCTCTCAGAACTAACGACTGGTTCCGATAAACTTTTGAAGTCTGCAAATTTATGTCCTACTTTATAATCCACGAAATCTCAAATCGTGTGAGATTTGTTTGTCTGGACAAATAGTCTCGGAGCTGCTCTACGCTTTTCAACCATATCCAGTCGAATAGTGCCTGGGCTATTTGACCGTATCGGGTCGAATAGCCACTCTGTAATTTTTATTGATACAGGCCTGTATTGAATGTTTATTTTATTTGTATATATTTGGGATGTTTTCTTCAAGGTTTGGCTTTATTGTATAATTCCTTAAATACTGAATCTTTGCTGGTCTGACCCTTAGTTAAAAGCAACCCCTACCTAATGTGTGGCTGAATAATCAACATGATGACTGTGGCCACCGAATGGATAAGAACAACTAAATAAGCTATTGCAATATTTTGAAGTGGGGTACTTGCAAAAGTGTGTAAAAACATCAAGGTAATTATTTCCTTTTTCAGTGGACAAGTTAAATATTTGATGTTTATAGTATATGCAGTTTTGACAGCAGAACTTAGACATTCATGTGTACCATTTGGAACATTCACCTTATTATGTTTACATTTTAGTTGTTGGGCACACTGCACTGTCATGGCAAAGATTGGAGATAACCAAGACATTAGTGCAGTGTCTGAACAATCCTCAAGTTCAGATATTAACACCACCATGAAATACATAAAGTCTGAAATGCAGATGCAAGAGACTGAGTTTGAAGAAGGAATTCCGCCTGTAAACAACACAACTCAGCAGACGACATGTGGAGAGACTGAGAGTGATCCAGACTTCGAGGTGAAGTCAGAGACGGTCGAGTCTGAAGCTGGTAGCAGTGGAGAGACGAGACGTTGGGTGGTGTGTGAGGGCGGCGTACTGAAGGAAATCAAAGTAGAGCCGACTGACTGGAACCCAGACACACGTGAGACATCAATGTGCAACGAGAACATTGATCAAGAGGAACTTTGTAATAAGACTAATGGCGAGGTTGGTGATCAGCTAAACAATGTCTGGCCGTATATCTGCGTTACATGTGGAAAGCCATTCAAACAGAAAAGTCGCCTTACTATCCATGAAAGGACTCATACAATGGTGAAACCATACACATGTGCTACATGTGGAAAATCATACAAGCAGAAAATTCACCTTACTACCCATGAAAGGATTCATACAAACGTGAAACCACACACTTGTGTTACGTGTGGAAAGTCATTCACACGATCTGATGGCCTTACAGTCCATGAAAGAATTCATGCAAACGTGAAGCCATACGGTTGCGTCATATGTGGAAAATCATTTATAACATCTTCTAGTCTTAGGGTTCATGAAAGGATGCATACACATGTGAGGCCTTACACTTGTGGTACGTGTGGAAAATCATTCAAGTATTCAAGTTCCCTTAATGACCACGAAAGAATTCATACAAATGTGAGGCCGCACACTTGTGTTACATGTGGAAAATCATTCAGACGACCAGGTGACCTTACTGCTCATGAAAGGATTCATACAAATGAGAAACCATATGTTTGTGTTACATGTGGGAAGTCATTCAAACAGCCAGGTCACCGTAATGACCATGAAAGGATTCATACAGATGCTAGGCCATATACTTGCCTTAAATGTGGAAAGTCATTCAAACGATCTTGTGACCTTGCTACCCATGAAAGGAATCACACAAATGAGAAGCCATACTCGTGTGTTAAATGTGGAAAATCATTCAGACGATTATATAACCTTACAACCCATGAAAGGATTCATACACATGAGAAGCCATATACCTGTGTTACATGTGGAAAGTCATTCAAACGACCTGGTTACCTTGCTGAGCATGAAGTGATTCATACAGACGTTAAGCCATACAGTTGTGTTGCATGTGGAAAGTCATTCAAACGAACTGACCAACTTATTGAGCATGAAAAGATTCACACAAATTTGAAGCCATACATTTGTGCTACATGTGGAAAGTCATTCTATCGATCTGTTGGCCTTGCTATCCATGAAAGTATGCATTCATGTGTGAAGTCTTTCACATGTGTTACGT
Source organism: Ridgeia piscesae (assembly GCA_025642075.2). Taxonomy (NCBI): domain Eukaryota; kingdom Metazoa; phylum Annelida; class Polychaeta; order Sabellida; family Siboglinidae; genus Ridgeia; species Ridgeia piscesae. Next base: position 284,919 of record JAODUO010000128.1, read on the forward strand.
GTGGAAAGTCATTCAAACGTCCTGGTAACCTTACAGCCCATGAAATGATTCATGCAAATGTGAAGCCATGTATGTTACATGTCGAAAGTGATTCAAACGATCAGGGATCTTTACAGTCCGCAGAAGGCTTCACACAGACCTGAAGCCAAACCCTTTGTGTGGAAATTCATATTGCCGTACCTTTCATAAAAACATCAACTCAGATGCTTCCACACATAACTAGTGTCCTCACAAGATCAAACCCATATACTGTTCATACAAAAGTGCAATAAAAATCTGAATTCTGAAGCTATACACTTATGTGGATTATCATTTGACAGTCATGTAACTTTACAGGTCATGAAATAATACGTACCAGTGAAATCGTCTAACCCTACTGTCTGTGAAAGGAAAATGTGGGTAGTTTTGCAGTTTAGTCCCGCAACTCGATAAAATCATGAAAACAGCCACTTTCGTGTTGTGATAAACAAATATGTACATGTGTACACCATTTTCATCACAGGAAACTCCAGTAAGTTGGTCACTGTTGAAGTATTTGTTACCTCTCCACGTATGCATGTAAATAAATGCATGTAAACACCATGCATTTTGATCGATAAATCACAAAAGACAATTTTTGTGTTTTTTGATCATGCGACAAGTGTACACTTGTAGTATAGGTCCAGTAGATGCATGACGTGAAAGTACAAGTCGCTGTCTTGACGTTTGGACTTCATGGCAGTAGGCTCTATACCCACTACCCATACGGAAGTAAGTAAATTTGTGGCTCCATCCGGCTAGGGTTATATCTGTGTGCACGTGTATCTAGATAACTATATAATAAACAGATTTGAACGTGACGATTTGTTCGTATTAATGTATATAGTGTTATGCAAGCAATGTACCGTTAACAGCGGTCAATGATCGGCCATCATGCGAAGAACAACTGGCAAAATCACCCTTGGATAGACGATGCTAATCGGTATAAAGTTGTGCCAGTTCTCAGAATGCATGAGAACTACTGTACCCCCAGGATCAAAGTTCCACGTGAACGACATACATACATACATACATACATACATACATACATACATACATACATACATACATACATACATACATACATACATACATACATACATACATACATACATACATACATACATACATACATACATACATACATACATACATACATACATACATACATACATACGTACATACATACCGTACATACATACCGTACATACATACCGTACATACATACCGTACATACATACCGTACATACCGTACATTCCACTCACGTAAACAGCGGGTCGGGAAAAATGTGCAGAATAGGATTAAACTGTGTAACGCGATCTAACGCTGGAAAAAGCGTTGGCCGGATATCATCAGGAGTTCAGAAATAAACGCTGAGCAAGCGAATGCGTGGAATTCCTTTGGTGACACGGACGTGCATGCGACGAAAGAGGCAAAAGAACTAGAACGAGAAGCGACAATTGGTATTGTTGTGACTTCGTTTTGTAGGAAGACACGATAGAGGCAATGAAATGTCCATGTTAGGGCCGGAAATGTAGGCTATGTCTGGGACTAAACATATATGGTGTTAAGGCTCTACTTGTGCTGGAACGAAATTCATTTTAGGGTACGTGTGCCGAGAACAGCCAGAGGCTGAGCTTTAGCACCATTTCTATTTTATAACAATATCGCGGTGGATCTTAACATCGAAAGACACAAGCGGGGTTGCTGAAAATGTATCACCGCCAACAATTATTTGTTCCCCGTCTCACTTGATGACGCGCCACCAAAATTAGCCGCCACTGATGGTGACTTAAGTCAATCCACTAACCGGGAATCACCCGTGTCTCAAAATGTTTAATCGGAAGACCTGTCTGGTGAATGTTCTGTGTTTTATCTTAAAAGTTTATGTGGTTTGCTTATGTCACTATCACAATTTTACACGACACCTCCGCCAAGCTTTGCCTTTTCTAACAATGCGCCAGTGACATAAACGATTTGGCTTACGTCACTGGTTCGGTACCTCAAGATGGCAGTGCCCTGAGTCCAAAATAGCATATGGTTTTGGTACAGTTATACCACAATTAATTTTTTATTAACGATTTTTTTGGCAAAGTTACTATGCACAACCAATATCTTATACTGTACGTTAATACTGTGTAACCTCTTACCTGCTGGAGTATCCATTTAATCTTAATGTTAAAACGCACACCCGTCGGCACCAGTGCAAAATGAAGCAGTAAACGCTGCGATTTTTTGGCGACGATGCAACAACTATCTACCACAATCATCATGTAATACAAAGATAGCCAGTATAGTGTACCACAACAACAACCTGTATTACTGCCACCCACTACAAGAACGACCCTCTACAACAGCAACTGCTAATACCGCAGTAACAATAGTAGCAGTGGCTAGAACTTTGATCTCGACTAAGAGGATCAAGGTTGAATTTTTTACTACCGAGTCAAAACCTGGGCAAGAGTTCCAAATTGCTGTATTTTACAAAGTTTTGTGAATGAGTACCTGGATATAGACAGTAGTGGATATGTTTATACGAAAGTGACAATGGAGACAGGTTCCCCCACTGTTCAGCCGGAGGGGGACATCATTGGAAATATGCCCCCCTTCAGTTCAGAAAAAAAAAAAAATTTACTGGCATATAGCGAGATTGATCACTCACCTCTTTTTAAAAAGACCCACTTACGTCTAGTAGTAAAATTACTATACCCAGATATATAAACTTCCGACTACACAATGGAAAATCACTATATAAATTGCTTAGTTGGCCGCAGCGCGCAACTTGTTCTTAGTCGATTAAATATTCATCATGCCCGGCTCTATCATTTTGCATTGATTTAATAATTAATGGGCACTGGCCATCAACCACATAGATGATTAATGGTTTGCCCTGTCATCCCTTATTTTGCAGCCTGGGGAAATGCATGATACTCGCCTAAGGCGGAACCAGAGGATTCGTGAACTTTGTGTAATTTGATCCCATTTGAGTGATGACAAATTTCTTTGCCAAAATTGGGGTTTGGGAATTTCTACACAGGCACCCCTGTAACAGTGTAACCTCTGCATCTCGTCACTCAGACCAACAATAAATTATATTTTATTGTTACTAAAACGTGTGTGGGTGTGTGTGTGCGTGTGCGTGTGCGTATGTGTGAGTGAGTGAGTGAGTGAGTGAGTGAGTGAGTGAGTGAGTGAGTGGTGTGTGTGTATTTTAGTCCCGCGTCACCCCATTTTTTATCGCGGATTAACTGCACGTTCTGAAAAAAATTGAGGCCTAGATACTGCATGCACTATAACATATATAAACACTTAAAATTATCTTTTACAAGTCGCCACAAATGTAGCTGAAGTCAATCTGTCAATCCGGAATCGATCGTCTGTAATGATTCATCGTCTGATGAATGTCCTGTGTGTTTACTTTAAAACAATGGTTCATTCTATTAAACTATATCATCAATATTCCTTGTGTTGCACAATATGATTCGTAATAATAACATAATATTTATTCAGAATGTGCCCGCTATAATTATACAGCGTTCATTAAAGCATATACATTGGACTACTTTTCAGTGGGGCCGTCATACCCTTAATCTAAGTATCTAAGTCAGATGTACAGCTATACACTGTTAATTTTATGTAAAATAATAAGATGCAACAGTTCAACATTATAATTAAATTAAATTGAAATTAATAAAATCAACAAAATATACAAATATGGTATAACTGCGAAATAAGCTGCCCTTAGCTCAGTTTGTTAAAGCATTCTATATAAACCTTTTTTACATTTATCTTTGAACTCTTTATAGGTTTGACTATGTTATATGAACGTAGTTGTGCATTATGTTCTGTATAATATAATCAAAGGCATCGTAGAGACAGCTGCTGTGTCGCCCTTTCGTGGCTCTTTTAGTACTACAATTAGAATAGATTATCAACCGACAGAGGGCGCAACTATTCGCCAATTCTCTCGAAGCGAGAACAGATATCATATGCATGTAATAAGTAGTGTAATTTCCGCGGACACTGAATCACCATTACTTTGCAACGGTACACAATAATTAACATAAACTAATGTAGCTAAATGTGTGGTTGTACCAAATAGATAATTGTATACTTTGATAACTAGTCTAGTAAATAGCCCTATTATCGCTCTATACTTATACGGTGTGACCAGAATCCCGGTTTGACCGACGATAAATTATGCAATAATACAGTTATAGACTATATAGTTATAGGTAATCTTCCAGTTAACTGGCCTAAATGATTAGGGTTTTTTCAAAAGGGTTTTACAAGGTTTTTCAATGTGTTTGGAATGTCATTCTGCATCACTTCCGCTAAACCTAACGTAACGGTATGACTAAAAGGTGCACGACCATGAAATAGGTTATCGGTGGATATTATGACGATTAATGACATCTATGTGGTATACGTGTGCATTATGTAAAACATAGAGTGCTAACTTAAGAGTGTAACTAAGAGTGATGCACTTTGGGCATTTTGTGCGATCGTCTGAACGAACCCACTTTTGCCATGGCATCGCTACCTGGTGAATGACGTTATAACTACAAAGATAAATACTTAGGTTAGGGTAAGTGTCAAAAGTGGAAAGTACCGTCAAAGATGCATCAAATAAATCTTCCGTTAAATAACCAATTCTGCTCAATCATACAATTTGTATGTTATTTTACACTTGCTGTAAATGTTTTGCGAAAAATACCCATATAATTTAGAACGTCTGTAATTTTGCCTGAGAATTAGCTGACTAGGCATTACAGTAGAGTGAGATTTATATAATGTCTTGGACATATATTTGCTAATCTTTGACACTTGACATGTTTGCCATCCACAGATATAATTTTTTTAAATTGTGTTTTAGATCCCTTTAATGCCATGGACTCGACGTAAATAAGCCAATATGGGCATGTGCAGATAGTGCTCCCCAGGGCTCATATGCATGTCCCCAGACTAGCTTAGGCGCCGCACAGGCGCTACCCTCCGACTAACTGTGCCGTGGCCTAGCGAGTGATTCAGTCGGTATGCATGAGCCGGTCGCAGTGCGATTTAGCCGCCGCATAGTTGGTCTGCAGACCGCGATCATGAGAGTCAGTTTGAAGAGCTATTACCGCTTCGAAACAGGGATTCCCCACGAATTGTGCCGCATTGCGCACGCGCGCGGTGACGCACAGGGTCAAAGCGGCGGTTCATCGCAGGACGTGGTAAGTGTTTGTTTACATTAAGCTTGGCACCGAAGTCGGCGAAGGTGGGAAGCGCGTAGAGAAAAAAGTTAAGCGTAAGCCGACCTGTCGAGATGACGAAATAATATTTTTAATTGAGGGAATCGGCAACGAAAAAAGTATTTTGATGAGCAAGTTAAAAAATTCGGTAACAAAGAATAAAAAGGAAGTTTGGCGAAAGGCGAGCTCAACGCTGAAGTGAATTCGTTCGGGATGGCGCTAAGTCTAAGAATGGAGGACGACCTAAACAAAAGGGGAAATATTTGAAATCTGCGGTCTTTGAACGCACTACGTGATCAGGGAAAAGTGGTAGGCAGACCACCAAGCACACCTCCGCTGTATACTGATATCATCATGGATACAATTGGTGAAGGAACCGATATGGCGATGTGACAACGGAATTGATGCCAAAATGATGGTGAGTATTCACATCTCGTCAAACGAATGATTACTGTCTGTGGTGTGTGTTGTACTTTCAAGTGTCACCGTATTATGTACAATTCCTTATTTACTACAGTGTCTTCTCTGCTAAAAAATAAGTAATAGAAATTAAACAAATTAAATAAAATCCCAAACAGTGTTTTATATTTAAATTTAATTATTTTATTTTGTGATATTTATGCTTGTGATATATTACAACAAAATTAAGTGGCCCTAAAGCGAGGACTGACTGTTTTCAGACTTGTTTATAGCATAAATTATAACACAAAATAAATTTATATTAAAACATATACTAGTATATGTAATTATTGTTGGAGTACAATTATTACAACTATAATTCTCATTTCGATAAAAATGAACCAAATGCATTAATGGAACATATCATGACACTTTATTTATAATAGTTCAACATCCATTAGTAAATCAAACATATGCCTATATTCAAATTTATATAATGATTTGAGTGCTACAAACAGTTGTATTGTGAAAGAAACTCTTATAACTTATACAAAATAATTATTCTGTACAGTAATATACAACTCATACACGATACAATGAAAATAACCTATTAACACAATACGTAAATATGTAATATTTACAAAACTTATAATGTTCATGTTTCAGTGCAAGGCACCGACAGCTTCATGCTGGACACAGGTGATGGGCAGGCTATGGCTCTGCCAGTGGATGATGCATGAGTTGAGCAATCTCAATTAATCTTTGATTTGCATATCTAATTAGCAATGTCAAACAGCTGATGTAAACATTGAGGGTTGCATCAAGCATCCTAATAATTGAAACTTCCCAGTATAAAAGAGAGAGAGAGAGCCATCATAAAAATAGCAGAGTGGGGGACTCAAGTTACAGGCAGTCACCATAAAGTGGCAGGCTCCATGACCAGGGCAATTATACTACAATAGCTATACACAAGAGCATGGTCAGCCCTAGAGTTGGTGGTGGACTGAGTTGGTGACTGGTAGAGTTACATAATAGGGCAGAGGTCAATATCCACACTTTGTCACATCTACAATGATCTGTCACCTTCTAAATTCTAAACAATAATCATACTTACACATCACACACAAACACAAACACAAACACAAACACACACACACACACACACACACACACACACACACACACACACACACACACACACACACACACACACACACACACACACACACACACACACACACACACACACACACACACACACACACACACACACACACACACACACACACACACACACACACACACACACACACACACACACACACACACACACACACACACACACACACACACACACACACACACACACACACACACACACACACACACACACACACACACATGTTGGTGTGTGGGAGTGTACATACATTTTTAATCTAGTGAACATCTTGTATATTATGTGAGTAAATAGCATGTTGGGTAAGACTGAACCATGGCGACATACATGTATAGTGACTCTATTCTTCAGTTGCAGAAAACATGATTGATTATGTCAATAATAAAGTACACGTACTAATTCAAATAAGTTACTAAAGGAACATGTTTTGGCATTCCAGATGTATCATCATCTGTGATGCCTGCACCACTGCCAGAACCTCCACCACAGCCTGAGCCAGGTGCCAGCTGGTTTATGCAAGTGGAGCCACTAAAGCAGCAGTTAACTGCTACTTTGACAGCTATGTTGACACAGTGGGCATCTGTGTATGACCATTCCTGTTGATTCCGCGTGTTGAGGATCGTTGAGAGAATATATACCCACTGTCCCCAAGAAACACACCAGTCAATGATTTTCGTGGCGACTCGAATGCTGCAAACAGCTGCGATTCCCTCAGGATTCTGGAATCTTGCGCTGAACCCGGCCACTTGGCAAATGGCAGTGCAGTTCATAATCCTCATGTCAGCATCACATATCAACTGCAACAGAGACAGATGACACTCATTTAATGTGCATGTTTATATACACGAGTCAATGTATTTTTTTAAATACTTTATGTTGTGTAGTTATTACTAGTTTGTGCATGAAACAAAACCGTGTCTTAAATTTTATTTAGAAGTGGTCATTAGCACAGGGGTGAAATAAAATTATCTCTTTTGTAACTGATGCATTTCAAACAGCACTTTATTGTTAAATTCAAATGACACAGTAAAATAGTACCTGAATGTTTTTGCATTTAAACACATTTATAGCATTAAACATGCAAATACCAAAAAGTGAACATAGGTAAAAAGATCCAAGTATCCCACATAATTCCCTTGATCTGTCATAATAAAAACACCCTTTCCATTCAAGCAATAAACACCTAGCATGCAGGAATCTCTATATATACTATACTGTCCTCAAAGTGTAGCCATGTGTTATCTATCAGCTGCAAGGAGCACTTGAACAAACAATAGTAGGAGCTGGTGGCTATGGGCAGGTGTCTGGTGTTACTAATTGGAATTAAGTGGCCAGTGCAAATAAGGCTGCTACTTTAATCAGAGGAAACATCAGTGACTAGCACAAGAGGCAACATTAACTGTTTCCCAATGTACAGTGTATAGGTGTTTCACATAAGTGAATAATAATTATTATTCAAGGACCCTGTATATGTGGTCAAATCAATACATCATCATATTTGTGTCATTATTACATGATACATTCCTATATAGCTACAGTTGGTATGCTGTCAAATGTCAACAATGTAGGCAAGTAATGCTGTTTGAGAAACTCCTACCTCCCCTCAGACCATACAGAGCAAATATGTGTTAGCAGTCTTATTAGTAACAAAACAAAGCTGCTCATAGGTGACAACTAGACAATTTACCCTGCTTTCATTGGTATGACCTCAGTGATAATGGGTTTTTTTCTTACTAGAAAATGTGGTCAATTTTCAAATGATCTAGTGAAAATTTTGACTGAAAAAAAGCGAATGAAATCTAACTCTTCATTTAATAATAACCGTACTCAAATAAAAGTACTTGAAATATTATTTGAAAAAAAATCAAATAATTTAGGGAAGAATTTAAATACAAATTTATACAACCGATTAATTTTAAGTAGTGTCAAATACAATTACAAATAGTTAATACAATTTATTTATATTTCAATTATGAAGTTGTATTTAAATCTATGTTTGATCATGTATTCGTATACTTTTACAATGGTTGCTTTGGTACACACATGCACACGCAAAACACACAGATTCATTCCAAGTACTTCAAGAAATAGTTCAGTAAATAGGTTATTACCTAGTATGTTACAACAGAGTCACATTGCATAAAGGTTCTGGGAAATTTAAACTATTTGATAAATCACACGTTACCTGGACGTTTATCGAGTGAAAATTCTTCCTGTTGACATATTCGTGCGGGCGTGGGTCCCGTCAATGCATGCCACCACGGTGGGGAATCCTGCTAGCCGGAGGAACTTCGCCTTGTGCCGGTCGGCTTGTTGTTGCGTCGGTAGCTGCATCTACTCATGCATCCGAGTGACCAAAACGTTGGTCACACGGTATATGGTTCGGGATACGGTTGACTGGTCGATGCCGATGATCTCAGCCACCAAGTTTTAGAAACAAACTTGCATACATCCGCAAAGCCACTACAACTTGCAGAGTAGCCGGCAAGGGGCCTTGTCGCGTGTCGGGGTACTCTAAGTCGTCTCGCAGTTCATGTACGATTGTAAGGATATCGTGTCGGCGAAATCTAAAATTGTATAACTCCACGTCGTCGTACACATCCAGTGGATTCCTCCTATCCCGGAATACCCGATTTCGCTTCAAATTCCTCCTGTGTTTACTTTTCCAAACTACCACGGCCGCCATTTTCACCACCGCCTAAGAGTTACACCTCCTAGCTAGCGAGCCTAGAGATAGGCGGTCGAAGTGCGGGCAACAGCCTAAAATTGAGCCTATGCGGTGCTCATGCATACCGGATTAGCGAACTTGCGACCTCGCAACCGAGTTATACCCAGTTTCACGAGTTAGTCCCTGGCCATGCATACGGCCCAGACGCATCACGACCGCAAAGGCAATGTCTTGCGATTTGTCTCCAAAACTAAGGCTATATCATTCATTATCATTCTGTATAATACAGATTTATTTGTTTTAAGCATAAGTTTATAAAATATGGCTAAGTGTTTTTTTATTTTGACTTCGCTATGCACACGCAAGACATCGCGGCCATGTGCGGCCTATGACATCGGCTCATTTACGTCAACAGCATTAACTTGATCTAAAACACAATTTAAAAAAAAATATCTGCCTTCTTTTTAGCGGAAGGGATACAGGATGACATTCCAAACACATCGAAAAAACGTCGTAAAACGTTTTTAAAAGGCCCTGATAATTTAGGCCAGTTAACTGGAAGATAACCTAGTTATAATGGTATGTTATGCTAGCGCGCTGTCGATCATCAATTGCGCCATATGCGAAACGGTTTGCTACTTGGCGAAAATAAAATAAAACTCTTTGCCAAATTGCTGAAACGTTATTTTTCGTCTTTATTATTGACATTATCAGCAGTACATGATTGCAATATTCACTGCCCGGTTCTGTTGAAGTTGCCAAGCAGAGTAAACAATAGGTCGCTAATCCCTCCATTTAGCCACACTTATAGACAGTAGCATAGCTTAATTTAATTAAGAATTGTGTTGCCTGCACAATGGGGACTTGCTGGATGACTCTAATTACATGTTTGACTCTCGAGTATCCAACGCTGTACCTGACAGGTTCCCTATTATCACTCAGTGTCGGCGCCGTCACATGGCATGATCATTAAATAATAATAATAATAATAAAGCTTTATTGCCATATTCAACATACATTATATGATGAATTGGAATGTAGTCTGGCGTTGACTCATATAGTGCCTATATATATACAATAAAATGAAATATGGCAAATAAATATAAGATATATATATATAAGATATACATTGTACATAATGTTTTCTTTAAAATGTTTTTTAATATAATAAATAAATAAAGACAAAATTTAAATAATAGATTATCTATTTACCAATAATTGTGGTGTAAACTAGTTAATAAATAAATAAATATATATAAAATGTCCTTTAAAATTGTTTAAAATATATATATATACATATGAATAAATTATCTTCTAAAAATATAATTTAAATTAGTAAACATACATTATAAGAGGACTAAAATATCATTTAAAATTATATTTACAATTGAATGCGTCCAATTTTGTTAAAAAATATATTTATACAATTATTAAGTTAAGCTAAAATTTCAGGAGAAGAAAAGATTGTTGCTCAGCACCACCGATCCGCTACTGAGAATAGGTACACCCACACCCCACACGCGTACGGCTCAGCCATACCAACCAGCGCCAGAAAAATAACAATTCCTCCAGAGCGTCGAAAACAGCCAAGTTTCCAGGGTCTTTACATCTACGTTCTAAATTTCATTCCTGATAAGGCTGCTACGGCACTTGGGTAAAAACTATTTCTAAAGCGATTTGTTTCCGTACGGATGCATCTATAGTGTTTGCCTGACGGTAATAGATCGAAAAGATAATGGGCGGGGTGAGTTTGGTCTGAGATAATTTTGCAGGCTCTTTTTTGTGATCTGTCTTTATATATGGCTGTTAGAGAGGTGAGTTCACTACCGACAATTTTGGAAGCTGTTTTCACCACTCTGTCAAGCCTGCCCTCTGGCGCTGGCTGATGCCGCCGAACCATGCACATATTGAGAATGTAAGAATACTCTCAATAGCAGAACGATAGAACTGAACAAGAATTTTTCTCCTCAGCCCGAACTTCTTTAGTTGGCGCAGGAAGAACAGTCTTTGTTGGGCCTTTTTGACGACAGCGCCTGTGTTGTTTTCCCAAGCTAAGTCACTTGATATTATCGTACCTAGGAATTTAAAACAGTCCACGCTTTCGATAGAGTCGCCGTTAACAATAATGGGAGCAAGTGTTTTTTTTCTTCCTAAAATCTACGATCATCTGTCGAGTTTTGGACGCATTCAGTTGTAGGTTGTTAGTATCACACCACGACACCAGGCTGCTAACTTCATGGCGGTATTCAGACACATCTGAGTCCGACACCAGCCCTACTAATGTAGTGTCATCTGCAAACTGAAACACAGTCATTTGTAAACAGAGAATATAGCAATGGGAAAAGGACACATCCCTGAGGAGTCCCCGTATTCATGATAATAGTACTGGAAACTATACTGCTGTTCATCTTAACAACCTGTGATCGCTGTAGTAAAAAGTCCAGAAGCCAGTAACACATTGATGGGTCAAGTGACAGCAACGGAAGTTTGTCGTACAGCTGCTGAGGGATGACCGTATTGAAGGCAGAACTGTAGTCAACGAAGAGGATGCGTGCATATGTGTTCGGATAATCCAAGTGCTGCATCACATTTTCCCGATAATTAATAAAGTGTCTTGTCCAAAAATTATTATTATTACATATCTGGTGGTGGAAATATCATTCATAAGTAGACAAAAATAGCTTCAATAATATTTTCTTAAGCACAATGTGTGTGTATGTGCTGAATGGAAATTATTGTTACGTCGTAATTATTTTATCATTTTAATTATATATTACCTTTACATTTATCACTATTGTTGTTATGGAATTTGTATGGGTTCTTTTTAATAGTCATAGATCACTTTATTTAATTATATAGACACCTGTATTTTCATTATTTATTTTAAAATATTATCTGTGGGTAGTTTTCTTCTTATTGTATTTTTAATAGCAGCATATTGTGAAGCGCCACAACCATTTATTGATGTGGCGCTATACAAATACAATATCATTATATTATAACAAAACGTAATATTTCCTGCAAATCATAGTGATGATAATAATTAATTAGTATTATATTATTTATAAGTAATTAAACTATTTCGCGCGTGCCAATTCAGTAAGTAAAGTTTATATATATTCGCGCGCACAAACGTGCCGTCTAACGGAATTTTGTGTAAAGCTAACTCGTATAGCGATTTTACGGTACCCCAAAGCGGCCGACGAAGTGTCGAGATCTGCGTGTTTGATTTGTGAATTTTCTTCGTTAGACGAATGCAAATGATTTTATAACGTAGTGTATGTATATGTATGTAAGATAGGTGAGGAGAAGTTTGGCGGGTGGTGGAGAACGTTTTCATGGTTGGGTCAATCCAACCCGGTCGTCTAGATCTGGCATCCGCACTGTGTCTGTGACTGTCCCAACGAATCAACTGGACTACTGTTTCAGTTCTGGTCGATTCAAAGGGTAACAAAAAGACAGCTTACTGATACTGTCTTTCACTGTACTGTTGCTACAAGCGCATAAGGAACAGTGTGGCATATTGCTGTCGCGATTTCGTTATAAACCGACGTAAGGCACTTTTAGCGAACCGCTTGGCTCGCTGTTATGACAGCTGAACCAGCAGACGACTTTATGACCTAATACTTTTCCAAAGTGCTGATAGAAGCTGGGTTTTGATTGGTTGCATGGACCAAGATGGGCCGGTTCATGGTGTCGGTGGTTTAGCCAGATTTACCCACTTTAACACCACTTTCTGAGGAAATTATTAATGCGAAAATGTTTGATTGTATATGCAAATGGTTAGTTTGTGTAAACTCTTTTAGGTGCATAACATCAAACCGTTGCCTTTTTTGCCCTTTAAGACAATAATGTTAAGAGATGAAGAGATTACATGTCTAAGTAACAAACAGTGATAGATTAAATTTAGTGGACGCATGTAAACTGGTGACACAGGACATGAACATTTGTCATTATTGCAAAAGTATCACCCCTGTTTGATACTTCTCAGTTTCTAAACAGCTCAGTTACATTTAAACTCGGAAATAAAAACAATAATACTTATTTATCATTTTGTACGATATTCTTTCCAGGTGTGGAAACTTCAATTAGACCTATTATTTCTGGCTCAATATTATATGTTTTGCCATTATAAGAATGAATAAAACATAACAGTTATATATGTATCTTGAAATCTCGTATATATTGTGTGCAAATGATCATGACATTTCTTTTAATCTGAGTTTAGTATTTCACTATTAAAATAAATGAAAATTTCTCCCGTTTGTATGATCTTTGATATATCTAACATTTTTGTTTTTAATTTCAGCTGACGGATGTAGTGTTTTGTACGCTACGACAACGGCATATATCAAAGAAGAACAATATTTTGAGACAATGTATGCCCATTCCACAACAAGTTCTTCTGACCTCGGCAGCGGCTTGAAATATGTCAAGTCTGAAATGCATGTGCCAGAGATCAGGTATGAAGAAATAATTCCACCTGTCAACAGACTAAGTCACCAGACAACATGTGGAGAGACTGAAAGTGATCCAGACATGAAGTCAGAGGTCGAGTCTGAACAATGTAGCAGTGGAAAGACGAGACATTGGGTGGTTTGTGAGGGCGGCGTACTGAAGGAAATCAAAGTAGAGCCGACTGACTGGAACCCAGACACACTTGAGACATCAATGTGCAACGAGAACATTGATCAAGAGGAACTTTGTAATAAAACTAATGACAAGGTTAATAATCAGCCAACCAATGTCTGGCCGTATGTCTGTGGTACATGTGGAAAGTCATTCAAACAGAAAAGTCGCATTATTGCCCATGAAAGCGTTCATACAATGGTGAAACCATATACGTGTGCTACATGTGGAAAGTCATTCAAACAGAAAAGTCACCTTACTGTCCATAGAAACGTTCATACAACGGTGAAACCATACACGTGTGTTTCATGTGGAAAGTCATTCAAACAGAAAAGTTGCCTTACTGTCCATGAAAGGATTCATACAATGGTGAAACCATACATGTGTGTTATATGTGGAAAGTCATTCAAACAGAAAATCTCTCTAACTGTCCATGAAAGGGTTCATACAATGGTAAAACCGTACACGTGTGTTACATGTGAAAAGTCATTCAAACAGAAAATTCACCTTACTCTCCATGAAAGGATTCATTCAAAGGTGAAACCACACACTTGAGTTACGTGTGGAAAGTCATTCACACGACCTGATGTCCTTACTATCCATGAAAGAATTCATATAAACGTGAAACCGAACCCTTGTGTTATTTGTGGAAATTCAGTTACACGATCTGGTAGCCTTACGGCCCATGAAAGAATTCATACAGACGTGAAGCCATATACCTGTGTTACATGTAAAAAGTAATTCATAACATATTCTAGCCTTACTGCCCATGAAAGAATGCATACAGACGTGAAGCCATAATCCTGTGTTACATGTAAAAAATCATTCATAACATCTTCTAGCCTTAAGGTTCACGAAAGGGTGCATAGACATGAGGTCTTACTCGTGTAATACGTGTGGAAAGTCATTCAAATATTCAAATTCCCGTAATTACCATAAAATGAGTCCTACAAATATGGGCCATACACTTGTGTTATATGTGGAAAGTCATTCGGATGACCTAGTGAACTTTCTGTCCACGAAATTATTCATACAAATGTGATGCCGTACACTTGTGTTACATGTGGAAAGTCATTCAAACGATCTGGTGACCTTACGATCCTTAAAACGAATCACAAATGAGAGGCCATATACATGTGTTTGGTGTGGAAAGTCATTCAGATTACTCCATCACCTTACAGTCCATGAAAGGAGTCATACATGTGTGAAGCCATGCACTTGTGTTACATGTGGAGAGCCATTCAAACGACCTGGTTACCTTGCTCAACATGAAGTGATTCATACATATGTGAAACATACAGTTGTATTGCATGTGAAAAGTCATTCCAACGATCTGACCAACTTACTGAACATGAACAGATTCACACAAATGTGAAGCCATACATTTGGCTACATGTGGAAAGTCATTCAGTCGATATGTTGGCCTTGCTATCCATGAAATTATGCATTCATCTGCCATGTGTCTTACACATGAGTTACGTAGGGAAAGTAATTCAATCAACCTGGTAACGTTACAGCCCATGAAATGATTCACATAAATGTGAAGCCATGTATGTTACATGTCGAAAGTGATTCAATTGATCGGGCATCTTTACAGTCGGCAGAAGAATTCACACAGATTTATGAGTTGTAGCCGGTAAAATATATGCATGTTTTCGTCACAGCTGATCCCAACACTGATGGTATAGTTGGACTCGTATAACAGCAATTTAGCGTTGTGATTAGTCTAGATAGCTCTGTAATAAACATATTTGAACATCACGAATTGTTTTTATTAACATATGTAGTATATGCAAGCTGTGCTGTTACATTGTGTCAGAAGTCACCTACACTACAGTGCCGTGTTCAATGGATTACGGATTCTGGCTCGCTGAGTACACATTCAGCGGGGTTAGGCCCTATATATATATATATATATATATATATATATATATATATATATATATATATATAATATATAATATATATACATACATACATATATATATATATATATATATATATATATATATCAACAATTTGCCTAATAACAGATCAGGCAGACTATTACGTGAGTAGAAACTGATATGCCCCCGCCGTCCCTTCAACGTAATCGTAATGTAGCAATGCACAGCCGCCGGCGCTGCTGCAAAATGACGCAGCAAGCGCTGCGAATTTTGGCGACGATGGAAAAGCACCTGGACGAATTACGAAGTCGCCTCAACAACTATATCTACCAAATCATCATGTAATACAAGGACAGCCAGTTCAGTGTACCACAACTGCAGCCTGTATTACTGCCACCCACGACAAGAACGACCCTCTACTACAACAACTGCTACTGTAGCAGTGGCGCAGTGACTAGAACTTCAGACTCGACTAAGAGGATCCAGGTTGAATTCTTTATACTGTCATATCAAATCTTGGGCAAGTGTTTCCATTCTACATTGGGTATCTAGACACTATAGATAGTGGATTTTTTTAATGAATATTCTTCGCGCATTAATTGAAACGTGGCTGGATTCTTCCCGTAGAAACCGAGATGGTGGTCAGTTGAACAGATTAGCCAAGGAGTTAATTTGAACAACCCTGAGAACTGGATACTGCATAAAATAAGAACTTATTATATAGAATTACCTGTTGCAAGTCGCCATATAGTGCGATATTAGCTTAATTCAGTCAATATATCGATCCGGAATCACTCATCTCTCACAATCTTCAATCGTTAAATATGTCTGATGAATGTCCTGTGTGTTTTACCAGGGCTGCCTACCATTACGAATTTTCCGTAATCATTACGGAAATTGACCACAGATTACGGTAGTACGGAAACTGCTCCTGTATTTTGGACATCAAAGAACTGGGGAAACTTAAACTGATATCCTGACAAGTTCTTAGCCAGTAGCCATGCCTAAGAAAATGTAATAATTCACTTGTTGCACTTTATCAGTAAAGGAAGCCATGCAGCTGTGGGGGGCTCTCTCTGTGGTGGTTGTGGCAGAGGGCAAACCCAGACTTGGGAAAGAAACAATTTATCAAAGTTGTGGTTACAGCAGGAAAGGGGCTGTCACTGAGAAAAGCTTGATTAATTACTGTGGGGTGGGTGGAGTGAAACAGAGGGGTGGCACTGCTTGTAGTAGTGGTGGATGTGTTGACGGATTACCTATGATGTCCTACAGCACCAACAACTATTAAAAAACGTAACTCTAGATGCCAGAAAATATTCTAACCCCGCAATATCTAGAAACTCATTCATTTGAAACAATTTTTCAATTTATCTATGTAATTAACCAGTAGGTCTAGCAACCAAACTTGGCAGGCAAGGAATTTGTGGGTTCTCTTGAAACAATGTAACGATATATGACCTTTTGTGGATTAGATGCTTGCATGTGGTAGATATTAAGCAGTCCACGACGCCAGAGACATAACAACCTTAACCATGGCGGAGAAAAGACCTAATTATGATAAAGCAAGTGTTCCAAAGAAGAAAGCTAAGATACAGCAGATGTATAAAATAAAGTACACAGAGACGTGGCCTGTGTTAACAGCGTCAAAAAAGCGGGGCGTGCGTTTTGTGCATTGCTGTGTGTGTCTATTTACATATGGAGCAATAAAAATTGTCATGTGTAAATTGTTGTCTTAGATAGATATATTCACGATATATATATATATATATATATATATATGTGTGTGTGTGTGTGTGTGTGTGTGTGTGTGTGTGTGTGTTGTGTGTGTGTGTGTGTGTGTGTGTGTGTGTGTGTGTGTGTGTGTGTGTGTGTGTGTGTGTGTGTGTGTGTGTGTGTGTGTGTGTGTGTGTGTGTGTGTGTGTGTGTGTGTGTGTGTGTGTGTGTGTGTGTGTGTGTGTGTGTGTGTGTGTGTGTGTGTGTGTGTGTGTGTGTGTGTGTGTGTGTGTGTGTGTGTGTGTGTGTGTGTGTGTGTGCGGCACTGATGTAATGAATTAAGATGACGCTGTGTAAACATTTACCCATATAAACATATGTTAAACGGCTATGCTTTCCCAACAAAAATATTAATAATAAAATAGGCAGTAGAAGAACACAAACCAAACAAATTATTAATCATTGTAAATAAAATAAGACATAGGCCTACACCATGTTTGTATCAGTTTCTACTCAAAACGTGTTTGGGTGTAAAAGAATAAGTTAACTTGTGTTAGTCAATTGACTAGGAAAAAACGATAATACTACCCTGGCTAGCTATGAATAACTTATTTTAAGGCATTGTTTCCCGGGAAGCTGCAGGTGCAAACCCTTTGCAGTAACCTTCCTTGGTAGTAACTGGCTTAGTGCGTTTTGCAACAATGTAGCACCTTTTGAAGTTTCTTTGAATGCCAACTGTAACTAATTTTTTTTGGAGAAAGTATATTATTGCTAATAATGTATACTTTTGCGGACTTATTCAAAGACACCAATCCTATATGTAGTATGTTGTTCCCTAGCACTGTCAAATGACCTACATGTGTAACACTGCTATAAATGGCCACTTGATTGATGGGGGTGGGGGTGGGTAAGGCCATTACGGAAACAAAATTGACAACTAGGCAGCCCTGGTTTTACTTTAAAACAATATTTGATTCATTCTGGTAAAAAATAGAATCATGCAATATGTCCTGGTGTTGCACAATGGTTCCTGATAAAAACATATATACTATAATTTAGGATGGCCCAGCTAAATACAGCGTACATTGGACTTCTTTTCAGTGGGGTCCTCATACACACACACACACACACACTCGACACACACACACACCACCACACACACACACACCCACACACACACACACACCACACACACACACACACACACACACACACACACACACACACACACACACACACACACACACACACACACACACACACACACACACACACACACACACACACACACACACACACACACACACACACACACAACACACAAACACACACACACACACACACAATATATTAAATGATGTAAAATATCGACATTATAAAATTTAGTTGAAGTTAATAAAATCAACAAAGATACAAACATGATATAATTGCGATGTAAGCTGCACTCAGCTCAGTTTTTTTAAAATACTCTATATAAAATAGTTAAAACACGTTTTACACTTATATGTGAACTCTGAATGTTTGACCATTAATGCTGTAGGCATCGTCAGGATAGCCGTGGTGTCGCCCTTCAGCAACAGAGGGCGCAACTATTGGCCAATTTTCTCGGAGTGAACACAGATACCTGCAATGTAATTTCCTTAGCACCCGATCACCATTACATTGGTACGGAACATAATAGTTAACGCAAACAAATATAGCTGGGTACAGCTGAATGTGTATCGTTGTAATAAATAGATAATTGTATATTTTGATCATCTTTGTATAATAATGTTGTAAATAGCCTTATTATCGCTCAAAATACACTTCTAACTAATGATATGCAACGTCAGTGTGGACGGTGTTTGGTATATACAGAATCACGGTTTGACTGACAGTAAGTTATGTAATGTACCACCGCATCAAGGTGCAGACGCAGTACAAGTGGAACAGGATTAGTATACAAGTTCGGTTCGAACACACTAGAAGGATGACAGTTACAACACCAACTCACATTTTGTTAAACAAAAAAGCAACCTAAATATCACCCTACTGCGTCACCTCATAATCACATGCTCATGTACACACAAAACATGCATATATATTCGCATATTCCTTCTACTCATCATATATAAATCATATATTATTTACAGAGTGCGTCTATCTTTTGTGGTGACAGACGAAGACCTACACTAGACTTATTGTTGAAATGTCACTCTGAGTCCAACACTTAAATTAAGAAATTCATTTTAAGATATGAAGAGATTACATGTCTAAGTAACAAACAGTTTAATTAAATTTAGTGGACAAATGCAAACTTGTGACACAAGACATGAAAATGTGTCATTATTTCAAATGTACCATCACTGTTTGATAGTTAATTGTCACATTGTAAACATGATTTTGTTGCTTTTCCTTGCTGTACACATCTCAGTTGCATTTAAACTCAGAAATAAAGCACTAATAATACTGATTTATCATTTTGACTGATATTGCTTCCAGTTTTGGAAACTTCAACTAGACTTATTATGTTTGGCTAAATGCAGTCGTTTTTGCCATTGTGAGAATGACAAGACATGACAGTTATACATATCTTGAAATCATCAAACCTTCATGAAATTTATGTTAGCCTGGCTTTAGCATTTCACTTTTGAGAAATAACCGACAATTTCTCCCAGTTGTATGCTCTTCAGTATATCTAACTTATTGTGTTCTGTTTTCAGCTGATGGATGCCCGCTATGGCAATGGCAGATATCGGTGAAGAACAGTATTTTGAGGCAATGAATGCCCATCCCACAATGACTTCTCCTGACATTGACAGCAGCTTGAAATATGTCAAGTCTGAAATGCAGATGCCAGACACCAAGTTTGAAGAAGGAAATCCGCTTGTTAACAGACTAAGTCAGCAGACGACATGTGGAGAGACTTGGAATGATCCAGATGTCGATGTGAAGTCAGAGACGGTCGAGTCTGACGCTGGTAGCAGTGGAGAGACGAGACGTTGGGTGGTTTGTGAGGGCGGCGTATTGAAGGAAATCAAAGTAGAGCCGACTGACTGGAATCCAGACACACGTGAGACATCAATGTGCAACGAGAACATTGATCAAGAGGAACTTTGTAATAAGACTAATGACGAGGTTGACATGCAGCCAATCAGTGCCAGGCCATATGTCTGTGGTACATGTGGAAAGTCATTCCAACATAAAAGTAACCTTACTAACCATGAACTGATTCATACAGAGGTGACACCGTATACTTGTGGTACATGTGGAAAATCATTTAAACGATCTGCTTACCTTACTGCACATCAAAGCGGGTTCATACAAATGTGAAGTCATCCAAACGATCTCACAAACTTACTGAACATGAAAGGATTCATTAAAGGAAAGCCTGTCAAATACTATACGATCCTGCCCATCCTCTGAATGAAGCTTTTCAGAAACTTCCATCAGGGAGACGTCTAATGGTTCATTTAGCTAGAAAGAACCGTTTCAAGGAATCGTTCATACTCTCTGCCATTTTAATTCTGAATGCTAAGTTTTAATGTACGGTATACAACATAATTGTGTGATGTTTTAGTCATTTTTTATTCCACGTACTTATTATACTGATTTATTTATAATCTTATTGGTTTACTAAATTTTAGTACATAGTAGTAATGTTATTAAATTGTGTCTTATAAAAAATATTACCTGCTTATTATTTATTAAAAATAGTTATAATATACTTAATTTATTCACTTTACAAATGTTAGGGTTGATTAGTGTTATTATCATTTTATGTGTTTTATCAACTGAATCTGGAGCATCAATCTTATCTTATTGACATTTTAATGTGTAACTGGAGAAAACATTCCCGTTGTTAATGTTTAAAAAAAGACAATAAATTCTTTTGAATCTTTAAATACAAATGGGAAGCCATGCATTTGTGGTACGTGTGGAATGTCATTTATGCAACAAGGTGCCCTTGACACGTATTGTACGAGTCACAAAAACCACCATTAACCACAACAGTGCCTATCACAGCCACAATCTAAAGCAACATTGAATACCACCATCAACCACAACACTGCCTACCACAATCTACAACAACATTGACAACCACCATCAACCACAACACTGCCTACCACAATCTACAACAACATTGACAACCACCATCAACCACATCACAGCCACCATCTACCACAACACTGCCAACCACCATCTACCACAACACTGCCAACTACCACGTGCCACAACACATACAACCACCACCATCAACCACAACACTGCCAACCATATCTGCAATCTACCGCAACACTGCCTACCACAATCACCATCTACCACAACATTGCCAACCACCATCTAACACAACACTGCCTACCACAACCACCATCTACCACAACACTGCCTACCACAACCACCATCTACCACAACACTGCGTACCACAGCCACCATCTACCACAACACTGCCAACCCCAACCACCATTTACCACAAGACTGCATACGACAACTAACGAATTCCTCAAACATATTTGTCAAAGCCGGCCAACGCCGCTTTGCAGATTTTTTTGTAACTGCGCCACCAGAGGTAACTGACAAATGGCGATTACTATTGGAGGCGTGAAACAATGTCAGGCGGAAATCAGGTTTTAAGAACAGTCAATAAAAACGGTGATGTTTCAATGGGAATAGATTTATGATCAATTTGTGTTATTAATTAGACTAGTTTCCATTCAATGCATATGAGATATGCTAGAGATAATGTACATAATCACAACCCTGACTTTCGGGAATGGAGAATACATAATTTCAAACAGATAATTTGCATGATGACAACATTTCTGATGAGTCCTCATAACACTGCCAGATTTTCATTATTATGTGTCATTTCCATTTATATGACATATTTTCAGATGATGTGTTTGATTCGGCACCAGAATCGGAGGAGTTTCTCCCAAATGTTATGTGATCAATTTATGTTATTAATTAGACTAGAGCGTTTCCGTAGAGCGCAATGGCTCAGAGGTAGAGCATCGGACTCTCGACTAAGATAACCCGGGTTATAGACAGTGGTGGATATGTGTACGAGCAGCCTTCGCGTATTAATTGTAACATATGGCTGGATGCTTCCCAGAGAAGTTGAGACGGCGTTTGATTGATCAGGTCTGGAAGTAAAGTGTAAAGCGCTTTGAACGGTCCTGAGGACTGGCTACTGCGCTATATAAGAACTTACTTACCAGTCAATGCATATGAGATATGCTAGAGACAGTGTACATAATCACAACCCTGACATGCGGGAATGGAGAATACAGAATTTCAGACAAACAATTTGCATGATGACAACATTTCTGATGGGTCCTCGTAACAGTGTCAAATAAACAATGTTACGTTTCATTTCCATTTATAATTACATTCTTACTCTCTTACTAGATGATGTGCCTGAATCTGGTTCGGTTCAGGTTACACAAGCAGACAACATGTGGGATAAACGTCACGCGTGCAAGTTCTGTGGACAGCTGTATCTGAAGGTAGCAAGGCGCCTAGAAACCTGCCATGGTAACGAGCCAGAAGGTTCTCCAGAAACCCAAGAAGTCTTCGGCGAGAAAAGAAGCATGGGCGACTATCCGTAATGAAGGCAACTTTGCACACAACAAACGGGGACTAAGTATTTATACGTTTACCTCTGTTTCACGTAGGCTTGACAACATGTCAGTGGCAAGAAGAAGCACGTGGACACCTGAGCAATGAGCTGCAGTCTTCCGACAGTTCAACCACTGCCTTACGTTTCTGACAGTTCCCAACAAAGCTGCTGTTGAGGACGCGATTGCCAAAGAGGACGTCCTGAGAATGATCCCATGGCGCCGAATCAAAGATGTTGTGTATTATCAAATAACATCTCGGTAACTTCGTCTGTAATAATTTTATATCACACGTATTGTGATTACCGGTACAATGTTAACATTAAACTAATCTTTACGATGTACTAAGCCAGTTGATAAAGCAGCATTATAAAGATAAGCATCAGCAGTAATTTACATATATTCAATAAGCTGGTCTATGACATTACCAGCGGTGTCTACTTATTTTATATACAAATAGGTTTTACATATCAACAACGCGTTCTAATGTTAGCTCGTGCTTGATGTACTACGTTTCGGCAGCTACGTAAGCAATGATTTCTCCCTTTCGCCCAGTTCCGTCAAGCTTGTGCGTGTGATCCTAGAGGACATCTGTTAGCTAGCTTGTCAGCTAGATGTGCATTGATTCAACGTTGAAGTATACGTGTACATTCAAACAGCTGGTAGTGTGTGATCGTTCGTTGTGTGTGAGTACATTCTACTCCTGTGTGTGTACTAGTGCCGTGTATCTCTTGTACTGACTGAATGATGTTACCCGTTGATGGAAATAATATTGATGCCCATATGATATATATTCCTAATGTTTAGTTATGGTATGACATCATCCAACAACTGGGTTAATATGCGGACATATAATTAAGTATATAAGTTGTAACTGTAATCAGTTACATAGTATGAGTTTAGTTGTGTAAATCCTATTGGTATTGGCCAAGTGTAATGTTTTTTTGTAACACCATCAATATGTATGTATTTTTACAGTGTATAATGTCTGCTTGTAACTTAGATCCGAATGTTTTAACATTTTGCTCAAACGTCTATAGGAAATGCCATAACGACATTGACCAACGCGCGATGTGACAAAACATTGCACTTAACGCCGGTGCCAAAGCTAGTTTCAGTGTCCGTATTTTGATAATAAATAACATGTTATAACTTTAGTTGAGTTGCTTTGTGATATGCTGTACTAACCTTTTCGAAATTTGGCAGTTTCATTTTAGCATCGCACCATATTTAGGGGAATTACTCGATTTTTAAAGTGAAGGTCATGTCACACACACACACCCACACACACACACACACAAACAACACACACACACATACACACACGCACACGCACACCCACCCACCCACCCCCACACACACTCACACACCCACCTAGACACACCCACGCACCCACCCACACACCACACACACACATACGCACTCAAAACACACACACGCACACACACAAACACACTACCACACACACACGCACACACACACACACACACACACACACACACACACACACACATATATATATATAAATATATATATACATATATTTATATATAATATATACATATATAATATATATATATATATATATATATATATATATGTAATATATATATATATATATAATTATATACACACACACACACACACACACACACACACACACACACACACACACACACACACACACACACACACACACACACACACACAACACAGGTAATTTCATAATTTAGCTGCCATTTTTGATTAATGCAAATTAGTAAATCATCCTGTGGAAAAACGTGCTTCGCTATATAAAACAGCCTTTCAAAGCTTAGAAAAAAATACTATGTAAATCTTGAGATATTGAACAACTGCTAGAAAAGGGATTATAATTATTATTAAATAAATATCGTTTGACCTGAGTCACCTGACCATTGCTATGTTTTGTACAGCACACAATCATAAAACATAGGAAATCCATCGAACAAGTTACACTGACAGCTTTATTATCGCGCCGCCCGAATGGAATGATACGCTAAACATGGCAGTATGATCCACTGATCAACACAATCATGACCTTTACAATTGGGCAGCCCCCTCTCAAAAATTGTACGGTGCTAATGTGTAATTGTTCCAAATTTTTATTAATCATGATCATTCCCATAAGCGACTCCACTAATTCAAGATATTCGGAAAAGCATTAGGCTCCTATACATTTCATTGGCGAAAACTAATTTGCATATTAATAGGTTTATACAAAAACGCTCAAGGGTGCCAGGGTGGCACCTTAGAAGTGTAAATGTAAAAATAACATGGTGCAGACCATAATCACTGGCCGGTCCGGATTACGTCCCCAGTTTCAGTGTGTGCGTGTGTGTGTGTGTGTGCGTGTGTGCGTGCGTGCGTGCGTGCGTGTGTGTGTGTGTGTGTGTGTGTGTGTGTGTGTGCGTGTGTGTGTAAATTACCTACTCTGAACGTAATTCAAATATATAAACATTCTAGATCAGACTTCGTAAAACGTCTTAGCCAGGTTACTAGACAAGACATCCTCCCCCGCTTGGGGCAATATGTCACGGTGCGCAATGATGTGATTTGTGTTTCTATGAACGAATCAATTAATCCTAGAGTTCACTTCTCGTTAAGTCGAATATACCCTTAACGTCACGATCGCATTCACACGACACCGGAGTGACTGAACTGTCACCGCTATCACCGCGGTGTCACGTGAACGTACACGTGACACAGTATCCCGGCCAGCAACACGAGCAAGAAGAGAAGACACACAGACAGACGACGAAGGATGACTTGTCTCCACGACAAACTTGGCGATGCTGTTGCGGTATCTTCAGTAACCGGGATTAGCGCTGAAAATAGGCAGCTCTTTTAGTTGACATGATCCACATATACTAGGTCATAAAATACAATGTGCAGAGTCTCTGTTAAGCGCGCGCTCTCTGTCTGTCTGTCTGTCTGTCTGTCTGTCTGTCTGTCTGTCTGTCTGTCTGTCTGTCTGTCTGTCTGTCTGTCTGTCTGTCTCCCTCCCTCCTCTCCCTCTCTCCATTCCTCCACCCCCTCTCTCTCTCTCTCTCTTTCTCTCTCTCTCTCTCTCTCTCTCCCCCCTCCTCTCTCTCTCTCTCTCTCTCTCTCTCTCTCGTCTCAGTCTCAGTCTCAGTCTCAGTCTCAGTCTCAGTCTCAGTCTCAGTCTCAGTCTCAGTCTCTGTCTCTCATTTGTTTCTCTCTCTCTTTCTCTCTCTCCTTACTCTCTCTCTCTCCTCATACATGCAGTGTGGATTCTTTCACAGCGACGTTCACATTTTGCTTATCACCAGACATAGTCCTGTAGTATGCTGATGTGTCGACTCTCAAACCGATTACATGTTTCACGTTTCATGTGTTAAAATGACATGTCTGCAACCATTTTTGGCGTGGGCCAAATTAATGGTTCATTTACGATTAGCTTAAAGTCTAGGTTAGGCCGAACGATCCATTAACAAGACTAACGTCAAATATTTACGTCCGTTTCCCCGGGTGTGGAGGAACTAGCCACCGCTTCCTTGGTTAAACTCACTTGTTGTTTCGTCTGGTTGCGACTGAGCCGAGTTTTCTATGTTTGGCCGCTCATTGTTCACACTTCCGGTCGGCGCACTGAGCCCTGCGCGCCGCTGGGCCTGCAAGAATACATACTTACAGTGACACAACTGCCCGCTGTCACAGCCATAACCACCTCTACCATAACCCTGGTCAACTACATGTTACCATAACCACGATCTACTACAAACACCTTCTGCTACAACCACCGTCTACCACAACCAACGCTAGCACAAACACGATCATCATTTATCACAACCACAGTCCACAGTTTATGACAACCACCTTCTTCCAGAACCACAACAACCGTCAACCAGTGTCAAGTCGCTACACATAGAGCAGCCGAAGTAAGTCTATCTGAAGATTCGAAACACTTTATTGTCCGTTTGAAACATTACATTAAAAACGGACATTGTTTTCAATTATACACTAAAATGCAGATACATTTCATAATACACATAATAATAATAATAATCAGCACTAAAATTTGTAAGATAAATAAATAAAATTGCCAACAATTAAATTGGTAAAATGAATCAATAAATATCTACACGTGAGCGGTACCCTCGACTCTCACAATACTGAATCAACAAGTTAAATTAATATACTGTGTGTGTTACGTTGAAACGGCGATTCTTTCGTTAAATCAAAAGATAAAGCAGTTGTGTGGTGCAATGATCCACATTC